>JARLTB010000138.1:332500-932500 GCA_030141615.1 Unio pictorum
AATGGACTATGTTTGTGACGTTGTTCTTAGCGGCTTCGTAGATTTGTTTATGTATAGTGAGTCTTTTGGAAAGCCAAAGCCTCTCTGCTTTTCTGCAATTTCTTTTAGCAGTGCGAAGCTGGTCCCTAACACTGCTATACCAAGGAGATCACTTTTTTTATTGATACTCTGCATTTGGTGGCTTTGGCATGTTTTTCATGCAATGAACGCAGGCAGTTATCAAGTTGTTCCGCTGTTGGATGTAAGAACGTTGTTAGTTTTTTTTGGATGTCATGCATGAATTTGGTGCTGTTTATCATACAGAGGTTTCTCTTAGTAGCAATTAGAGATGGATGGTTAGGGACTGATACGTCGAGATGGCATACAATGCATAGGTGATCCGATGCAAGTTCGTTGGATACAAGATTTGATTGCAGAATACTATCATCAGGTCTATAAAGAAACCAGTCTAAAATATGACCAAGTTTATGGGTAGGTTGGTTAACTGACTGTTTAAGATTGAAAACATGAATAGAATCTAGGGGTTTTGACGTGTTTGGTTTACCAGGACAGTCATAGTGAAAGCTGAAATCTCCAAGAATAATTACGTTGCCACCTATCGAATTTCCATACTCTAGAAGATTTGAAACTGCTCCAAAAAGAGAGATTCAGTCAGCTTGTTTTTTCTACTAGGAGGAGGACGGTAGAGACAGAAAAAATGGACTGACCTTTGTTCTATTATGAGCGTTGTTTGGACTAATTCAAGTTGAAGGTTGTGTTGTACTTGAGGCATTTGATCCTATAATTCTTTGTAATTACAGTAACTCCACCTCCGCGAGAGTTGCGGGGGAACGACTTGACGGAGTATCGCTGGGTGTTAAATCCGCACGCTTACATTCATCACCTACCGAAATTAACCAAGTTTCTGTCAGGAAGAAGACGTCAATATTCTGGTCATTGATAAAACTAACAATTTCTGTACGCTTTTCCGGTGATCCTACTGATTGAGCGTTGAATAATGCAATACGTAGTGGTATCCCTGGGACAGTTGACACAACGGTTGACGATTTAAAAGGAATTTGAACCAGGTTATTGAAATTAACGGCAGAATTTTTAAGTTGTTTATCCGTTACGGGCGAAAGAGAGATAACTGGAATCCTTCTTCCTGTTCTACGCCGGCCGGCTTTGAAAGAACGTTTCTTTTTTCCCTTCCGTTTACATTTAAGAATTGATGAATGAATTCCCAGTTCGTTCAGTCTTGAGCCTAATGTAGTATTTAGAACCAAGGTGTGGTCATTTAATCGAATTAATGAGGATTCGTCGTAGTGTAAGCGGTCACGTGACGGCGGTTTATTCAAAAACAGATTTCGTCTCAACAGCGGGACAAAACAGCTGAGACAAAACCCAATTGCTCTCGCTTCCAACACAAGGAGATGCAACAACACGAACGGAACAGCCAATGCATGATGAAACACAACAATGTAGACGATGACAGAAAACAAGCACAAATATCAGAAATATAGTACAAAATCGGAAGAGCCCACTTTTAAGCAGTCAAGCGATGGCGGTCATCTTACCGTCTCATATATTCGATTAGTTCCTCTAATTACGTTGTTTTTGAACATTAGCATTTTTTATAATTTCTGGCATGAAAGATAATTGATTTAGGTTTATGAATATAGATTGAGTCAATTATGGGAAGGACTCTAAGTTTTTTGCCGTTTAGATTTCAAAACAATTTAATATATATTTTGGGCATAATGAGTTTTATAGCTCAAGAAATGCAATTGAGTGTTGTCGCTTTACAATTCATAATTCAAAATACAAATTGGATGTGTCGATAGAACATATCAACATTGTAAATAATATATGTTTGAAATAAAACTACCTTTCTAGTAACTCGATGTATTTATTTATATCTATATCTTACATTGAATCAATCAAATTTAGTTCAAAGTGTGAGGTAATAATTATGTACGAAATACAAATTATGTTCATAGTTCCAACACTTGGTACTTGTATCATAATATAGTACAAAACGTGATTCCAACAGATATAATAATTTTCTATGTACCGTTGCCTATATTAGAATTGTTATTATTTATTTCTGCTCACGTACAACAAATACACGAATGTTCTTTCTTTTTAACACTTTAACCATTTGAATAAAAGCACTTTAAAGTAGCAACAAATAATATGCATTTCTGTCTTAATACTAACAAACAAAGTTTACTTTTGATTATTGAAACCTGATAAGTATTAGCATTGAACATTCATCGATCACATAAGATACCCGAACTTTGAATGGCATATGTGCGGCATATACCGCTATCTGCTGACAAGATGGTCGACATTATCGATAAGTCTCATTCAAGTATTTCTAGTTATGAAACAGTCTCCATATGGCAGTTACTGTAACTAATTAGTCAATATAAGATTTCCTAGTAGTGCAAAAAAGATTGAAATATTTTATGCTTTGCTTGTTTAGTTCTCTATTTTAAACACCAATAATAACTTATTTCCAACTTTACGATATAATGATTTTACGGAATGAAAATTGTAATAATATTAGTGTCTTTATAAATCAACATTGTCATGGTTCCTATATTGTTGTTAACTGCTGCATGACACATTTGGAATTCGACAATTAATCAAAATAACATGAAAGAAAATAACGGATTGATTGTATTGTTTGTTTTCTGCCTAATATGTAATTATATATATATATATGTATGTTTGTTGTAATATTTTAAAGATCTAAAGCAATAGTGCTCACTGAAAATACAAATAAATCTTACTTGGCATGATATAATATAGATACCATCATTCAAGGTCAATTTTATTGAATACGTGTTTATTCTGGGTTTCAAAAGAAATGAAAATGATATAATGTTAAGTAGTTCGTCTTGAATAGCCGTTACTACGGAACATAGGTTGACCGAAATAACAGTCTGCTAGCTTTATGAACGGTGTATTGTCACAGCCAATACGCAAATTCCAGCTTGATGATTAGTTTATTTCCTCAGTCAATCAGCAGTTCATGCTAGATGAATGTTGTATTGTAACACCCAATCAGGAATTAAAGCTTGATGAGTCGATGACTAATGTATGTATACAGTCAATCAGCAATTCTGGCTTATGGATGGGGTTTCTTAAATCAGCTATTTCCTTTACGAATGTGTAATGTTGAAGGATGTATCTGCATAAATTATAAATGTTTGCAGGATCCCTCTAGGAACATTACCTATAAATCAATGTAACAACATGATTGGTCGGCTATTGGCACTGTGTATGGATGAGGCATTACTACGACAAGAACTCCAATCTGTTTCTTTCATTTAGAGACTTCAATCTCTTCCATAAAGGTGACATATTATTGCTAGGCGTTTGCTACAGGCGTTGAACATAGTCTGTGATAGTTTGTTGAGGAATACAAATACATTGCCTTACTTTCCGCTGCGATTTCAACATGATGTATTGTCTGCTAATATCAAGAATCTTCCTTTCGCCTGTCAGTTTGTTTCTCATGATGGCAGGTTCACTTGCACAAGGTAAGAATCAATTTATCTCTTTCTTTCCCATCATATCTAAACATTGACCTAAAATCGTGTTTTTCCTCATACCGTTACCATTACCTTCCCAAGAAACCATCACATATTGTTATTGTTAGAAAAATACGATATGTTTTATATACTTTATTTCAATGAGACCTACTTAGATAAAATTAATCATTACCGCAAAACCAAATGAATTTGTACAGGGCCATACTAAAAACTTATCCAAGATAAAAACAAAAACATAACACAATAATAGACAAATATCATAGCAGAAAAAAATACAAGTAACACGAGTATTCGTTACTAAAACGTAAGGCAAAAGATTAACTTATATAAAGATCGTTTTGGCAGATATATGTAATCGCATTTTCTTTTATTGTCAGACACTGAAGATTTGCTACTTTAAATTGGTATGAAGGAAATGCATTTGATTTCCTTCCCATATTAACTATTAAGTTTCTCATGTGAGAGTGTTTGTTTCTTTCATATCGCTATGATGTCTTCAGTGAGGCAAAATATAGCGATGACTAGCACACATTTTTTATAGGCAATGTTTAGGAAAGTGTCGACAATTTGGTTTTAAAATGGAATCATATAAATTTACAGGAATGTCAAAGAGGGAGCAGTCTCTCAACGTTGACATTGAAAAAGTTGAAACACATAATTTCGTTTCCATTTGTCAAAAAGATTAATGACATTCTTTATTATATTTGACAGCCGAAACTTGTGTTTGGTTCGTCAATATCCATATGTATCGTTGCTAATAAACACGTTACGTAATATTATTTACAAGATATTTCAAGCAATATATTAATACTCAATCATTACTTTGAGACCAAACATGACAAATACGAATAAAAACGACCGTATCTACTGGCTGATCTGTTTTATATATGTGCAAGGAATTCGTTTTGTTTACCATTATTTAAGTATCCTTTCCTGATGTAAACTCAAGCTAGCTTTTCAGGCATACACATGTGAACTTTATGCTGATTTTGCATCTCAAAAATGTTGGAAAGTTTACACATGTATGTGAAGACAAGTTTGTCAGTTTTATACCATTTAAGTTCATAATATTATTCTCGTTTATTTTACTATCTCACTCAAGAAGGACTTTGGACAAATACCCTTTAATTCACATTTAAAATAAACATAGCGACTTGTAACAACGGAATTATTGAGGCCAAGTAATATTCCAATTAACACTTAATTATTTAGATTTAAGAATCTGGGAAATTTGATCTTATTTAGTAAACACTCTTACAGCTAATTTTTTCTCTTCAGATTCAAGCATTTGCAGTTCCTGGAAATCAGATCATGACTTCGAAAACAGCCAAGATCAATCAATTATATTGTGGGAGAAAAATGAACTCCTGTTTATCGATTGTCCCTTGTATTGTGGAATGGATCACTCCTGCAGGTCATTCTTCTATCATCCTTCATTGGAAAAGTGTTTGGGGTCTCAGTCATACAAACGTGGTCTCCCTGATAATCAAGCTATGCAACAAGGATGGAACTACTACACACGTATGTAAAATGTTGACGAATTGCGTAAGCAAAACAAGCACAATATAGTGATGACAGGTGTGAAAGTAGAATATATGAAGAACGGATATTTTTTTAATAAATGCCACACAAATCCGTTAACTTTTTCCCTTTCCTGAAACCTATGACTGGTGTCCATTTGCTACAATTATATGTTAAAGATTACTATGCATTATGATGCAAGGTAGAATAGTACATCATCATTGTGTCTCCATTTGTCTCAGGCGGAAATGGAATTTGAGATTTAATGAATCATGCCTGCGAACAAATTGACGGAAACCTTGCATAAAATAAGTACAAGAAAATATAATACATTTCATCTATTTGATTTGGATGCCAAATTAACGATGCTATTTTAATTATAGAAACGGATAAAAGGAGCAGTGATGGTATGTTGCAAAACATTTTGGATAATGGAATTATAACGGTCCGCCTTATTTTATAACTAATTTAAATGGTCATATTTAATTGCCCATCCGTATGTTGTTGTTCTTTGACTGCTTAGTATACCGCCTGAAAAACAGTGCAGTGAGTGAGACAAAAGGGGAAGAGGTCTTATTATGCTTTTGATATTAAAAATTAATCTGCTTTTATAACATTATTATAGGTTGTACGTTACGTGTGTGTTCAATGTCAACATAAAATTGCAACTTTGTATCGGTGGTATTGTGAACACTCTAGATAGATCGTATTGAAATTGTATAAGGTTAAAACCAACTGAGTTCTTGTAGGTTATTTGGTTTAAATTCATTTTCAAATGATTATTTTACACAACACATATTTCCACAAATTTTGTCAATTTTATCAATTACGGATGAGAAAGATTGTGCTTCTATGTGTTTGTTCATTTGTATGTCTGTGTCAGAGAGAAATAGTGACAGAGCAAAACAAAGAGACGGGATGAAATCAGGAGGGATTTCATGTCAAATTCTGTTATAAATTTAGGCTTATTAATATTGTTAGTATTATAAAAAAGTTAGTTTATATTGTTAATGGTTAAACGTTGAGATTTCGTCACTGGTCTAGATATCATAAAATCAATAGACAATTATTGAAACATTATGTATATATTCATACTAATGTGCAATTGAAGAATCACAACTTGATAAACAAAGCGTATTGAAAGATCTAGCTGCGTGCAGGTATATTCCATATTATGCAAACGTGTCATCACAGTCCAATACACATAATCTGAAACGTGTTATCGCAGGTGACATCATACTTCTACGCTTGCACTGTCAGTAAACACAAAGTCTGTAGTTAGTCTCAATATATATATATATATATATACATATATATATATATATATATATATATATATATATATATATATATATATATATATATATATATATATATATATATATATATATATATATATATATATATATATATATATATATATTGTTACGACCTGTAAGATTGTCTTCATTTTTGTCAGCTTCAATTTGCAATAGATATAACTGACTCAGTTCGTTTAATGTAAATGATATGTTTAAAGCGCTTACATACAAATGTGATAATTAGTTAATGTACTTTCTTTTCTGGAATGCTGGCCCACAACATTGCGATGGAGGCTATATCTACAACGCGACTCTTGCAGTGTGTTATAACTTTCACAACACAGATTGGGCTAACTATTCGAATGCAATGGATGTGTGTGAAACAGAAGAAGCTAAGCTGCGTATCATCACTAATGACGATCAACTCCAGTACTTTCGAAAGATCTCACTAGGTATGAACATGTTCTAATTGTTTATGTGACGACCAACTCCAGATGTTGGTATCATCTACGTGACAATCAATTCCATTATGTTAGCAATTGCTCACCAGGTATAAACATAATTGTATTATCTAAGTGATGATCATCTCCAGTACCTAGAAATATCTCACCAGGTATCGACATATTCTAATTGTTTATGTGACGATCAACACCAGTACGTTAGTAATTTCTCACTAGGTAAGAATTTATTTAAATTGTTTATGTGAAGAGCAAATCCAGTTCCTTAGCAATTTCTCGCCAGGTTTTAAAAAGTGTTTAATGTCTACGTGACGTTCGACACTTGTACTTTAGTAATATCTCACCAATTTTTAACACATCGTTATTCTCTATATGATGATCAACTCCAGAACTAAAGCAATTTCTCACCACACATAAACAAATTTGTACTGTCTATGTAATGATCAGCTCCAGTACTAAAGTATTTTTTGACAAGTTTTGAACATATTGGTATTGTCTATGTGATATTCAACTCCAGAAGGTTAGTAATTTCTCACCCGGTATTAACATATTTGTATTATCTAAGTGATAATAACCTCAAGTAATTTAGAAATTTCTCACTAGATATCAAGATATTTTCATTGTTTATATGAGGACCAACTACATTACGATATTAATAAATATATGTTAATTGTTTAAGTGACGATCAAATCCAATACTTTAGCAATTTCTCACCAGGTTTCAATATATTTGTATTGTCTATGTGACGATCAACTCAAGTGCTTTAGCGATTTCTCACCTGGTTTCAACACATTTGTACGGTCTATGTGACAATCAACTCCAGTTTTGTAGTAATTTTGCACCAGGTTTCAACAAATTTGGACAGCCTAAGTGATGGTCATCTCCAAAACTTAAGTAATTTCTCACCAGGTATCAAACTATTTGTATTGTCTATGTGACGATGAACAGTAGCACGACGTTCAGAATATGCTATTATATTATTATCCCAGTTCCATACAGACTATATTGCAATGTGATAAACAAAGGCTTGTTTTTCAGACTATTCTATGACAAAAACATCCCAGTAAGTTATGATCCATACTGCAGCGTGAGGAAGAGTAGTATGATTTTAGAAAATATAATGTTTATAGTCCCATCATTTAATGAACCATGCAGCAGTGTGTTGAAACACTTTATTGTTTTTAGAATGTGCTACCTTGTTAGTACTAAATGATTTATCAATCTTTTCACAAATTCTAAAAATCATGAAAAAGTGATGTAGCAAGGAATTGATCAGATAAAACCTATTGCTGTAATTAAGAACAGGACCGAGCAATCTGATATGTTCTCATGAACATTCAATATTATTACTATAAAATTAGAATTTAACTTCATATTCTCAAATAATTTCAATAACTGTCTTGGTATTAGTTTTCTGCAGACATAATATGATCGTTTTCGTTTGCTAAAAAACAAAAACGTGCAAGGTGTACATTTACTAGAATTTGTACTTATTGAAGAATTTTTTATTTTATTACAGATCATTTCTTTGTAATTACATCAACACACACTATTATTGCTAGAATATCATAAACACACACTTATGTCATATATCCGATCTATGTAATTACGTCAACACGGAATATAATCCGACTGATACTAGCATAACCATCAATTAGCAGATACAAAATATTAAATTGAATTGATTGATATAATAGTTACTGCGAGCAGAGTAAGTCTCTTCACATCTTCTTTTATATATGTTATTAATTTATTAAATTATTATATTTAATATATGTGTACATTTCTAGAAACCGTTGCTTCCTCTAAAACATCTCCGATTCACACATACACACTCATATATATGTATGTACATAGACTCTCCCATTCACATCCTTGACCTCATACAATAAATATCAGCAACACCAACATGAAATTCTCACAGTCACTAAGTAACGAGATATTATTCTAGACAGTACTCTCACAAAGCACCAACATGTCATGAACATATGCAAGGTTGCATTTCTTGAGCATAAGATGCATCAGCTCCATTCGAAAATATCTTTCAGTTGATGCCACTAAAACACTTGTGTGTTTATTAGTACTTTCAGAACTGTACGATTTTACCAGTTTGTCTGGTTCGTCTCCGTATCTACTCCAGACACTTCAAAATGTTCAACACACATCTGCTTGGATCCTCTTTAGAATATCACGACCAGAGCACTCATCACCGCTGTTCGGTACCCTACACTTGTTATTCATTCCATATATAATCAGATACAAAAGTTGTTCTCTGTGCTACGTTTCACTGACGGACTCCAGTTCGGCATCCTATTCGGCCTCATCCAGGTATACACACCAGCATGATACTCTCACTGATGTTTTGATAATCGTATACTCATCATTTCCACTTTGAAAACAGCATATGGAGCGAGGCTAATTAGAAGAAACAAACACTATGGTCTACCGTTTTTAGCATACCAGGGCCCAGAAACGTGCAATGAATTCCCCATCAAAATTTTACACAAGGAGACAGTGATACATTTCTAGAGTGCTATTTAAACTCATCTTTATCGACTGCAAGAACAAAACTTAAAGACCAAATAATGTTAACTACCTTACATATTTTCAGCAGTTTGTATGTTTTCCAATTTCATGATGCTGGTTTTTGCTGTTTGTTTTTTGTAGTCATATCATTATAGATGTTGTAAAGCGCTTAGAGCTTCTAACGATAGGTCATATATATATATATATATATATATATATATATATATATATATATATATATATATATATATATATTATATATATACTTAAAACAGGATACTATACATGGATCGGACTTCGAAGATTGATCGACAACTCTGCATGGAGGTGGTGGAACGGCAAAACTGCTCCGAACAATTCAGTAAGACCTAACGTGCATACCGGTTTTTCAAATGAATCCTATGCGTTCTTTTCCTCCGGAATGTATTGGCAAGAACATCCTTCTTTAACATTTTCCTTTCTGTGTCAGAGACACATTTGATATATTCTGATAACAGTTGTTTACTCCGTGAAAACGAAATAAACGTTTCATATGTCCTTTCTACAGCGTAAAAATTAAAATGTAAAAGAAATATAGTAAAATACCTAAACAGAAAATGTGGATATACCTGGAAAATAACAAATTATAATTAGACTGGCAACAAAAGAATTGCATTCAAATATCTCCAATTTAATGATAATAACAATGCAATTGTATTTATTATGGTACTTTGTCAGAGGTGGTGCTTAATATGTCTTATTTTGCAATTCAAATGAGAAGCTATCACTATTGTACAAGTTTTAGTGTATTAGCGAGGATAATTTGAAGAAACAACGCCATTTCGTTTTGTTATCATTTACTAATCTGCCCTGAATTAGAGGAAAACTCCAGCATTCTCATTTAAAATTAAAAAAATAATTAAAACATAACAACGGAGAACAATTGCGACAATGTAGATTTGTGACTTCATAGAGAATTGTATTATGCTTGGCACCAATTGCAGGCTAAAATATTCTTGTCCTGTCGATATGTTTTGGAACTTGTTTGAATTGCAAGCTATCTAAAGGAACCAGGCAAGGTTTGGCAATGTATTTAATAAACAGATCAAATATATTAATTTTATTTTCTCCAACATATATTTTGTTGGATATGCCCAACTATTTCATTAGGTTGGTATTGATGTATGCATATAGACACATGTTTGACATAGTCTTTGTTTATTATTAATATCCTGGACTGGATTTGCATAATGTTTGACCACCAAGCAATTTTGCAGTTATTATTTTCAAACAGCAAAACGCACTGCACAAATGTTTACGCAAAACATAAACAAGTACGAAAATGTCTACATTTTTACTCTCTGGTGTTCTTGTTGTATGTGAAATATACTTCTTGTAAACAGATGGCTATTGTTTTTGTATAATTGTACTCACATATTAAAACTGTGTGACAAACAATGCCTTTCCAAATTGCTGCTTGTAAAAATATTTTGTCGACATAGACATGTCCTCATTAACTAAGGAAACAAATAACTATTTTAAATTAGTAGTTGCTTCGACAATTTGTTGCTATAACGTTATACTTGTACTGTATGATTTTCGATCCCAATCCGGTTTTATTGAATTAGTAGGAAGAGACTAAGACATTATAATGTTCTTCTACAAGTAAATCTCTCCATCCTTAGTTTGGCTTATTATGCGTTCGTTTCAAATTTTTAGATGTGATTTTGAAAACCTGAAACTACTAGAAAGCAATTTATTATTGGATTGATTCAACAGACAGGAAGGATAAAGATTTTTTAAGATTGTAGTTTTTTTTTAAATGTTTATATTGATCTTAAATTATAGATTGTGCTGTCAATAAAAAACCACTTATTGCTTGAAAAATATTGTTTATTGTATTGCCCAACAAATGTTTATAAATCTAATTTTCTGATCAGCTATCCATTTCCAAGCAAGACTTGATGTATCATTGGGGCGATGAGCGTGATTTAGAAATAAATGAAAAGGTCTCACACATGCAAAACTCTACAACCCTTTCCCTTTCCGGGTGGCCATGGTAAAAAAGCATCATCTACAATCCGCACATCCAAAAGGAAAAGCAAGGTAAATTTATAATCAGTCAGTGACAGCTTTTATTACAAAGCAATCTGATATCAGGTATAAAATTAACTAATGGCGAAAGATGATATCCATCTGGAATCTAGAAAGACAATATAAATCATTGATATGCACCTATATTTCCAAATAATGGATATACTATTAAAATGGGAACATAATTGGCAAAGACTGGATGAATCACTGAGATTCACACAATGTTTGGAATGACTCATATATATTTAGAGCTACGATAGACTGAAAACATGACCAATATGCTCATGAAGGGTAGAAGGAATGGAAACATGATTAATAAGCAAATGGAGTTTGGAAATAGCTGACAAATCTCAAAAAAAACATTTGAAGATTTGAGAAGTCACTGATATACACGAGGCGTGAGCTTAGATAGGCGCAATAAATTACCGATATATGCATAAGATTTGGAAGACACATAACTCAATGATAAACTCATGGAGTTTATTAACATTAGAAACTTCAAAAATACACACATTAAAATTGCAAATACTATCCAGTTCAATAATATACATATGAGATTTAAGAAGACTAAACAATTCAATGATAATAAACAACGAGTTTAGTAAGACTTGACAATTTAATGATATTCACATGGAGTTCAGGAAGACTTGACAATTTAATGATATACACATCGAGTTCGATAAGACTTGACGATTTAATGATATACACATGGAGTTTAGTAAGACGTGACAATTTAATGATATTCACATCGAGTTCGATAAGACTTGAGAATTTAATGATATACACATGAAGTTTAGTAAGACTTGACAATTTAACGATATTCACTTGGCGGAATATTAGCCATTTAAATGATATATACATGGAGTTTAGTAAGACTTGACAATTTAATGATATTCACTTGGAGGTTATTGCGACTACACATTTGAATGACATACACATGGAGATAAGCAAAACTAGACAAGACAGTGATAAACACACGTTGTTTGTTAAGAAGAAATACGTCAATGATATACACATGTAAATTAGTAACACTAGTCAGTTCAGTGATACACACATGGATTTTATTAAGACTAGACAATTGAATGATATGCAAATGGATTTTATGAAGATTAGACAATTCAATGATATACATATGGACTTTATGAAGACTTGACAATTCAATGATATACATATGGATTTTATAAAGACTAGACAATTCAATGATATACATATGGATTTTAGTAAGACTAGACAATTCAATGATACACACATGGAGTTTAGTAAGACTAGACAATTCAATGATATACATATGGATTTTATGAAGACTAGACAATTCAATGATATACATATGGATTTTATGAAGACTAGACAATTCAATGATATACATATGGATTTTAGTAAGACTAGACAATTCAATGATACACACATGGAGTTTAGTAAGACTAGACAATTCAATGATACACACATGAATTTTATGAAGACTAGACAATTCAATATTATTCACAGAAATACTAGAAAATTCATTGATATCCTGATGGAGTATAGTAAAACAAAAAATTCAACGATATACACATAAAGTTTAGTATGATTTGACAATTTAATAATATACACATGTAGGTAATTACAAGAAGACAATAGACTATTCAATAATATACACATGGAGTTTAGTAAAACTAGACAATTCATTAATATACACATGGAGGTTAGTACAACTAGAAAATAGACTATTCAATGATACACATCATTGATATACGCATGTAGTTTAGTACAACGAGACAATTCGATCAAATGGCTGTCAGAATAAAAAAAGGAATTGCTTCCTTGTCCTTTTTAAGAGATGTTGACTACATTAAGAATACTACATGGTTAATTCCCAAACATCTGTTTTAATAATACCCTATTTCCTTGCACTAATTTTGTGATCTTTAAAACCTGATGTAGTAACAATACTACATAGCTCTCCACCAAGTCCATGTAGTAACAAAACCCAATTTCCCTGCACTGATTTGTTGACTTTTAATTTTAGATCTGACCTATTAATATCTATACAGTTACCAATTAAAAACTAGGTTATAATTATACTGATGTTGCCATATTCAGGATTTAGTTATCTGCAAGGAGTGCATCAAAAACTGAGTTAGTATGGTAGAGCCATAATTTGATTTAATGTATGTCATTGACCTCGGAAATTCAGCAGTCTTTAAATTAAACCTTGAAAGACGTGAATAGTTGTAGAAGTCATCTGAATCATTATGAATGATACAACATCTCGGAAAATATCATATTCTATATAACTAGTGGGTGGATGACATGCACCAACTTTATATAAATAATTTTTTATGCTGTATTATATTAGTAATCACAATTGTCAACCAGAGACTAACCTTTCTAATAGACTGATACACTGTCCTGAGTAAAACATTCATAATTAGAGTCATTACTTTACGATAGTATTCATTGAGGTCAAACCAGGTGTAAAATATGTTTTGGCCATGATTCAGTACTCGCTGTACATAAGTCTTCAAGAGGCTTGATGGATAAATCCCTGCAGACAACATGGATAAAAACATATTGAATACCCTCTGTACAGTAATATTTCAGTAGTTAGAGTGCATGTCTTATCACAAGAAAGATGCATGTTTGATTTGTTTGCATGACAAGGCTGGGTCAGATGCCATGGTATGTCTCAGGGAAAGGCACTTAACTCCAACTGCCTCTGCCTGATATAAACCTACCATTAGTTATTTTTACATTATACAGTACACCATATTTAATGCATAAACTATAAAATACTTGAAGATCCACAAAAAGTCTCTACATTTATTAAACTCACACGAGGTGATATCTAAGATTTTTATATACATTATACATGCATATTATGTTATGCAAATAATAATCTATCTTATTTTCAGGCAGAGTGAATGAATGTAAATGTAAAATATGTCATGGCTACTTTCTTTAATACATTATAACATGGTCAGTGGCAAAGTATTTAATTTAAACCAGTTTTATGTTTGATATAAATTATATATATATAAATTAGAAACTATATCATAGCAAACAAAATCTTCATCCCCTATTGATAAAACTCCAGAGAAAAGACTTATTGTACCCCAGTAAGCAATCCATTCACAAATGTATAAACTCGTTCAAGTGATGCACTGAAATATAGGTTTGAAAGAGGATAGTGACTATTTAGAATTTCTAAAATATAACAAATTGTACATACATCTATGCATACATCGATACATACATACATACACGCATGCATGCATGCATACATACATTCATACATACATACATACATACATACATGCATGCATGCATGCATGCATGCATACATACATACATACATACATACATACATACATACATACATACATACATACATACATACATACATACATACACATATTCATACATACATACATACATACTTCTTTTAAAAAAATACTGAATTACTGAATTATAAAAAAATAAATAAAAATAAAGTTGGTTTTGAAATCAAAGTTTGGAGATGTGTATGCAGATGCACGCACGCACGCACACACACACACACACACACACACACACACACACACACACACACACACACACACACACATACATACATACATACATACATACATACATACATACATACATACATACATACATACATACATACATACACACACATACATACCTATATACATACATATAACAGATACCATAACTTTTCTAAAATTATTAGGTGGATTACTGACAATAAAATCTATCAAAATATGAAATCTTATCATTGGTAATATAACAATGCAAAACCAAAGCCAAGACAACACAGTTATTTGTTAAACTCTTGTAAATTACAAGAAGAATTATAAATAAAAATAATTCAAGGATTGTTAAACATAATGGGGATTGTGAAATGTACATTAAATCCAGGAACCAATAAGAAAGTAAAGCTGCATAAATTAAAGTGAACAGTATATTAAATAAAGGGTCATAACGTCTTGAAATGCTATGAAAAGCTAATGCTGAAAATTCAAGGTTTCATTTATATAAAGTTGTATCAAAATACGATATTTATCGGGAAACCAAAGACAGAAGGATGGCAAAATTAAGTCGTGGAATACTGGAATTTCAAGACCTTATCAGTATAAAGCTCCTTGCCAGATTTCAATGAAACATAAAACGCCTTGGTAAAGGTATTAAAGTCATGAAGATGGGCTAATAAGGTATATAACTCAAATAAATGAAGTAGTAAAATGCTGGAAATAAAAATTATTGATGTATTTGAGAGTATCAAGCTGCTTACCACATTTGGTGTAAATTAAGCAAATGTTTGTTTAATTATGCTTCAAAAAACAAAGTCTGGACAATGAGCAATCAGTGATCAAAACTCCTATTAATAATTGCACAGAAACTTAAAAACAAAGTCTGGACAATGAGCAATCAGTGATCAAAACTCCTATTAATAATTGCACAGAAACTTAAAATACAAACACGTCTGAACAGTATACAACTGTGTAGCGAAACTGGTTAAAATCCCAGTAAGAGTATCTTGCAGAAACCAAACTATTGATGGACAGATATATGCAAATGAATAGTGCAGGGCTCTGTCAGCTTCATAGTATGATCCTTATTGTCTGTATTTGAAGATAGGTATCATCGCACATTGCTCTTTTATACTTATCTTTTTGGGGCCCCTTTTGGTCGAGTTATCAAAAGTGCCAATCATTACCAATCACTGCCATTCTACCTCTGTCTGCCTGGGTTCAAGTCTCAAGCTCGGCCTATATGGGTATGTGAAAAAATTGTAAGTGGTTTATCATGGGTCAGTGACTATTTCTTTCCGGATTCATCCTCCGCCATTTATACTGGCATCCAAGTAAGCATATATTGTGATGACACATGATTTAAAACCATTTACCAACAACAACAACATCTTATCTGTTCTATCTAGTCAAAATGTTGTTTTTAGCTACTAACTGCATTCTTAATAATTAGTGACGAAGGTTACAAGATTTGTTTCTGAATTGAAGTTAACAATATATTTATTTTAATTATGTGTATCTCATGATTTAAATCTCACTGGTGGTCTCAAATGCAGATGATCCTGTAGAGTGACTTTTAAGCTGTATCTGGGGTCAGTCATTGTGAAAAATGCATTTTGGAAAACTATTACATTTGGAATTGAACCCTATTGGCAATATCAAATGAATTGCCAACACATTGTCAATAGTATGTTCATGAGGAATAAGTTTTGAGGAATTCAATTGCAAAGTGTCATATTAACAATATAATCGGAATCTTATATGTAGGTGATAGGGAGAAAATTGCACACAAAAAATATTGAATGTCCTTATTTGCTAACAGTCGTTGTTTAACAATGACATTATCTGGAACGGATTTGAATAAGTTCACAACAATCACGAAAAAATATTTCATTCCAGACAGTAATATGAACACATTGTGAATCCAATGAATAAGTGAAGCAAATGTTTCCTCCTACGTTATTGCTTCACACATTCAATACATTTGTATATTGATTTCTAAACAAAATTAAAAGGAAACTTGGATACAAATGAAATGTTTGTTCACTACATGGCTTTATACCCATTTAACACACCACAACATCGAAATAGTCTACTCGGTAATGTATTTTGCAATTCATCTTCCTCGACGTATATCACCATACTCAACCACCTGATTTAATCATTCAATTATAATTACCTTGAACATTTTTATTGTTACGATTAAGTTTCAAGCTTATAAGCACACATTTATATTAATCTACAGAGATGCGTCAAAAGTAAACACATATTTATTATGTACAACAATAAATATGTTTATATATTTTTATCATAAGATATTGAAATACACCGATGGGAGAAAAATTATATCGCCTCCATTTAGTAAGCGTGTACGCCCTGATGTATCTTATTAAAATATGTATTTCCAGATTTATTCATATTTCATTGTATCTTCTTTTTCTTACCGCAATGTCTATCCTTCCACATCTGATGGAATGGATCTTAAATTGTGTCAGGTCGGTTGACGCTCAAATAAGATTCGTGGAATCAATGAGAAGATGCCACAAATAAAATTCAAAAATTGATTAATGACCGTAGCGACAAAATAATCAAATTAAGTTACAATATAAATTTTTGCAAATGTTAGCAAATTAATATAAAAAAATCAACCTTATACAGTTTATATGAGAAAGTAGGTATACGTTTTAAAAAAATTGAAACTAAAAATTCTTCAAACTAAGCTCGCATTATTCAAATTTGTTGTTTAATGATGTTACTTTTTCGCTTCTCTTTGGCCACCCATCCATGTTTCTGCAGTTCTCCCATCCCAGCGAGGATCAATATATCAATCCACGCAAAAATGTGTCAACAAAAAATCTAATATTGCCAGATTAAAAGCCCGATTTTTAAAAATAAAATCCACAAATTGAAGCATTGTGTATACACTTTAAATTCAAAACACGTCAATGTGCTAATCTAACTTAAAATATTTGGAAATTTTTAATATACCATTGAAGCTGGTATAACACTAGTGCTTTGAGGGAAAAATGTCCAAACAATCTTTTCCCTAGAAATATACAAGTATAGATAATGTCCCTTTAAGTAGATATTTACGCAATGTTACACTTTACAATTAGAAACAATTAGTCTTCTCACTCTCGTCTTTATCACTAGTGGGTTTACTACTGTTAGCGTCACTGATCGTGACAAAAAATAATGTTTCTTATTCACGCATGATATATTTCCTTATTCCTATTTAAAAGAAAACATATTTAATTTTCTCTCCATTTTTCTCTTTGTATCTATACCTTTTATTTATACATTTGCAGGCGATCCCCTTTGTAATGTACTCCGCGATAATGCAATTTAGTACAGACCATTCTGTCTTTATATATCTGTCATGGCGGATCGAATCTTAAGTTTCAAGGTGAATCTGACTAAATTAATGAAACTGTTTCCGGAGGTCGTTGGCTTGATCCCCGGCCGAGTCATACCAAAGACTTATACAAAATAGTGCTAAGAGCTACCTCGCTTGGCGTTCAGCATTAAGAATTTAGTGTTAATAGTGAACGCTTACAAAAATGGTATTAACAGCTTCCTTGCTTTGCCCTTAACATTAAGATGCTTGTATTAGAACTGGTGTCAGGATAAAGCAAATGCGTGGAACATCATGGAACATGTCCGTAGCATGATGCCTCAGTACTAGACATCACACCAAACAGCCACATTGAAGACATCATAGCGATATGACTGGAAAGTTGTTAAACCTTGCTTAAAAACCCAAATCACATCACATCTATATGACATAACGTGGTGCAGACTATATGAAATACTGAATAATACATTCGCCAGGAAGCCTATCGATTTTATAGTTAAAATGGAACGGTCAATGTCGCTCTATATTCTGTGACACTTTATACACAGATAAGTAAGTAACACGCGCTGGTGTATAACGTGTAGTTCACGGCACATACTTATCTGTTATATACACAGAAAACCTCTAAACACGGGTTATGTAGGTCATTTTATCTACATAAAAAAACCTATAAACACGGGCTGTCGTATAACATACCCAATTTTGAAGTAAATATTGTTTGAATCTAGAGACATATTATCAGAATATAGGACTTTTAAATGTACTTTCACCTTGATATATCCAGATAATTTGATGCTTTGTCTATGCACATATGAAATAGTGCATGATACAATAGTATAGTATATCGCATGTAAAATGATTTTGTTATACTTTATTTGTAGGCTAATAGCTCTTGTATCATATCTGTGATAAATGGATGATGAGTTTTATAATATAGCATGCATACTGTATCCACCGCGTTTTTCTGAGAACATTGTATGAAACGTGTTTTCCATGAGTTTTATAATATAGTATGCATACTGTGACCAAAGCGTTTTTCTGAGAGCATTGTACGAAAAGTACTCCCATGAGTTTTATAATATAGAATGCATACTGTGTCCAGAGCGTTTTTCTGAGAGCAATGTATGAATCGTGTTTCCCATCAGCTTGATAATATAGTAGGCATACTGTGTCCAAAGTGTTTTTCTGAGAGAATTATATGAAACGTATTTCCTTTGAATTGTATAATATATCATGCATAATGTGTCCAAAGTGTTATTCTGAGAGCATTGTATGAAACGTGTTTCCCATGACTTTTAGCATATAGTATACATACTGTGTCCAAAGTGTTTTTCTGAGAGCATTGTAAGAAATGTGTTTCCCATCAGTTTTATAATATAGCATGCATACTGTGTCCACAGTGTTATTCTGAGAGCAATGTATGAAACTTGTTTCCCATGACTTTGACCGTATAAAATGCATACAGTGTCCAAAGTGTTTTTCTGAGAGCATTGAATGAAACGTGTTGCCTATCAGCTTGATAATATAGTATGAACACTGTATCCAAAGTGTATTTCTGAGAGTATGGTATGAAACGTGTTTCCCATGACTTTGACCATATAGTATGCATACTGTGTCCAATTTGCTTTTCTGAGAGCATTGTATGAAACGTGTTGCCTATCAGCTTGATAGTATAGTATCAACACTGTGTCAAAAGTGTTTTTCTGAGAGTATGGTATGAAACGTGTTTCCCATGACTTTGACCATATAGTATGCATACTATGTCCAAAGTGTTTTTCTGAGAGCATTGTATGAAACGTGTTTCCCATGACTTTGACCATATAGCATGCATACTGTGTTTTTCTGAGAGCATTGTATGAAACATGTTGCCTATCAGCTTGATAGTATAGTATGAACACTGTGTCCAAAGTGTTATTCTGAGAGTATGGTATGAAACGTGTTTCCCATGACTTTGACCCTATAGTATGCATACTGTGTCCAAAGTGTTTTTCTGAGAACATTGTATGAAACGTGTTTCCCAAGAGTTTGACCATATAGCATGCATACTGTGTTTTCCTGAGAGCATTGTAAGAAATGTGTTTCCCATCAGTTTTAGAATATAGCATGCATACTGTGTCCAAAGTGTAATTCTGAGAGCATTGTATGAAACGTGTTTCCCATGACTTTGATAATATAAAATGCATACTGTGTTTTTCTGAGAGCATTGTATGAAACGTGTTTCCCATCAGTTTGAAAATATAGCATTCTTACCGTTCCCAAAGTGTTTTTCTGAGAGCATTATAAGAAATGTTTGATAGTATAATATGCATACCGTTCCCGTTTTTCTGAGAGCATTGTATGAAACGTGTTTCCCATCAGTTTGATAATATAGTATGCTTTCTGTGTCCGAAGTGTTTTTCTGAGAGCATTGTATGAAAAGTGTTTCCCATGACTTTGATAATATAGTATGCATACTGTGTCCAAATTGCTTTTCTGAGTGCATTGTATGAAACGTGTTTCCCATCAGTTTGAAAATATAGCATTCTTACCGTTCCCAAAGTGTTTTTCTGAGAGCATTATAAGAAATGTTTGATAGTATAATATGCATACCGTTCCCGTTTTTCTGAGAGCATTGTATGAAACGTGTTTCCCATCAGTTTGATAATATAGTATGCTTTCTGTGTCCGAAGTGTTTTTCTGAGAGCATTGTATGAAAAGTGTTTCCCATGACTTTGATAATATAGTATGCATACTGTGTCCAAATTGCTTTTCTGAGTGCATTGTATGAAACGTGTTGCCTATCAGCTTGATAGTATAGTATGAACACTTTGTCCAAAGTGTTTTTCTGAGAGCATTGTATGAAACGTATTTCCCATCAATTTTTTAATATAGTATGTATAATGTGTCCAAAATGTTTTTCTGAGAGAATTGGATGAAACGTGTTTCCCATGACTTTGATAAGACAGTATAGATACTGTTTCCAAAGTGTTTTTCTGAGAGCATTGTATGAAACGTGTTTCCCATCAATTTTTTAATATAGTATGTATAATGTGTCCAAAATGTTTCTCTGAGAGAATTGTATGAAACGTGTTTCCCATGACTTTGATAAGATAGTATAGATACTGTTTCCAAAGTGGTTTTCGGAGAGCATTGTATGAAACGTGTCATATGTGTTTGAGAATATGTAATACATAATGTGTCCAATGTGTTTTGGAGTGTCCCATGTGCTTCAGAATATACTATGCACAATGACTCCCGGGTTTTTGTCTGAGTGTATACTATGAATATTAACGCCTTACATTTGCTTATTGGAGCATGGTACGCACAATGCGTATCATGTTCTTGAATGAGAATATATTGATCGAAAATATTTCAAACGCTTGAATGGAATTCTATTTAGTGTGTTCCTGGGGTTTGCTTAGAGGCTACTAGAACGTTCAGTTAGTTTATAGCTTTTTGTTGGCTTGCTTCGCTTCTACGGATGTGATCTGAAAATCGTATAACTTACGGATCGGGTGTATTGACCACGTTGGTTACGATGTAATGAAATTAGCATGGATTTTTAATTTGAATTTAGCTGAAGAAAAGATCACAGAAATATACACCAGGTGATATTGTTCTGTCCACAAATGCAACAATACAACACTTCTTGAGTTTTTCAATACATCAATCAACTGCGAATATTTCGTAATATATTCACAATAAGTGGTGTATATTTACAAACTGTTGATTAGTATTTGATCCAGCCAAGAGGATTATATTAATCGACTTCACTGAATTAAAAAAATGATGGTTATTTTGTAAATGCTCATTAACTCGTGACAATATATATCGTGCGTGGGTTATTCATTTAAAGTGTTTTACATATAAAAATACTATGCAGTCAACTTGACATGGTCATGATGAGATTAGAGCAGCTGCGCCACTGACCCACTCCGGCTCCGAATGCCTTTATATTCCGAATGAAAGACACCGCTCCAAAATTTAGAAACAATAAACAATGCAAATATATAATGCAAAGAGAGCTGACGTGTCCAAGTTGAAAAATATGATACAACAAGTAGGTCAGTGTTGTCATGTCGATCTGACTTTCATAGACATGACGAAACAAGGGGATCAATGCAAACAGATCAAGCTGGCTTTCTAACATATACTACAACAGTATGGCATAGCGGGACAAGTTGAGCACATTATTTAATGCATATAACACAACAAAGTAACAGTGCTGATATGTCGAACTCAGTTTCAGTCATGTAACAAAAGAAGAAGACCAGTTTTGACATGTCAAACTCTCCTTTCAACATACAACACAATCAGGGGACTAATACTGACATGTACGAGATTACGTTACAAAAATACAACACAACAAGAGGACTAAAACTGACATGTACGAGATTACGTTACGAAAATACAACACAACAAGAGGACTAATACTGACATGTACGAGATTACGTTACGAAAATACAACACAACAATAGGACTAATACTGACATGTACGAGATTACGTTACGAAAATACAACACAACAAGAAGACTAATACTGACATGTACGAGATTACGTTACGAAAATACAACACAACAAGAGGACTAATACTGACATGTACGAGATTACGTTACGAAAATACAACACAACAAGAAGACTAATACTGACATGTACGAGATTACGTTACGAAAATACAACACAACAAGAGGACTAATACTGACATGTACGAGATTACGTTACGAAAATAAAACACAACAAGAAGACTAATACTGACATGTACGAGATTACGTTACGAAAATACAACACAACAAGAGGACTAATACTGACATGTACGAGATTTCGTTACGAAAATACAACACAACAAGAGGACTAATACTGACATGTACGAGATTACGTTACGAAAATACAACACAACAAGAGGACTAATACTGACATGTACGAGATTACGTTACGAACATACATCACAAGACCACTGCCGATACGTCGAACTATCGTTCAAACTAAAAGCACAACTAAAAGGCAAGTACTGTCCGTTTGAGCTCACTTTCAAACATATAACACAAAACAATAAATCGAGTGTTTTAAAATCGCTTCTTTTTTTGGTTTTTAACGTTGACCCCGGTTCAAAGGAGTAAGCATGCATATCCAGGAGAAAACGTTTCGGCTTCATAATGATTATTCTCAGACAACGATTGCATACAATGCATAACAGGTGTTCAATGAGAACAAAGAACCATTACAAAGAACTGGGCAAAAAAGTTATGTAAGCCACTGTGGGACGTTCACTATTTCAGAATGTTAATATATATATATATATATATATATATATATATATATATATATATACATATATATAGATAAAGTTATGTATGTATGTATGTATGTATGTATGTATGTATGTATGTATGTATGTATGTATGTATGTATGTATGTATGTATGTATGTATGTATGTCGAGCTCTCCTTTCAACATGCAACACAACAAGAGGACTAATACTGACATGTACGAGATTACGTTACGAACATACATCACAAGACCAGTGCCGATACGTCGAGCTATCGTTCAAACTAAAAGCACATCTAAAAGGCAAGTACTGTCGGTTTGAGCTCACTTTCAAACATATCACACAAAAGAATACGTTGAGTGTTTTAAAATAGTTTTTTTAGTTTCTTAACGAGGACCCCGGTTCAAAGGAGTAAGCATGCATATCCAGGAGAAAACGTTTTTGCCTTCATAATGATTATTCTCAGACTGCGATTGCATACAATTCATTACAGGGGTTCAATGAGAACACAGTGCCATTATATATATATATATATATATATATATATATATATATATATATATATATATATATATATATATATATATATATCAAATACTATGAAACCTCACCAGTTCCATCACAAGTTCATACATAAAAGAAGCTGCACATCTGAACAAGTAATTTATTTAATTCACCTCTGATAATATCCTCTTACCTTGTTTTGTTGTTAATATTAGATGGATTTAATGAACTTGACATATAAAATCATATTGTTTTACACCCACAGGTAGTGTTTCATTCAAAGCTATGATAAATAGGTAAATAATTGTTTCAGTATAACTTGAGAATTTAAAATAGCAAGCACAAATAACGAAAACATTTGCTTTTAAATGTGCACGCTTTATGACGATGTGTCGACGCTACTAAGATGAAACGGTTGCATTATTTGATGTAGATTCCAACTTTACCCAAGATTCAAAAGTCTAGAGAAACCTTATAAATAACAGGCCAGCCAACATTATCTATGTATGTATGTAAAGTATGTATGTATGTATGTATGTATGTATGTATGTATGTATGTATGTATGTATGTATGTATGTATGTATGTATGTATGTATGTATGTATGTATGTATGTATCTATTCTTTTTTTATTACTGACTCAAAGTTTAGTATTTATTATGCTATACATGATTATGGTGCTCCATTTTAAAATCATAACAATATGGAATGGCCACAGGAATGTTCTTCCTAACCAAGTGATTATCAAACCAGGTCACTGTTTCGATTGATCTGATCATTGTGCCAATACTGTGTCTTTTTCTGCTTCGTTTTAAGTCTGTATTTGTTGTGGTCCTTATTCATTCGTAAACTCTTATCTTGCAACCAGTGGTCATTCTTTTGACGATCCAGCATTTATATGATAACTAACGAATTTTTCGAGATGCGAGCCGTCTCTGGGTTGATTTTTTGCTTTGAGTTAAGAGCTAAAATTCGGGTTACGAGCCAGCTTCAGATACCCCACCGCTAGTTGGCGCAGCGAAAGCCACAGCGAATGTCTTAACATCCGCCCAGCATCCCGTGTCTCACTCGTTCACTTTAAGCGGTTAGCTCTCAGTGTTAGCATCAGTGTTGTGCTCGCTATTGTGCTTGCAGTTATCTTGCAAAACTTAGTTTTACCAACAATGGATCAGGAGAAAGTGAGTGCAAAGGACAGTGCTGAGAAGAAGATGTACATTGCATCAAAGAACGAAATTATCGAAAAACATGACCAAGGTGTGCATGTAGTCGATTTGGCGAAGCTGTACGAGCGTAGCACTTCTACGATCTGCATCATACTGAAGCAGAAGGAGTCGATAAATGCTATAACGCCAGCCAAGGGCGTTAAAATAATTTCTAAACAGCGGACATCTATCCATGAAAATATGGAGAAGCTGCTGATGGTGTGGTTGACGGAGAAGCAGCTCGGAGAAGATACCGTGATGGAGGCTCTACTCTGCGTGAAGGCTTTTTACGCTGATTTGCTGCAGCAGACCCCAGGCACTTCAAGAGACGAGGCATCTGGAGGCTGGTTCGAGAATTTAAAAAGAGGACCGAAATTCCCTCAGTTGTCAGGCATGGTTAGGCAGCGAGCGCGGATATAAAGGCAACTGCGGATTACCTCAAAACTTTTGCTGGAATTATAGCAGCAGAAGGATACATCAACCAGCAAGTCTTCAACTGTGATGAGACAGGGCTCTTCTGAAAGAAGGTGCCAAGGAGGACTTATATAACAGCAGAGGAGTAGAGGATGCCAGGCCACAAACCCATGAAGGATAGGCAAACCCTCGCACTGTGCGCCAATGCGAGCGGCTACAACATCGTGATATGCTTAAGAAGTATCGATATGGCCTGGCAGGGTGCTACTAAGGGTGTTTGTTCGGGGTCCAAAGCGCATTAATGGCATTTAAATTCATTTCAATGGGGAAAATTGATTTGACATAAGAGTAATTTGAGTCACGAGCTCCTTCACGGAACCAATAAGTCAATGTGCCACTGTAATTGTAACAAGCTCTAGTGGGCGGGGATGGTGGAGATAGAATCGTACACGATTTGTTTACATTGTGGGACAAACGTTTGGGGTGTGGAAAGCAAATAATTGTTCAAATTTTTAATTTTCGTCTCTTGTAATCAAACCAATAGAAATATAAGAATAATTAAATGTAAATAAATATTTTTTTAAAAAAACGGTGAAAGTAGCTTACCACTCAACATTCCTAATTCTGTTTAATTCATCATTCCCGTGCTGCTTGTTTCCACATGAGTCTGACGTTGAATCAATAAAATATGGCAAAATCCGTGAAAACATTAAATTATCGGTAATATAAATGAACAGAAGGAGTACAATGCATCGACGATCACAACCCTTCACTCGATTTGACTTTTCTTACGCGTCTTTTTATTGCTTCAGTCTGATATAGGACATAAAGATTGAGATACTAGTTTTTGCAGGTAAATCAAGCAATTTTGTAATTGAGATGCATCTGAGGTAAAAATTAAGTTTAAAATGTATCTGTGATGCAGACTGGCGTGTTTTCAGGACACGAAATGAGTGTGTTTGGGGGTGGTGGTGGTGGACAATTCTCAAAATGCCTTTTTGTCAATTTTCAGAAAGATATGGTCCAACTTAATATCACAAAAAATTAACCAAGTCTATAACTCTTGATAGTACCTCAAAACATGTTTATAACTTCAGTTGTTATTACTACAAACAATAAAAGCTATACCAAGTCACATGTATCGTTAACCTGCCGAGGAATGTGTATACCCTTTTCCCGACCCCATATTTATTTTCATGAAATCTAACACAACTGTTGGACTTTATTACAACTGTTTCATCTCAACATAATATAGCCATGCTTAATAAATTCTAAACTTCAGCAATGAAACATATTTGTAAAGGGGGGATAATAAGGAGGAGATAACTCAGTAGACCTTTTCCTATGACCAACATTTGGATTCGCATCACAATTATTATTTTCAGTTCAGTACCCAGTATAGAACCATTTTTTCCTCTCACTTTGGTGGTGATAGAAAGCACGGGTGACAAACGGTCGCCCGGGGATATCTATTTACTATGAATCAAGTACGGAACGGGCGGTGCGTACAATCCGGGATAGAACGGGTTATCGAATCAAGTTCAGCCAATGTTCTATGAATTTAAGCAAGATCAATGTATAACCGACACACTGATCGCTTTGGATCTCGACGATGAGTGCACGTATCTCCATTGTATTCTATAACCATAGGGGTGAGTGGTAAATTTATATTTCATTTGATATGAGAAGTTTTTTGAGGTTGCATTGTCATATCGTGTAATGATTCGTTTATTATAACGCGAAATTGAAACGTTGTATACTGTGAATCTCGAGTTGCTATTAAGAGTTTAATGTATTAGCATTTTGTAGAACTCATTATTATTACCATTGTGGTTTTATTGTAGCTAACGAATCTGATTAGTTTAGCTGAAGAGTTTAACTGACGAGTTTATCTGACAAGTTTAGCTGCTGTCGAATTTAGATGACATTTAGAGCTATCCTCAGCCGTCGATATGTCGGTACGTATGTTTGTACAGTGGTGGAGCCACGACTGTAGACGTAGCTAATTAAAAGGTGCCGTATGCTGCCTGTACGTGTGTATACGTATGACTGTACATGTGATGGACCCATGAAGGGTGCGAGCGGCCGATACAAGTCTGGACAAAACCAAGGTGAAACTGTGGTTTATTAGTGTATAAATCGTGCGACTGTACAAGGGTCAAAAAGCATGTGTTTGTTCCAATTGTTCTTTTGATTTGTACATTTTTATTTACATGAGGTTATTTTGAATCTTAGTGTTATTCCAGGAGATTTGTGAATCTCGCTTACAGTGCAGAACATTCGAAACGTATTTGAATACCTTGTCGATTGATTGAATCTCCAACCTAGTCTATACGTGACATTATGTAAATATCTTACAGTGCATACTATTATTTGAAACGAGGCTTCTTGAATCTGTATATCAGAGAGATATAATAGTTTGGGTTAATTTTTAATGTGTGATTGTTTGTATAGAGTGATTGGATCAATTGTATGTTGAAAGCGTGTGAGAATCGTTGTATGTTTACATCATATATTTTTCTTTATTAATTAAGTTTATAAATTGAAATCTTTCAAACATTGTGTCTGTGTTATTCATTTATCCAAAATCACTCGGTTTCAATTATGCGACAAATATTTTTTGTGTTACTCTCGACAGTACTCTCACATTGTACCATCATATCATGAACATATGCAATGCTGCATATCTTGAACTGAGACGAATCAGTTCCATTCGCAAATATCTTTCAGTTGATACCACTAAAACACATGTGTTCATTAGTACTTTCGAGATTAGACTATTATAACTCCTTTATGTCTGGTTCATCTCAATATCTAGTTCTGAAACTACAAAAAGTTCAAACCACGGCTGTTCGGATCGTCTTTAGAGTACCTCATCAGAGCATACCTCCTCTGCTCGGTACCCTACACTGGCTATCAATTCGATTCAGAATCAAGCACAAAATGTGTTATGTGCATTGTTTCACTGACAGACTCCAGTCCAACATATCTACCCGGCCTCACCCATGTGTATACACCAGCAAGATACTTGCGCTCCTCTTCTGACAATCTTATACTCATTGTTACCGCTATAAAAACGAAATCGTATGGACAACGTTCTTTTTGCATAAGAGGTCCCGGCGATGTGAAAAGAATTGCCCATTAAAATTAGACACAAAGACACAGATGTCCCGTTTAAGAGTGCTCTTAAAACTCACCTTTCTCGACTGCAGGAACAAACTTAAGAAACTTAATAATATTTGGTATCTTATATTTTTTCAGCATGTGTTTAAGTTTTCCAATTTCATGATTTTACTATTTGTTTTTCTGTAGTGAGGTCACACCATTATACATGTTGTAAAGCGCTTATTATTATTATTATTATTATTATTATTATTATTATTATTATTATTATTATACAGTTTTGTTCTGAAAGTACGTTGAATGTAGCAGAAACACTGCAAGTGCTTGATATAAGAGTAAATGATTAGTCGCACAAAGTTCGTCACGCTATGAAAGGTGTCTAAAATCTTTGCTGAAATTCTTCTGCATTTTCCTCGTAGGCGTTCAGTACTTCATGTGACTGAAATGTGCATTCTTTTCCGACAGAGGTATGTTGCATTGTGTACTAAACACTATGAATACCTGGATGTGTTTAAAAAAAACTGTTAATATTTTATATAAAATATTACCAATCAATGCATGCTTACTGGAATTGACTTTAACTACATAAAATTTTGATTGTGTATAGTTAGCTCTTTAATTTGTCCGTAATTTAGTTTAGTTTGTATATAAATGTCAAGGTCACAATATATGGAACTTTTTATTTATACTGATACACATGGAATATCTCCACCGTGCTTTCTGCTGATACACATGAAGTGTCTCGACCGTGTTTTCTTTCAAGCAATATATTTATCAAGTTGTCCACAAATAATCCAGTTAGTGTTCTGAGATGTTAGATCTTTAGAAATTTTACATAACTTTGACAATGTGTCCGTCGTACGTCGTACCGCCTTAACAATTATTATTTTATCCATCCTTAAAACCCGCCACCTTTTGGTAATAAACTTTGGTACAGTATATATCCTGACACAAAGGGCAAATTTGTGCAAAAGTGACGATCGGCGGTCAGATATATACATTGTACCAAAAACAGTTAAACCCTTTAAACCTTGTTTTCAAATTCGGCTCAACTAAATTTGAGTAATTAGTTCATTTAAAAAATGAGAATCACCTTAACAAGTGACCTGTTACAAATTTGGAAAGCCCTTTGTCCTAAAACTAGAAGGTACAATGTTTCAAACTGCGTCTAAAACCGCCTAATAGAAGTTTATTAAAACTCTGAGAAACAAATATGATACAGAGACTTTTCAAGTTATTATAAATGAAGATGATATGCCATTAGAAACGACCGACGTTACTCAAATGTAGAACCACTTAGAGGCTTTTATTCAAAACTTTATCGACATAGTATGACAAATTTGACCGAGAACAGTAAGACAAAGATGGGTTTAATTTTTGTACAAATTTTGCTCATATGCCACCACTTGATCACTTACACGTCCCCAACTATGTAGCAGTTGTGCAATATATGACCTAATATTTTATTTGTGAGATTATTGAATTTAGTTAAACGAAAATGCATGGAAAGACTTTGTTTCTAAATGAGAACTTGAAAGTTGTGTGCCTTGTTTAGAATCTTTACTAAAACCACTATTTTAAGGATTTATGATTTGGAATTTAAATAATTTATTTGACATGCCCTTTAAATAATTTGCTTACATATTTTCTTCCTATCTTGGGTACATTTTAACATGTCTACAGTTTTATATATATATAGACAGTAGTGTGCTGTCGTATTGTGAACCATATGCATAGATACATGGCTTTACCAAAGTTATAATTGTCCCCCATTACGCTAAGTTATTTTGCTTATTATAATTAGTAATTATTTGTCAATCTGAATATTTTCAAAATACATTGAAAGAAACATCCGAAACTGACACAATTCTCTTCTGGTAGCACGGTGTAATATTCGGTAATATATACGCATTCATTTCTGAAGTATATTCAATACAAGTGGCAAGAATTATTAGAGTTAAAAATACAAACGTTTATTCCCTACAAATAACACATAGGAAATGATTAAGGTAACTATGAACGTCGCCCTTATCAACGTCACGACGTCTCGTCCTTATTAGTTTAATCATGCTCATTGTAATGTTATGTTCAGAGTTGATAATATTTATATAACTCGTATTTAGAAAGGCATTTAATACCATTAACAATGTTTTTTTTACAGTTAATGATAAATATATAGAGAAGAAACCTTTCTACTACAGCCACCACTACCACTACTATAATTATCACTGCTACCAGTGAAATCACCAACAGCAGCAGTACCGTGCACATCCTTACATAAACAGATAAAAGCAATTAAGCAATCAAATGTTAAATGTCTATGTATCTGTGTCTTATCTTACTCTTAGTATCTCGAATAATGGGGTTAGTATCGTATGATAATTTGTGTACATACACATCATTTAGCACTACTCACAGGATGAAGAACTCTCGTGAGTAACTACTGCATATCACCAAATGTCTTTACATCACAATTTTGTTTGCCTCATTACAAAAAGTCTTTATCTAATATACAAAGGTCTGAATGAAGTATAATCTTTGGAAAAACAGCCTTGAAAATCTCCGTTTGAATCTGATTGATAATAATTTTAACAGATGATAAATGAATTTAAGCACAACAAAATATGAACATATATCTTTGCTGGCTACATATGTCAGAAGGGAACATGTTAGTTATTATTAACTGTTTTTTTGTGGTACGATTGTTCACACTTTTAACATTATACACATGCCCCATGTTTAATATTCCTCTATGTAGATGAATGAAGTAAAATAACCATATTTGTTTCTTCAAAACACAGTGATCTAGACCTTTGACTGACCCTAAAATCATTACGATTTGTCTTTATCCCCAAGTCTAAGCCAAACACAAAGTTTGGTCTAGGTATATGATATTAAATCCAATGTTATCGTGCAGAAGCCAGTCGTCTACGTTCAGTCATAGCCACCTTGACGTTGAATGTTTACCCCAGGCTTGATAGGCTTTTTATTTACATTAAGTACCAGCAATTCACAAAGTTTAGCATATATATAAGTTCCGAAAAATAAATTGTTAACAGACAGACTGAGTGACTGATTTCATAACATAAGACACTTCACGCAATAGCGCGTATCACACGATGGAGTGACTGGAGTAACTGTCAGTGCAAACATTGTAGTTTTATCAGGTTTTTCCTTTGCTTCAAAATACAAAACGATCTCAAAAACATTTACGTGACCAAGAAAATCGACCATTTTGTTGTGGTAAAAATGATTCAAAGCTCCTAAAGTTATCTAGTATAAACTCATTCTGATTCTGTTTCAGTGATAATATATTGATTAAAATTATAAACCTATGATGGGTTAATTTGCTGCGTAATTTTGTTTCATAACGACAACTGGGACATTTTCATCGTAAATGTTTAACCATCTGATAAAGCTCAACAGCTAGTGAAACTTGTGGGTGACAAATAATCATTTTAGTATTGTTAGTGTGTGCATTATCATGTTTATTATACAGTGTAAGAAAGGAACATACTAAGATTGCAAAACTTGTCGTCTTAAAAGAATAACGATTGTTCAAAAGAATATAAATAAGATAGTTACATAAAAAAAAAATTCCGTAGCCAACATAAGCGCATGCGTTTATTGTAAATATAAAAAAAATGGATATGATTGTCTTATGACTGTTTTGACAGTGGAAACAATCGGAATGCAAGTGACGGAAGAGGAGGCTAACAATATCGAAGCTAGGCGAATTGGTTATTGTCAACAATTACGTTCAATATAAATCTGTTAATACCTATAAATATCTAATACTAAACGTTGTTAGGTGTGATACGCTAGTAAATACTATATTTGCATACTGACCATACATCATCGTTTGAACTCTTTAAATCGTGATGCTATTACACCAAGCGATGTAAAACGCTCCTAGGTACCAGCCTCGTTTCCAGTTCAGGCACAATTCGAACATTCCTGTCCTTACCTCTCTTCCTGGTCACATTTTAATGCCAAGCAATTTTGTGTATTGTAAATGTTGACCGTTTAAACAAATATTCGTTGCATGGACCTAATACTCTAACTGATCATGGATTTAATCACCATTATTAACGTGTAGTTTTGTTGTTACTGGTTGCAAATAACGGCAGCCCCGCACACGTGTTATAGATATTACCCCAGTCAACGGTAGAAATTCTCTACCAGGCGCACAATTGTGTTGTGTTCCTAAGGAAGAATACAAGGGTTTATCAGCGTCTGTGCTAGAAAACGGTCAGGTTTTCAAGGTGGAATCACATCACAATTATTATTTTCAGTTCAGTTCTACGAATGTTGTTCCATTCTATTTATCGAACATTTTTTTTCCTCCTAATTTTCGTGTTGATATCAGAGCTATATTTATGCATTTTGGTAATTGTTTATTCTTAAGAATATAAGCTCAGATATTGGTTCTCTGTGAGTATTTCGGTGACAATGCACAGTGAGTAATAAGGCCTTGGTGATGACCCGGAAGTGAAATATGTGTTCTGTTTACATGCAGCTTTGTTTACAGTGCAGCCTCTCAAATAAATGCCGGTCAACCTCTGACAAGAAATTCACGGTGAGTCATGTTTGAAGTTTATTTTAGATTAACGCATGATTTGAATTGATTATCAATTAGTTGAAACGTCAGTACTGTGAAATAATAATAGAGAACATATACTGAATTTAATTGTAATGAATGTTCAAGGTCGCGTTAAAGCGTTTTCTGTGTTTCGACAGTGCGTGCGAAAATTGTTTTACTATTTCCAAATAAATCCATTTGGTCTCTGACACTCATGATCTAAATATTGGCCTGTGTTTCACAACATTCTCCTAATCTAGGCTTATCTTCAATACACATTCTATTAATCCAACTCCTATCTCTGAAACATTGTTGTAATTCATGATTTCTGACATAACTTTGCTTAATGTAGCTTCTCGTGGGTTGGTGTTTCTTTCCGGGGGTTTTCTCGGGTTCTTCCTCCACCAATAATACTGGCCGCCATGTATAGCCTATCGTGTGCTAAAAAATGGCTTTAAACCCTAGTACAACAACAACCTTTGCTTAGTCTTCGGCGTATCTCTGAAACACAATCTCTTAATCTACGACCTATCTTTGACATAACCGTTCTTAATCTGCGCATTTCTGAGACACAATGTTTTAATTTACGACCTTTCTCTGATAATATTAATAATGAGGACTTTGTATAGCGCCTAATCTTACGACGCACTAAGCGCTTTACACCATCAATAATGATATGACTAAACTACAGAAAAACAAATGACAAAAACAAAGGAATTGGAAAATATAAAAATATGCTGAAAACATATAAGATACAAAACATGATTAGGTCTCTATTAATCTAGAGCCTATCTCTGATACACAATCTCTTATCTACAGCATATTTCTAGCACGCGCTTTATTAATCAACGGGCTTTTTCAATCAAACATTTTCTTAAAGGCATAATAGTGCAAAGTATCTGTAATTTTATGAATTCTAAAGATCATGAAGAAAAAAAATCATAAAATCAGCCCATTCTGACCTGCATTATCTTAATCTACGGCGTGTCTCTAGCATACATTATACTAATCCATTACATATTTCAGATATAAATTATATTAATCTAAGAGTTATCTAAATCACACATTCACTTGATCCTCGATATGTCGCTGACACACGCTTCCTGACAAATTCTCTAAATATAGGCCTATCGCTTACACATTCTTTTAATATACACGCTATCGCTGACACACAGTGTTGTAATATACATCATGTCTCTGACAGCACTCTCTTAATCCACGGGCAATCTTTGACATGTATTCTCTTAAGCTACAGCCTATCTCTGACATATTTTCTTAAGCTACGGCTTGTCTCTGACAGTAATTCTCTTAATCCACAAACCTACGGCTTATCTGTGACGGGTATTCTTTTAATCATTGTTCCCACTATGAAAATTAAGTCATATGGACAACGTTCTTTTGCATACCAGGGCCCAGGGATGTGGAACGAATCGCCCATTCAAATTATACACTAAGAAACAGTAGTCCCTTTTAAGAGTGCTCTTAAAACTCACCTTTCTCGAATGCGGGAACAAACTTAGAGACCTAAAAATGTTTTGTATCTTATATGTTTTCAGTATGTTATTTTGTTTTCCAATTTCATTGCTTTTGTCATTTTTTTTTCATCTTTAGTGTAGTCATATCATAATGACCTAGTTACAGATACGTTCTCTTAGGAATATTGGGTCTGTTTTGCTGACGATTCATACACAAACACAGTCTTACTGTTGTTGCTATAAATCGTACTTGTGAACACATTTGAGATAATTAACCGATGTATTTTATTCTAGATGGTGATGTTTAGAGCGACTATTTTTTGTCACTCATGAAGGACAAAGAACACATACATACATACGTACATACATACATACATACATACATACATTCATTCCATCCATGCATCAATACACACACACACACACACACACACACACACACACACACACACACACACACACACACACACACACACACACATACATACATACATACATACATACATACATACATACATACATACATACATACATACATACATACATACATATAGATTTATTTATTTATTTATTTATTTATTTATTTATTTATTTATTTATGTATCGCAAATCACAATGCTTGAGACAATCCAACTGGTAATGTAAGCGTTCTGTATCTTCTTTATAGCATATCACCCATTCATAATATCCGCACACAACCGACATTCATAATATCCTCACAAGACCGCCAGCAAATCAATTTGTTTGGGCCTCCAAGGCGACAGTAAATAAAATATCAATCATTGGATTAAATGACCAATTATGGTGCGCATTTTATATTCCTGATGCATTTCGTTTAAAATTGATCGGGGTTGGGTAGAAAACAAACGGAATTGTGTGGAAATACTTTTTATATAATGCTTGAACATTAGGAGGTTTGTAATTTGTGCACGTTAAAGTACTGTACGAACATTTGTATATTTATTAATTTTGGTCGCACCTTTGTGGTGTTGAATCGTGCCTAGTCATCTGATTCGACTACACTTTCATCGTGTAGTATCGTTATCGTGTCTAGTTATCAGATTTGCCAGCAACATCATCGTGTAGTATCGTTATCTTGTATAGTTATCAGATTTGCCTGCACCTTCATCGTGTAGTATCGTGCATATGTATTTGATTTCACTGCAACTTCGTCGTATAGCATGGTGCATCATTATGTTTGTTTGTTTGTTTTTTATGGTTTAACGCCATTTTTTCAGCACAATATAGGCTATACATGGCGGCCAGTATTAATGGTGGAGGAAGAACCCGGACAACCCCGGGAAAGAACCACCGACCCACGAGAAGCTACTGGCAAGCTTTCTCACATAACTACATTTGCCGAATCTTAGACTCGAACACACGCCGACAGAGATGAGATGGCAGTGATCCGTAACGGACAGCGCTTTAGACCACTCGGCCACTCGGAGCCCTGGTGCATCATTAAGCAGCTACTATTGCCGACCACAAAATACGCTGTGTTTTAGAGTGTCAAACTTTCAGTGCACCTTCACTTAATGTATTTCTTGTCTGCATTTTCTGCCACGCTATTCGCCAGCGTTTCACTAGCGCACATTGTATGACAGTTTTAATACAGATGATGAACACATATCCCATTCTCTGTAGAAAACACTTTCTATTGGAAGTCATAATAAATATTGTGTCGTTTACATAGACCTTAATATATTACGGTTTACATTTATCCACTTCATAAATTGTTATATTCTTAGTTTGTGATTTTCTTTACATTTATATTATTATTATGAATTCTGATTATATATATTCAGTCATTAAATTGAATCATATATATGCACATTAGCAAATGAGATCCGCTATAACCAATTTATACTTATGCTGACAGTTTGTTTTCGCTGTATATTCTCGTATGACACCTTTGTAATACAACAACCTCAGACATTACTGTCACTTTGTAAAAAGCACCTTATGCAATAATCTGGAGCAAAAGTATGACATAGTTAGACGTTTATACGCATACTCTGAGCATTCCTTCCAATTGCAAAATGTAGTAAAACAAATCATCCATAAACCAGATAATCAGCAACCATCGAGAACTACGGAAATACGTCAGGGTAGTGAAGATATAATTTTGACATCGGATCTGACATTTCTAGTATTTGTCTTGTACGGTCGATTTATATACTTGCCTGCAGTGGCTGTTTAACATATCATCAACTTTTATATCTGGTCGACTTGTGTAATACTTAGTTTATCATTCCTTCATATGAGTATGTGTTGCTGTTCTGGGTTCAACGCCTTCAACAGCGTAAGAGATGCTAATCATGACGGCCAGTATGATTGGTAGGGGAAGAATCTTAAGATGATGACGTCTTTAGTACTTGAAATTCTTGCAAATTCGAGTTACTATTATTTATATAAATAAGGGAGACATCCTGTACCACAATTATTTCCAGGAAAAGCAGAGTTGTGTCGCTTGAACATTTTGCGATTACTACTTGAAGTCGATTTGGGTATCTGGGGGGAAAAGGCGTGATCACCCGATAAACACACAAATGTTCATTAATTTAAGAAAGATTGATATTTGAAGAGAAATATATGTATTAAGTGATGACAAATATATTCACAGAATGAAATAGTTGTACTACAAGAAAAGAAATATTCTCATCCAAGGACCACACCATTTATATTATTAAAAACGTGGGAGGTGAAGTGATAATTTACCCTTTCAATGACCACACACAAATAATATTAGTAAAATCGTTATATGTGAAACGAAAACATAGACTCGTCTAATGATCACATACACAAATTAAAAAGAAAGAAGTGGCGAGAAAACGTCACCAATGACGTCACCCAACCCCAGTAGCGTCGCTGAAGGGGTGCGGGTGTGAGGACCGCACCGGGTGACACCATCTTAGAGGGGTGACACCAAAATGAAAAATTGCAAATTTTTCAGAGCATACACTGCTCAGTAAAGTAAATTGAATGTAAAAATAACTATAAATTAACGTTGTTACAGTTCTTAAATACTTTTACCTTCTGACCTTCAATTAATTTTGTTATTGTCATTTTTATACTGTGGATTTATTTTAAGAAGAAGAAATCCATGGTGAAAGTCTAGAGGGGTGACACCTTGAGTTTGCCGCACTGGGTGACACCAACCCTAGCGACGCCGCTGCCCAACCCAAAAAAAGCAGAAACAGTTTTTTCTTCTATTTTTACTAGCAATGGTTTTTCAAATGTATAACAGCGGCCTAACTTAAGGTGTTTCGGCATCTTTTGTGTAAACTCCGAAGATTCATTCTACGATATTTTATGTCCGATTTGTCTAATTCGATGAAGCTGATTTTCAGAAGAATTTATTTGATGTGGTTTTAATTAGCGTAACGTATTTGACGGCAGATCGGCAATTTGCATAATTTAGAAATAGTATCAGTGTGCTCTGGTCATTAATTTAGTAAAGGTAAGCGATTAACTTAGGAGGATAGCATCCAAAATTTAGCTATTTGAAATAGCGCACTCCTACACCGGAAATAAAATGCAGTAGAGTTTAGCGATTTAAAATAGTGCACTCCTACACCGGAAATAAAATGCAGTAGAGTTTAGCGATTTGAAATAGTGCACTCCTACACCGGAAATAAAATGCAGTAGAGTTTAGCGATTTGAAATAGCGCACTCCTACACCGGAAATAAAATGCAGTAGAGTTTAGCGATTTGAAATAGTGCACTCCTACACCGGAAATAAAATGCAGTAGAGTTTAGCGATTTGAAATAGCGCACTCCTACACCGGAAATAAAATGCAGTAGAGTTTAGCGATTTGAAATAGCGCACTCCTACACCGGAAATAAAATGCAGTCAAGTTTCAGCAAAGATTATTAGCGAAACCTTTCTTAACATGACGTCATTTGTGCAACCCTTCATTAATTCTTATGTCAACTGCTAATAAAGTCAATTAATTTCAACTTACTTCTTGATATTAGTTCTAAATAGAAGACTAAAATATTTGCTTTCCATGCAACAACTAATGTTCATTGTAAGGGATTTTATCGAACTATTTTGAAACGAATGACTTCACAGACGTTTTGACAATAGGTGAAAGTACTACTCAATAACCGCTCCTGTGGCCTAGTGGTTATATACATTTAGAAAACATTCTCCAACTCAACATGGTCAGTACAACGAGAAAAGCGGTTAATTAAAAAAAAATTTGGCCTAGTGCAGGTGATATAATAAATGTGAATACACATATGAAATTGCATGACCATAAATCTAACAGTTAACAAGAAACTACGCTAAGCGGTTAATTTAAAAAAATTTGTTTGGCCTAGTGCAGGTGGTATAATAAATGTGATGGATATATCGAACTACAGAGAGAGAGAGAGAGAGAGAGAGAGAGAGAGAGAGAGAGAGAGAGAGAGAGAGAGAATTGTACAAATGCTCTAGTTCAGCTGTGTGTATTGTGCCATGAGGAATGTTCATAAAAGAAACAGCCCCTTTCTCGCTTTGCATTTAATGTAAAAATGGTAGCCTTCGTTATATCGAAATAATAATAATAATAATAATAATAATAATAATAATAATAAAAATGATAATAATAATCACTATTAATTTTATTATTATTATTATTATTATTATTATTATTATTATTATTATTATTATTATTAGTATTGTTATTATCAATTACTATTATTATTATTATTATTATTATTATTATTATTATTATTATTATTGTGTAGTTGTGGTGGTAGTGCAGCTGCCAATGATGATAATGTTTTATGCAGTAGTTGTAACAAAATGATTATTATTAATTAGTGGCTGTATTTATTCTTTGTTTAGGTGCTGGTATTGTAAAGCTATTTTTAGTTTTGTCCTTCTTTCTGGTTTAGGGTATATTAAAATCCTTTCCGCTGACTTTATTTTTTATTTCTTTTTCTTTATGCCATAATCATTGGGTGTAAAATTCTCAGTTACTTAAGTACGAGTGATAGAATAAACACTAATCGTCATTATAAGGAAATAAAAATAAAAAAAAGAGAAATATGTGAGGAATGTCTTTCCTGGAACGAGAGAGAGAGAGAGAGAGAGAGAGAGAGAGAGAGAGAGAGAGAGAGAGAGAGAGAAATAACTATAAACATTATGTTACGATGCGCAAGATGAACGTCATAAATATCTAACGTCATAAACATGTAACGTTAAAGGTAACAACCCTAGTTACGGCTGTCAATTCATGTGTCATTCACAGCGAACAGACGTTTATTGTTAACGCATGCAATGGCTTCAATTCCGGTTCCAAATATTGCACCAGGCTGCTAGTATAGAATCTTGTAAGCTTTGGAAAATTCCTTTCAAGCTCTAAACAAGATATTACTAACGATCATGCCATAGATGTGCTAAGGCAAGGAGGAGTGTGAAAAAGTGACGACATAACGTTGGTAAAGGTATGTATCTATGGATATAATAATATGACATGTCAGTACAATACAGGCTATGTAGTGCCAAATAAATGTTAAGATATGCAAAACCAACGTCAAAATCCCCAATGTGAACGGGATTAAAATTTTATGGTGAGCACTGGTCTACGGAGTAGTGTTTCAGGGATATTAATCATGTTCAAAATTTATTTATTTTATTCATCGAATTTATTATTTCTAACTCGATTGTCTCCATACAGTTCCTTATATTGTCATCTTATACGCGTGTTAGACCAAAATTTAAAGTGTTAACCAGCAGCGTGCTCACTGTCATGTTTCGAATACTCAAAGAAAATATTTCATTAAATGATTCGATGCTAGAAGATAAACAAGATAGCTTCTGCATCCAATGTACGCAATGTCTGCTTCAGCTAATTCCAGAGAAATGGTAGAGGAGGGGAACAATATGCCCTTAGTTTTTAAAGTTGATGAAAATTATCGAAAAAAATTATAAGTATATTGAAACAAACTATATGTTATTTAACTAAACTATATGTATATTGAAACAAACTAAATATATATTGAAACAAACTACACGTATATTGAAACAAACTAAATGAATATTGAAACAAACTAAATGCATAATGAAAAAACTAAATGTATTTTGAAAATGTCTACATGTATATTGAAACAAACTAAAAATATATTGAAACAAACTAAATGCATATTGAAAAAACTGCATGTATATTGTAGCAAACTATATGAATATTGAAACAAACTTAATGCATATTTAAAAAAAACTGAAACAAACGATATGCATATTGGAACAAACTACATGTGTATTGAAACAAACCACATGTTTATTGAAACAAACTACATCTATATTGAAACAAACTGTATGTATATTGAAACAAACTACATGTGTATTGAAACAAACTACATGTATATTGAAGCAAACTGCATGAATATCTAGAATATGATACTATGAAGGTGATTATGATGAAGACGGTAATTTGTATACTTAAATGATATTATTATCATCATCATCATCATCATCATTATTATTATTATTATTATTATTATTATTATTAGTATAAGGGTGTGATCAGGTTTTGTAACGTAGTTTTTAATTTACAAAATTCAGTCACATCGATACAATGTCTGCAGTTTAGCTTGTTAAGACACAGATATATAGTATGAAGTCCCACCATATTATATCATATTATACTTACACCAGGCATACCAGTCCTAACACTAATCTCTTATTCTGAGCGCCAAAGGATGTAATTCTGTTGTATGACTCGGCCTGGGTTTGAACCCAGGACCTTACGCTTCCGATGCGTACGTTCTAACACATATTATTAAACACATATTATTATTATTATTATTATTATTATTATTATTATTATATTCATCTCGATCGAAGATGGTCAAACTGTTTCTTTTAATCGCTATTATTTAATCTTTCTAGACCATTTATCTTCCCCTGTCTTCTAATTTGTATCAAATGTAAACTATGGTTGAATCATTGAATAAAGTCTACGAGGCTAATAATATCGTTTCATAACGTCATCAGTTTAATTAATTGCATATGTTGCCTATATCGCTTTTGCTTTATTGTGTGGCTGAAAATTAATGGAAAATAAGCAAGATTTCAAAACAATCAAATCATGTTTTTTCTTCACATTTTGTATACTTGAATTGCATATACATTCTTAAATATAAATCTGCATTATTACCACAGAAGGATTAATTAAATAATTGGTTTTTTTTAAAAGAAAGTCAAGACATGTCTAAATATGTATGTATGTATGTATGTATGTATGTATGTATGTATGTATGTATGTATGTATGTATGTATGTATGTATGTATGTATGTATGTATGTATGTATGTATATATGACTGACTGACTGACTGACTGACTGACTTTATTTCCTCTTCAATAGAGATTACATCAGATTAATCAAATTCAGGATAATACAAAATCATGAAATACAACACAAAAGAATATAAATGAAACAAATTGGAAACGTATACCAGTGTAATTATCAATGTAGTTCTTTCTACATGACATATATGTTTATGCATACACACAGACACACACACATACATATAAATGTACACACATACACATACCTATATATTTACACACCCAAACACATATTTACACATACATATATACACATATACACACATTTATACATATATATGAGGAACAGCATGAAATCCTTCTCAAAGGAATAAAGATAGCAAAAGGTGACACTCGTATATTATATGAGGCAGAGAGCATTATATCTCCGTGATCTGTAATACATCAAAATTGCGGAATTTGACAACAGCAGAATATTTGTTTTTGTTTGGTTTTTTTTAAATTAATTTATTTATTTATCTAGATTAACTACTTATTATTGCTATTATGTTATGACATGTTGGTTGAAAGTAGGGCATGCATTTTATTGTAAAATGAGGTTATGCTTTTTGCCGTTACCAACATGAGTTTATCCCATACATCATCGTCAATAGACGACAAGCAATCTACTCTGCTTCCAAGAAGTGTCTCCAATAGTATATCGTCTTCTTGATTAAATAAATTAACCCCGTCTCTCACCTCTAAAGTGTCAATCACCCTCTCAAAGAAGACGTTTCGCTCTTCAAGGAGCTTTTCACAACCTAAGATAAGATGTTTCGCTCTGTCGTCAGTCTCTTTTCCACAGAGTTTACATATCATAACTTTTCCAACAGGCATGATATATAGTTTCACTATTTCAGAGAGAGGCCATAACATAGATGGAAATTTGCGTCCAAGAAACCATATACTGCTTGGTTTTAAGTCCAAATGAATGTTTCTGAAGTGAATTAAATCGCTCCTTAGTTCAATATCTGTATTCCAGGTAGATTCTTCGATGTTTTGAATATTATCAATAATATTCCGATTCCAAACAAGTTTACCTTCGGTTTGTACTCTTACTGCATAGTCTAAGAGAACACTTCCCATACAATATTTCTTGAATATTTTGTCAATATCTGCTATAAACCCCGTCTGTCTAATTGGGTTGGTCAAGTACTGACATAAACGCAAAATGAAAATCTTTTTCCAGATAAGAGTCCAATCGCCCCTACACAGCCGATTGAAAAAGCACAATTTCATCTTATCAATGTATGCTTCCATTGACCAGAGTCCTAAGGTACTACGCGTTGCCTCTATGGGCGAATATTTATCGAAAGCTTGCATACGTCGCGCTGCATATCTCTGACAAAGCTCAAGTTCTTCTATATTGGTGTTTGTCATATTCGACCATAATTCACATCCATATAGGACTGAAGGTAGAATGATTCTTTTCCAGATTTTCATACTTGTTAGAGGGTTCATTCCTCCGTCTCTGATACCAATAAAATAAAAAGAGTTTAATAAGTGTTTACCTTTATCGCATGCTTCTTTTATCGCATCGTTAGGTTTAAAGTTGTACGTTAGAGGTATGCCGGCATATTTCTTACTTTTGACTACTGGAATTGGCGATTTGTTGAATAGAAAAGAAGGGATATCATTTCTTCTTTTGTTTGTAAAGAGGATGCTGGAACTTTTATTTGCGTTATATTTCAATCTCCACCTTTTCGCATAATTAGAGATTGTATCGAGCAGATGCTGCATCGAATGATGCGAATTAGCCATTACAGCTGTGTCATCCGCTAATAAGACACACGGCAGGTGGAGATCGACAAGATTTAGGCCTCGCAAAGTGTGATCTAAATCAGTGATCAAATCGTCTATCATAACGAGAAAGAACCAAGCGGACAAGATACGACCCTGCCCTACACCCTGCTTAATATTGAAATATTTGGACAATTTGCCCGCAAATAAAACAGAACTAGTTACTCCCTTAAACGAGTCTTTCATGATGCGCCACGTCTTCCCTTTAATGCCAAGTTTGTACAGCTTGTAAAATAACCCATTGTGCCAGACTGTATTGAATGCCTTAGCATTATCAAGAAATGTTGCATAGACAGGAGTATCTTTATCCATATAGTAGCATATAGATTCTTTGATACAAAACGCTGCAGTGATACTGCCACAATTATTCCTAAAACCTTGTTGCATTGGATTTGGAAAATTAATGTGCTTAGAAAATATAAGTAGTCTATTATATATAATTTGCTCTAGGATTTTCTGAAGCACTGGAACTATAGTTATATCACGGTAGTTATTCATATCTAATTTGCTTTTTCCCCCTCCTTTAAATATTGGTATTACTAAACCTTGTTTAAAATGGCATGGGTACTCCTCGGCCTCGTACACTTTTTTGAAGACAGTTTCAAGTAACTGTACACTGTTTTGAGTGTCCGCAAACAGTAAATGCTCGGCAACAATACCGTCGTGACCACATGCCTTATTTTTACTGAGAGAACTAATTGCACTACTGATTTCTTCTCTAGTGGGAATTTTGTCAACAACTTCATCAAAGTGGGAATGGGTTTCTATACTCTGTTTTTTAACCTCTGCTAAGACCATCTGGTAATGATTCTTATCGTACAAATAGGTATTGTCAGGTAGTGACAAATTGGAAAAATGATTTGCCCATAAGTCTCTTATAGAGTCGTGGTCACGTATAATTTGTCCGTTAGATTCAATTTCGTATATGTAATCACGTTTATATCTTTTATTCCTTATAAACTTATAGAAAGTAGAAATATCGAGCTCTGCAGCCTTTTCAAGCTCACTGAACTGTTCTCTGTCATACATTTCTTTTGCTCTCAGTAACTCTTTTCCAAAACATTTCTTCGCTTTCTTATAGTTCGCGTATGACTGAAATTCCCATCCTCTTGGCCTACCATCAGAGATCCATACCCTACGTTTCAGCCTCATTTCTGTATGAAACTTTTTTACGTTTAGTAATTTCCAATAAGGGTTAGCGTATGGGCAAAACCTTTTTATGGGCAGAAACCTAGAAGCTGCGTCATGTAAAATCTTTACCGTGTCTTGAATAATACTATCAATATCGACATTTGTCACTAGTTCTGCCTTATGCAGTTGCGCTAAGAATTCATTGCGTGTTGCTTCCTTATACCTATTTATTTGTTCTGCCGATTCTTTCTTCCAATTTATGGAGGGAATTATATGCTTGTCAGCCATGATTATATTATATGCAAGAGAAATGACCAACTCTATTTTTACAGGATGATGATCTGAAATGTTCAAAGGATGGTCATCAATTATTTCGGCCTTAACCACTAAATCGAATTTGTCTTTTTGCAATAGTATATGGTCTATCAACGATTTGGATTTACCATCGATTGAGAAAAATGTAAAGTCAGGTCCTTCACAAATAGATTGACTATTAACGGATATTAAGTGCCTATCAGTCAGAAACTTTTCTAGAATAGCACCTCTAGCGTTTGTTGTTAGACAGTTCGTTTTGAAGCTAAGCAGTGAACTTAACTGGCCATTGAAGTTACCCGCGAGTATGGGAATGCCTTCTTTACAGAACATATCAAACTGGTCCTTTAATTCTTCCATTGTTTCATAGTAACTTGCAATAGGAAAATTAGTTGATGGCAAAAGTGCTCCGAATACAAAATATTTCAATTTATCATTACATATCACTTCTATCCCTAAGACTCTATCACTGCCGACGCTCAACAAAGGATTAACGCAGAGTGACTTCCTATATAGGATTGCTATTCCCCCAAACCCTGTATGTCTTATCCTTTCTTCGAAATTCACTTTTAACCTATTGTCAGAGAATGAGAAAGATTTAAACTGTGGATGTAAATTGTCTAGAAAGTTGAGTTGCTCCGGAAGAAGCCAGTGCTCAGTAAGCACTGCAATATCTACCTCATTTAGCAAAGAGTACAAATATGGTGCACCATACATGGCTCCTTTTACGTTCCATGTCATCAGACGAAATGTATGACTAGACATTTGTTGACTTAAAAAATAGATTTTCAACACAAGTAGTACAATGACTATAAAGTAGTTGACCATAATTTATGCATATATATGCGACTTACTACCCCTTTATATAGTTCCACCTGAACCTCTTGGCGTCCTTATTAAACAAACTACATCTATATTGAAACAAACTGTATGTATATTGAAACAAACTACATGTGTATTGAAACAAAGTACATGTATATTGAAACAAATTACATCTATATTGAAACAAACTGTATGTATATTGAAACAAGCTATATGTTTTTTGAAACACACTGTATGTATATTTTAACAAACTACATGTATATTTAAACAAACTATATGTATATTGAAACAATCTTCATGTATATTTAAACAAACTATATATATTTTGAAACAAACTGCATATATATTGAAACAAACTACATGTATATTGAAGCAAACTGCATGAATATCTAGAATATGATACTATGAAGGTGATTATGATGAAGACGGTCATTTGTATACTTAAATGATATTATTATTATCATCATCATCATCATTATTATTATTATTATTATTATTATTATTATTATAAGGGTGTGATCAGGTTTTGTAACGTAGTTTTTAATTTAAAAAATTCAGTCACATCGATACAATGTCTGCAGTTTAGCTTGTTAAGACACAGATATATAGTATGAAGTCCCACCATATTATATCATATTATACTTACACCAGGCATACCAGTCCTAACACTAATCTCTTATTCTGAGCGCCAAACAATGTAATTCTGTTGTATGACTCGGCCTGGGTTTGAACCCAGGACCTTACGCTTCCGATGCGTACGTTCTAACACATATTATTAAACACATATTATTATTATTATTATTATTATTATTATTATTATTATTATTATTATTAATATTATTATTATTATTATATTCATCTCGATCGAAGATGGTCAAACTGTTTTTTTTAATCGCTATTATTTAATCTTTCTAGACCATTTATCTTCCCCTGTCTTCTAATTTGTATCAAATGTAAACTATGGTTGAATCATTGAATAAAGTCTACGAGGCTAATAATATCGTTTCATAACGTCATCAGTTTAATTAATTGCATATGTTGCCTATATCGCTTTTGCTTTATTGTGTGGCTGAAAATTAATGGAAAATAAGCAAGATTTCAAAACAATCAAATCATGTTTTTTCTTCACATTTTGTATACTTGAATTGCATATACATTCTTAAATATAAATCTGCATTATTACCACAGAAGGATTAATTAAATAATTGTGTTTTTTTTAAAGAAAGTCAAGACATGTCTAAATATATATATATGTATGTATGTATGTATGTATGTATGTATGTATGTATGTATGTATGTATGTATGTATGTATGTATGTATGTATGTATGTATGCATGCATGCATGCATGCATGCATGCATGCATGCATGCATGTATGTATGTATGTATACATGTATGTATGTATCCCAGAAACCAGTCAAGCATGTGGAATCACATCACGATTATTATTTCCAGTTCAGTACGAATGTAGTTCTACTCCATTTTTAGAACATTTTTTCCTCTCTCGTTTTTGGTGGTGATAGAAGATTTATATTGATGCATTTGTGGTAGGGATTTAAAGGTAATTGTTTATTCATGAGAATATAAGCTGTGATAGTGGTTGTCAGTGTGTAATTTGGCGACAGTGCACATGGAGTAATAAGGCCTTGGTGATGATCCGGAAGTGAAATCTGTGTTATGCGTACATGCTATTCTGTTTACAGTGCAGCCGCTCAAAAAATATGCCGGTTAACCCCTGACAAGAACTTTACCGTGAAGTCATCTTTGGATGTATTTTAGATTAACAAATGATTTATATTGATTGTCACACAGTTGAAAGGTCAGTACTGAGAAATATATGTAAAGAACATATAGTAAAATTAATTGTGGTATATGTCCATGTGCCCATGATTTTCGACTGCTTTACTTAAACTGAATCACCGCTATCTAACATCGTCTATTGGAAGTGAATACAAATTCCAGGACCAGTCTGCATATTCATCTTGTACCTTATTTAGACGTACGGCGCATCCAACTTAAACGGTGTTGGAAGAGTACCGTGATATCAAATAAAAACACGTACAAATGCCGTCTCGCAGGATACTACATTTCAAAATATGGATAAAAAGTATGGAACAGAGTGGTATGATTACATGTTGGAGATCAATATTCATTTGTCCCTAAATTGTATCATGACCATTATAGCCAAAAAAATCCACTATTTTACGAATAGTCCTACTTATTGTTGATCAGAATTTATAGCATATCTTCAATATTAGAATAAAAAAAAATAAAATAAAACGTTCGCTATATATTGGATAACTCAGTTAATTGAAATTGAATCGCATCCATGTAAAATGATCATTATCAATAATCTCTTAATGAAGAATGAAACAATAATGACACTTATAAATACGCCACTGCATGCATGCTGACAGGGGACACACATGCAACAGTTTTTACCTTTGTTTGCTAATTAGTATGACCCTTTTTATCTTACAATTTTAATTCTTATAACAATTTGTATGTTATAAAATCAGTAATTTGTAGCAAATCGGTTTGATTTGAAGTCAGCATGAACAAATTTTAAATAAATAGGGGGTCATAGCTCGATGTTGTTCATATTTTCAAGTCTAATAAATACAAATGATTCATTTATTAAAGTTGAATCCATTCATAAAGTTAAAATAAGTATAAAAAAGATAAACGTACAAAACAAAAAATGTCAGATAATTGATGTCGAAATCCAATCTTTAGACTATAGATATGGATAGAATCAAAGCCAATCCATAATTTAAAGTAAAGGGATGTGTTTTGTTAAGGTGACAAGAGTTACAAGAAAATACTAAATGTTAATAATTTTAATAATGTCGAAATTGATGAAGCATGATGCAGGATTCCAATATTCCAAATGTAACTTCCAAACTATCCATTGCAATAGAAAGACAAAACTTACAACAAACACAAACCTATTTTCTGTATTACATGCAATATTAATACTCAAATATGATAGAAAATACGAAGATAAGCATATAATTCGTATACTGATGTATTCAACATTTTCGCACGCAGAACAAACAATATCATCATTTCAAAAGAGTTTTGTGTGTATATGCGTGAAATATGATTATAAATAATTTATAGCTTTTTATATAGGTGTTTGGTTTCGGAAAATCGTTTTCGAATTTCAGCTTCAATGCCTTCTTAATAACGCTAGTTTGTACCGCATGTGTCCTAATCACAATCACAATTTGTTTTCAATATGCATATAGTTTATTCAATATGCATAGCGTGTTTCAATAAACATTTAGTTCGTTTCAAAATACATGCAGATTGTTTCTATGTGCATGTAGTTTGTTTCAACAGACATGTAGTTTGTTTCAATATACATGTAGTTTGTTTCAGTATACATGTAGATTGTTAAATATAGATGTAGCTTGTTTCAATATACATATAGTTTTGTTTCAATATACATTTAATTTGTTTCAATACACATTTAGTTTGTTTCAATATACATATAGTTTGTTTCAATATACACGAAGATTGTTTCAACATACATATAGTTTGTTTCAATATACATGTAGATTGTTTCAATATACATATAGTTTGTTTCAATACACATATAGTTTGTTTCAATATACATATAGTTTGTTTTAATTTACATGTAGTTTGTTTCAACAGATTATTGAATTACAATATCTGGAACGTTATATTATTTTGAATATACTACCTTCTTATATTTCTACTGACCTACTTTTAAGAACTTTTGATTGCCAATATTAACTATGTTCTGATTTTCTTCAGCGCACGGATAAAACGGACTGACCTAATGCAACGACATTGCCACTGACCGACGCGTGTCAATAAGCCCTATCGTTTGGTGTATGACACTTGACAATAGGTCCAGCCGCCTGGGAGAAAAAAAAACCCAACTATTAATGCACATTTTCGGTTTATCATTGGAGGGGGGGGTAAACTATTGATTTTTTAAGATTACATACGAACGGACATGAACATCGACCTAAATAAACTAATATTACACAAGCCTCTTTAAACCCAATCTACTGCTATCTTGCAATTGCTGATCGATGAAGGAGTTTGATCAGAGGGGGAAAGTTCGCCTTTATCCCTCGCTTCCAGCGAAATGCCCTTTTAACGGACCTAGTTGTTAGAGCGTCCGCCTTTTTTGCGGTAGGTCGTGGGTTCGATCCTTGGCCGACTCATACCAGAGACTTACAAAAATGGTTCTAACAGCTGCCTCGCTTAGTGCTCTGCATTAAGAGGTTAGTGTTAGGACTGGTCGGCCTAGTGTCAGGATAATGTGAACTGGTGGGATATCATGCTACATGTCTGCGGCATGATGCGTCAGTGCTAGCAATCATTATAAACTGTCACACTGCGATTTGACTGAAAAATTGTTAAAGCTACATTACAAATCCATATCACACACACACACACACACACACACACACACACACACGCGTATGTTTTTGTGTCTTAATGAATTAGTAATATAAGATATAGATCTATACTCTGAGTGTGGATATCATATAGCAGTAAAATTACTAATTGACTTAGCAGAGAGGATGCGTTAGAACTCAGTAAACAAATATTCCATACATCAAAAGAAAAATTACTTGATGTGAAAGACAATGTCTTGAACACTTGTATGAATGGAGAACCCAGTAGTTTATCTAACGTTTAATACTATGTCTTACCTGCCGATTTTATGTTTAACCAGCGCTGTATTACTCCTGTATGAATGCAAGGAAGAATTTAATTGTTGTTCACTGAAGCATGATTAGCTTATTATAGGTAAAAATGGAAATATATTCCCTATTCATAGGTCACATTCCTCGCCTATTAATGTAAGTAGATGATCTTCAATTGGGTAAGAAATCTACGTGGTGATAAATATTAATGATAATACAGTCTTTCAATAGCTTTAAAAAAGTATGCATTTGGATAGATTGAAGTCTGTCTCAAGTTAACACAAAACTTGCCATAGTTGAAATGTAATCATTTGATGCCTCTGTTTAAGTTAAAAAAAGCACGTATTTTCCCGTACAATCGATCAGTGAGGCGATTTTCTTTGCTATAAAGAAAAACGTAACCAAAATCAGTTGTTTTTTCTCATATGTATCTACCTTAAAAATGCATGAGTGATATGCTGATAACAAATATGAGATAATTATTTATTCTATAAATACACTTATATTAAATGATTTAACTATGTGGGGTAAATATCTGCTTTTGTGGATAAGTATTGTCAACATTGGATTTAATATATATATATATATATATATATATATATATATATATATATATATATATATATATATATATATATATATATATATATATATATATATATATATATATATATATATATATTTAACTGTATTCTTAACATAGTTTAGACCATAAACGACAAAGTGGGAGCTACGTGACTTCCCGAAGGACATGCGAAAGGAGCCGATCCATGCTGGTAGGGACGTATATCAAACGAATAGCTCTTGTATTGCATGGTCAATGCTCAACCGTTTGTACGTCCGTTCTGTACACTTTAGCCTGCACGATATGGCACTTTTCGCTTAGATTGTTTTGGATAGGAAAAATCGAAAACAAAATGTTCGGTCTGATGGGTGCAGGATGGTGGTCATATTGTGCCTTGGCAATTTTGGTTTCGTTGCCAGTGAATAATTAATTTAAAAAAATTATTTTCCTCGCCGATTTCCGGAAGCGGAGTAAAGCCGTGATTCGCAAAACCTGTTTTCGGTCGGACGCAAAAAATTAATTTTATTACACGGAATATCTGGCTGTGTATGGCGTCGGAAGATGCGAAATTGAATTATCTGTCCACTGGTACCAAGTAATGGACAATAGCCTTAACAGTTTTTGAGATTTTAAAAAACCTGCTTATTCTGTCTGATGTGTCATATAGGGTAATGTATAGGCATTCATTTTCTTCCTCGCACGGACGATCGGGCAATCCAATTTTCATGGGGTATTCACCGCCAGATGCGTCTCATCGAGTCAAATCTGCCGATGTATGATTTGTTAACGTAGACTATATGGTATGTAAGAAAACGTCAATAAATCCAATGTCGCTCACCTCCGACGTGGACGTTATCATAGCCATTTTCTTGGGTTAGTATCAGGTAGCTCGTTAATACGTTTCTAACGATGTGTCGCGCTTGAACGTGCGTACAATACATTTTGAGAACTAAATATTTAAGCAATCTTCACATTTGTATGACCGAGCGTGGCCGCAATTTATTGTCTAGAGAGCATGGACACACAGACAGACATAATACAATACCATTGGCCAAATATATATTCCTTGTTGTAGGGTGTTTTTGTCCTGTATAATAACAACGAGGCGAAAGTTATGCATACCATGCCAAAAAGAAAGCACATGTTGTGGAGGAAAGGGGTGGGGGTGAAAATTCCAGGGACATGGGATTTTTTGTAGGGATATCGCTTAATATAAAGGCGCATTCTCTCGTGTTCATACCTTAAGCTTGGTTTTAATATTATGTTTTATTTGTATGTATGTTATTATTATTGTTGTTGTTGTTGTAGGGTTTAACGCGATCTTTTAGGCTCACGATAGGCTATATAAGGGCAGACACATACATACATACATACATACATACATACATACATACATACATACATACATACATACATACATACATACATACATACTTTATTTCCCACGTATAGTATGGCACAGATATTTTCCAATAGCCAGTCGGGCTTGGCTAAAAATAGAGACACTGTATCCAAAGGCCAAACATCCGGTGTGTGATGTCAATTTTAGTCTCGAAAAGGCGTGATGATCATTGCAGTAATAAGTCAAAAGGCAGGAAAAATGCAAGTGCGTGTAAATTCTTTTTCTACCACGTCTGTTTTTCTCACGTATCCCATGGCAACGATATTTCTCAATTGCGAGGTATGCTTTGATAAAAATAGAGAAAATGTGTCTCAAGAACAAAATTACATGTATGTATGTATGTATGTATGTATGTATGTATATATATATATATATATATATATATATATATATATATATATATATATATATATATATATATCTGTATCCATCCATCCATACTTACCTACATACAATCATACATAAGTATTACAATTCATACCTACCTATCTGTCTGTATGTCTGCTTGTCTGCCTTTCTATCTATCTATCTATCTAGCGCTTCTCTCTCTCTCTCTCTCTCTCTCTCTCTCTCTCTCTCTCTCTCTCTCTCTCTCTCTCTAAATCCATCCATCCATCAATATATATTGTGTGTCCGTGCTTCCCAGACAATAAATGACTACCGCGACTTTTCATACAAATGTGAAGATTGCTAAAAGCTTTTTCGTTCTCATCAAGTAATCCACGTATATTCAAGTTAGACACATCGTCAGATAGGTCTCGGCAAGCATTTATTGACGTTTTCTCCTAGACCATAGAGTATATTGTAACAAGTCATACATCAGCAGATTGACCTGGATGAGACTTATCTGGCAGTGAAAACCGTATCAATATAAGACTGCCCGTTCACCCGTAACGTCAGATTGTTACCGAAACCCCCACCCCAACAAAAACATAGCCCGAACAGGAACCCTACCACTAAACGTCCCCCTAACCCTACTCCTACCCTCCTAACTCTAACGATGACACTATTCGTACCCTTACCCCTAACACTTATACTAACCCTAACCAGTAAATTGTGTACATTAGCTGTTGTTAGCTATAAATTTAATATAGTAAATTGCCATTATATACAATACATGCATGGTATAGACGATATTTGTTATGGATGGATGAATGGATTAATTAGCGTTTGTATATAATAAATGACGGATAAAAATTGTATTGACATTTTGAATGTGCGCTAGATTTATTTACAATACATGTACATAATTAAATTCAGGACCAAAATTACAGTCACTTTTTTTCAGTGAGTAGTTTCTTTGTACCGATAAAGCACAGATTTTAACCTCAGCGGAATCGGCTCGACCAGTTCAAAGTAGCCGCTACTGTAAACATTCGTTGATGGAACGTGCGGGGGAGTCTAAAAAGGCGGAAAAAGACATGTGCATAAAAGTCACGCGCGCTTCATTTCTTTTATTTTTAAAAACGCCTTTTATCGTTAGGAAAATTATATCTTTGGAACGGTGCAAGATATTTTCATGCGGTTTTCGGTGGCTACACCCACCCACCCATCCATTCATAAATAAATACATACGCACGCATGCTGAAAAATAGCGTTAAACACTACAACATACATGTATGTTATTGTTGTTGGTTTAACGCCACTTTTCAGCACACGATAGGCTATAGATCGCGGCCATTATAAATGGTGGAGGAAGAACCCGGGAAAAGAACCAAGAAAAAGTAACCGAGATTTAAATTGTAACATGGGGTGGGGATGGGGTTACAAAAACATCGTTTTCTTAAGATACATACATACATACACACACACACACACACACACACACACACACACACACACACACACACATACAACCATACATACATACATACATACATACATACATACATACATACATACATACATACATACATACATACATACATACATACATACATACATACATACATACATAAGATAGTGGCCGTGACTTCGCCAATACTATAGAATTGTTCCGTACATAAGGAACTATTTTAATGACGCCAGCCACCTTGGGCCCGTTCATTGACAAAAACAAGCCATATATGGCCGTTATAAATCCAACACGTGTTTAATATCTTAACCGATACGGTACTATCTGATAGCAAATATTTTCGATTCCTTGTGAAATCCACGTGTATCTAGCCTCTAACATTTTTTCTAAAAATAGGGACTATGCTACTGCATCGACACCAGGCGCTCTCGCACCCTAGGTACTTTTCTTCAAGAACAAGTCTACACACACATTTTATTTTCTATTTGCAATTCATTTCGGACGCAGTCACTTCATTCATTCATTCGGTTACATTCTAATTATTACATTCTCACGCTAACTTATGCTAATCGAAACGCGGCAACACCATACGGCACAACGCAAGGGGCGGATTTTAATCGCACGCGCTCTACTATTTTTTTTTTTTTTAGCACACACGGACCCATTATATTTCAATTCACTTTGAGTTTACTTCAGTGCAGTGCAGGCAGTTCACACATTCTCGCAAGGATTTTGCAACACGGATAACCTGTGGCATTCAATCGGTAAATCACATTTATTTATATATGTATTTATTTACATTTAACTAGTAACTCACCTAGTCCTAGCATTAAGGATCCCTATCGTTTGTTTATTTGTTTATGTAGCTATTTTTAGATACTAACGTATTTTTCGCATTTTAATCTTTTCTTTAGCTAAGCAAGTATTACTCATGTAGACACGTACATTTGCACATACACTCATTTACACCCTCCTTTCTTTTTTATTTCTCTGTCATAAATTTGCACTAATTTCCCTCTATACAGTACATGTCATTTTATTCTTCGTACGTACACACGTGCACTATACTGTATCAATGTAGCCTTGACATTTCATTCGCAAAAAATAATTTCATTCTACATTCATTCTAAAGACATTTTTATTCGATCTTTATTTATAAATACCGTAAATCACATGCCTTATTTCCTGAACAATCACCTTAAACCTTACATCAATAATAATAATAATAATAATAATAATAATAATAATAATAATAATAATAATAATAATAATAATAATAACATATATCTATACATACTTACATACAAACATATTTAAATACATACATAGATTCACATTACATGAAATACCCTTTATATGTTTAACTATTTTTCTTATTTTAAAAACATGTATTTGCAATGGTTATTATAGCAGGGAAACATGTACCGTTACGTAACAAGGGAGGCTAATCGTATTCAAAGTTCATATACCACCCATAGGTACACTGGTATTGCTCTTACAATGTAAGGGAGGAAAATCTTGTCATTGTATTATCTTATTTTTCCTATTTGCTACAACAATATATAGCATTAATAGTAAATGTTGATTGATAATCTATAAAAGATCATATACTGTTGCTGAAATAAATAAATAAATACACATGGTAATATTGTTATATACTGGAAAAGTCCAACTACATCGCCATAATCCCAACATCAATAGTTCTATAACACACCTTTCTTCATTACCTTACAGAATTCAAAGAACAAAAAAATGATAACGAAGATAAAGAGGATATTTTTTGACAAGGAGGACAACGTGGCTGAAAAACGCAACAAGAAGAGTTGAACAGATGAAAGGACAGTAGTTCCTGACAGAATTCATATTTTGCCAAAGTGGTGACAATACACGGAAGAAAAAATGATCTTTAATTGCTCTATAACGCATTTTCATTAAATCCATTGAAATATGTTTAAATATTGACATTTTACCTTTCAAAGTTTTTTTTTCTTCAATAAATTGCATTGAAAGTGAACTTTTGTTTAGATCGTTCGTCTTTCTTTTGCATTCCATGTTCATTTGAAAAATATTAATTTGAAGAAAAAAACTAAACTTTTTTCTCCATCAAAAAATTCATCTCAAAATTATAAACACTGCCATGCTTTCAATCCATCCAAATTCACTCAGCAATGTGATGTTTTTAATCAATTTTACTTGTGCACGATATGGTCAATAATGACTTGGGTCGTGCCACTAATGACTAGGTACATGCCACTAATGACTAGGTACATGCCACTAATGACTACGTACATGCCACTAATGACTAGGTACATGCCACAAATGACTAGGTTCATGCCACTAATGACTAGGTACATGCCACTAATGATTAGATTCATGCCACTAATGACTAGGTTCATGCCACTAATGACTAGGTACATGTAACTAATTACTAGGTACATGCCACTAATGACTAGGTACATGCCACTAATGACTGGGTACATGCCACTAATGACTAGGTTCATGCCACTAATGACTAGGTTCATGTCACTAATTACTAGGTACATGCCACTAATGACTAGGTACATGCCACTAATGACTACGTACATGCCACTAATGACTAGGTACATTCCACTAATGACTAGAATCATGCCACTAATGACTAGGTACATGCCACTAATGACTAGGTACATGCCACTAATGACTAGGTTCATGCCAATAATGACTGGGTACATTCCACTAATGACTAGGTTCATGCCACTAATCACTAGGTACATGCCACTAATCACTAGGGACATTTCACTAATGATTAGGTTCATGTCACTAATGACTAGGTTCATGCCACTAATGATTAGGTTCATGCCACTAATGACTAGGTACATGCCACGAATGACTAGGTTCATGCCACTAATGACTAGGTTCATGCCTCTAATGACTAGGTACATGCCACTAATGACTAGGTTCATGCCACTAATGACTAGGTACATTCCACTAATGACTAGGTACATGCCACTAATGACTAGGTTCATGCCACTAATGACTAGGTACATTCCACTAATGACTAGGTTCATGCCACTAATGATTAGGTTCATACCACTAATGACTAGGTACATCCCACTAATGACTAGGTTCATGCCACTAATGACTAGGTACATACCACTAATAACTAGGTTCATGCCACTAATGACTAGGTACATTCCACTAATGATTAGGTTCATGCCACTAATGACTAGGTACATGCCACTAATGACTAGGTACATGCCACTAATGACTAGGTACATGCCACTAATGACTAGGTACATTCCACTAATGACTAGGTTCATGCCACTAATGACTAGGTTCATGCCACTAATGACTAGGTACATACCACTAATAACTAGGTTCATGCCACTAATGACTAGGTTTATGCCACTAATGACTAGGTTCATGCCACTAATGACTAGGTTCATGTCACTAATGACACATTTCGTAGCACAAATCATGCTAAAATCCGGTGGTTTGACGGATTTCTGTGTTCGTCCAAGCTCTACCCACTTATCTACGGCGGTTCATTCATTAGAGGCATCATGTACTTTTACACTCTACAGTTATTGAAACCATCACATCACTAGGAAAAACATGTTTGTACTCCGGTACACATGATCATGAATAAAACCGGTGCAGTACATTTCTAGATTCATGGATACATATTGAATGCTTGTTATAAATATTTGTCCATGAATAACAACTTCTATTAACTTCTGTGTTCTTCGATACGATTAAAAAAATTATTTATAAGGAAGTATGTACACCTTTTCAAAATTAATTCTCATGAATATTAGTTGAGTTATAATAACATCTTCTGATATGTACCTGGTTACCATTTCTAAGCATCCATGGGCAACGTGGTCGCAATACTTTCTCTTTCCATCTGTATAGTTTAGTAAATAGTTTGCATCTTGATACATTGTGTCTACTTCTCCAAAGGAATATTTCTCTCCTAAACGTTTCGAGTAGTGTTTAAATGTGTGAAATGCTATGGTTTTGACAGTAATTATGTGGACCATTTTATGTCTCTTCCACAGTTTAAAGTGTCCATCACTTGAAACGTTGATAGCATATATCAATCATAATTTATTCTAGAAACTGTGTTTGTATGCGTCGAAAGCCGATACAATTTTTTGTTTCTTCACGTTTCAGCATTTGGATAAGAAGTGATTAAGCATTTTACATCTCTAAATTGCAACAATATTAATCGAGATATTCTTTAACTTTTTAAAAAGCCACTGTGTGCGTTAACATATTAATAATTATTGATTTGTGTCATTGATTACTAATGACAATTTCGAATATATACATTGTAAATCTAAAATATAAAAGCCTATCTTCGGAATTCGTAATTAAGAAATTAATCTTCTAAGAATGAAATATCTTAAGGCAACGACTATTGGCAAACTGTCTCATGAAAACTATGCTCCACATTTGGAATACGTGCTGATAAATATTAATGATAATACAGTCTTTCGATAGATACAAAAAGTATGCATTTGGATAGATTGAAGTCTGTCTCAAGTTAACTTGCCATAGTTGAGATGACTTTTGGCAAACTGTCTCATGCAAACAACCAATGTTAATAAAGAATACATTGGAGTTGAATCATAATTTCAATGAATTTCATACAAACATAGTCAACAATTTAATCTAAGAGATTAAATACATGCATTGATTAATGTTAAAATAGTTGTATCTCACAGAAAACTATGCTCCACATTTGGAATACCAGTACAGTGCAAAATGTCATCACATCCATTGACTGGAACAAATATGGATGGTTTTGAGGAGTTTCCATAATGAGACCTACATTCTGTAAATGAGAGGGAACATTAAACCCTTAATGGATATGCGAGATTTCGCGGGTTTTAGAGTCTCTACACTATATATAACATAACTCAAATTATTTAGTATTTTAAGCCAGTAAGAAAAATTATATATTTATATACAAAATCAGTCAAGATTGTTGGTTTTCTTATACATTATTTTTCATCTTAAAATAGTCAATATTTCGCTAAAATTAACTATATTATCTTTACATAATTTATTTTATTGCATATATGCTAATCTTGGAGCTGACTACGCAGGCATAAAGTCATAAGTCTAGATATGTAATAAATATAGTTACAAAATCCCCCTTCTAAAGCCAACTTATGTTATTCTTAAAATACTGTCAATATTTGATCCAAAATGTTCAGCAACCATTTGCTTTTCCTACATCAAACTAGTACAGTTCATAAATGCTGCCCACATGTATGGGTTTCTATGGTTACAATGTGAGGCTCTTCTTTCCTATAGGTATCACGGTACCAATTGTTTTCCATAGACCCCAATACAAATCTTTTGTGAAATAAATGTACTTTCTATCCTTCTTCAGTACCCATGTCACACACATTCACAGATAACAATCTCAGATCGTCATTTTGACAAGGACAAAACCAGGTACTCCATTACATTTAAGAGAGATAACTCTTTTGAAACCAGATAGGGCTAAGAGTTATCTAGCTACAACAGACCCAGTTTCACCATGGTGTCCCACCGTTAAAAAAAATCATAAAAAATACCAAATATGATTTAGATATGAATTAACTTAATCTGAAATGTTGCCAAGATGCTTAACTGTTTTTAAAGCCTAACATAACGTACAACTCTTACATAACGCATCAAACACAGCTAGTGTTGTTGCTTATTTCTGAATGCATGGTAACAGCAGAAACTGCAACTTAAAATGAACGAATTTGACGATGACGTATTATCGCATTTAAAGTGGATGAAATTGAAAAAGGAAATACAAATATAGGAACTAAGCCCACTTTATAGTGTTGTACTTTGGATCAGAAGAACGAACCAGAAACACAGATGTTGAATCAAGCGAGTCACCTTGCCATATCGCTGCCATCGTTGTGTCAAAAGAAAGTTAATCATGTGGCTAATAAATAGGCAGTCTAATTACAAAACAGCAATGTTATTTAATATTCACCAAAATTATGCACATCTTTAATTTTCAAAATGATTTCGCTTATAGTCCTACGATAAAACACAAGCATCCTTATATAAAAGAAACGCTAACTGTTATGAATACATACATTTAGGTCTTTTTTATCTTTTCTTTCTTTCTTTCTTTCTTTGTAAATATTCAGAAGGTTTGTAGTATGGGATAATTCTTCCTGTTTGACAGGTAAAACATTTTCTTTAGATTACATAAATTTTATCTGGTTCATTTATTCACCTAGAATATGTTGTTGCGTGAGAAAATTATAGGCGATAGTGTCAAGCGCTGTCTGTGTCGATAGGTGTATGCCTATTATCTAAATACAAATAGTGTCATATAAGACTTTCTTAAAACATACCATGGTCTTCATAATTTACCAAAGCAATTTATATCATTCTTTTCAGTATATTCGTCTTTTTAAGTGCGATTCTCTGTTGAAAAGTGTATACCTGGGTATATAATATCGCTCTAATGAATAATGTGCCAGACACGATGATCTGCTTATGTCAAATAACTCAGCGGGAGACATGTTAGAGCCTAGTATTTACTATTAATTTGATATTCTGTTTTAGTTTGATATTTGTTATGTTCAATGGCGTATGTATGAATTGATGTAATTGTGCGTCATAATGTGGTTTGGCGATATTTGTTTCGTTACGATAAAGCGCACTATGAATAATATTCTACATTGAATAATTCTGGTGATTAAAGTCAATGCTCTTCGCTTAATTGAGCCTAGAAAATGGGATTCAGTGTTGATATTTGAATTAGTTTTGCTTCTTCGGTGGAATTAGAAAAGAAAATGGAAAATTAAAAGGTTTCAGAGATCATAGATATCTCTATACATATTGCATTGCTGAATCTTTTTTTTATTTGAAATGTTAGGGCAAGCTTCTTGGTCAGAGAACGCCATATCTAAGTCATTTGTATTGAACGTTACCTCATTTGTATATCATTTGCAACGATCGTTTCACTACATGATAAACTTTACACCACTTATGAAGAGTAGTTACCTTTTTGACTATGCATGAGCAAACTTGATCTATAAGGTGTGGCATTAACGCTTAAAAAATTTGACTGACAGAATTATTCGAACTCAAGCCAGGTTGTTATCTTTGTTTTAACACGAAGGATGCTTAATACTTCAACGAAATCAAGTTGGTTACTTATACCTCATTCCGACTGCAGAAAAGAATAAATAACCAATTACGTATCACCGATTAAAATATTTTCACATATATTTATATAATTATTCATTATTCCCTATACAGAACGTAATTTGTTGCAACTTAGTAAATGCAGATGAAAGCTTTTAAAAACGAGTGCTATATAAAGCTGAATAGAGTCAGAGCACGAACTATAGATACAAATGGTTTAGGATATTAATAAATATACGTGTTGATTAATTTGATATATGAATAATTAGTTGCGTTAGGCATTTGCGTCGTCTCTTGTGATGCATGTCGTTAAGTATTAGTTTTCGGGTTCGATAAGCTTATTAATGACTCGGGTAAACGTTAAACCACAAAATGAAATTACAAGTGAATTTGGAGATTTCTCTTGTGTGGTTGTAATGTCCTTAGAGGAGAATTATTTGAAGTATTTAACAGGAGACAGAAGTGACTGCAAGAAATATAAGGGCATATCATTTCTCAGCATCGTATTTTAAGTATTCGAATGCGTCATCCTGAACAGACTGCAGACGCTTGCTTGATTCATTAGCCTACGTCTCATCAGACGGCTGGGCCATGTACGTCGGGTGGATGGCGGACATATCCCCAAAGACCTTCTTTATTCGGAGCTCGCCTCTTGATAAAGGTCGATAGGAACACCACTTCCACGCTTCAACGATGTCTGCAAGCGAGAAATGAAAGCACTTTACATCGATATCAACACCTGGAAAGAATATTTGATAGACAGGCGCAGCTGGTGACACGGTATCATCACTTATTTGAAAGACGGCGCAGAAATACTACACTTGCTAGCGAAAAGCGATCTCGGAAGAAACAAAAGCAGCTCCAACAGAAACCAAACTCAAATTTCAAGATCAGAAAGTGTATCAAAGACTGCCACTCCAGTGATGGTCTATATAGCTGCTACAGACGCTGCACAGCCAACAACCAGGACATATCTCATGTGCGCACATCCATCGTCTATCAAAACTAACGGATGTCAACGATTTATGAGTTTAAGGAGATTTTTTATTGACTTTGAATATTGTGTTGATGTCCTTGGAACTGAACAACTTAGCACACTTGTAACCGATTTGACTGACATTGGAATTACATAAAGAGGAGTGGAGGGCGTGTAAAGCACATGTAGAAAGAAGATTATATCTTGCTTATACAGTTTGGTTGCTAAGTAGCACCTTTAAAGAGATTTTACAAAGACGCATCTTAACATGTTTTCTCTAGAGGATAGTGTAGTCACGAAAGAAGTCCAGAGTAAATCAGCTAGATGACGGAGATCTCGTACGACACTTACCGCAAAATGATTATAACATAGACCCATCTTTGACATTATATATCTGTGAGGGATACAGGTCAATTACCGAAAAATGACTTGGCGAATTTCTTCGATATTAAACAAGGAAATAAGGGACGCCCTATGTTAATATATTGTATCGATAGTTTGTTCAAATTGATCAACGGTTAAGAGGATTTTGATATCAACGCATTCGCCAGCCACAGGACATCAAGTCGGCGACACAACAATCTAGCGACTCAGTCGATGATATTAAGCCAGTTGAAGCACTCGGGAGCACTAGCCCTTTGAGATATTCATCGGGGTATGATTCCAAGTCCAAAGACCTATTACTAAAGAACCCGATATAGCTATAATCGGTGTAGTTTAGCCGATTGAGTATCCACTATAATAATTTTACCTAATTAATAACCCACCTAAGGGATATTTTTCAACGACTCCTTGGCATTTTTAAGGTAGGTATGTATTCCAACAGAAGGCAATGTTTGGAGAACATTCTTTTAGAGGATTTAGAGATAATTGCGGCTATATACAGAGAGTCGGGTAACACAAGTGATTTAAGAAGATTTTACATTACGTATACAGTTTGGAAAGTACTTACCACTTTAGAGAACTTTGACCTGGACCCTTCATTGCAATCATATCTTTAGGAGATAGAGTCCACCTACGAAGGAAGTCCTGACGAATAAATCTAATTGTCTGTTTAGTTCTACTTACTGCACAATATTTAAATTCTATATCATCTATAGCTATCAAACTTTGTGGAATAATGGCGAGTGCATAAGTAAGAATAGACTGGAGGTCGCAAGATGACAAAACAAAGTTACCATAGCTGAACAATGAAACGTGGTTTCCTTTGCAAGTCATTGATACTGATAATGTTGGTAAATGCCTGATCCTTTTCAAATACAAAAAAATAATTGGTTTTCAGTGAGATGTTAGTAATTAGATCTAATAATCGTCAATGGAGACTTAAGTTTATATTGCGATCTAGATGTAGTTATCTGGTACATGAGGACACACTTTTACATTGAGATATAAAAGTTATTATTTGGTCAATTGCGACTTAAATATACATAGTGATCTAGATATATGTATCTGGTACAAGGGACATAAATTCACATTGAGATATAAATGTACATTATGATATTATACCGACATAAATAATTCAAATCTATTTATTCATTAAGTTGGATTGATGGTAGATACGTGAATATCATAGTCTCCACAGAGTCAATTCAGATTTAAGTATTTCTTGGAGCGTGCACGGAAATAATTCGGATTTCCTTACTCACAATGTTATTGTTTTATTGAAATTATTTATAAAAAAGAAAAAGAAATCATTAATCATCTGTAAATTGGTATTATGCCATAGTAGTGATTAATATCATTATTTATGGCATTGGTGTCTTATAAGTCTCTGGTCACAGTAATTAAATGCCCGACACTACTCTTCGCATTACTGTAGACCCGATACTGTTAAAACAAACAAATAAATCTATATGAAAATCATAGGTCTAAATTATCAACTGAATTATTTCCAAAATCAACATACGTACCGTTGCTTGACATTATTCGATGTCACACATGGTCTCATGTTAATTCATTTCAGATTGTATGTAGACTAATTAGCAAGCGGAATAAGACCAGGTTGTCCTAATATGACACAGTACATGTTACGCGACTCATAATTTTCAGACAAGTATGTATATTGCTTGTGACGGTGCCTTGTGGTGTCGTGGTTTCCGTAAACTTCTAATAGTTGAGCTCCACTGATTGGAATGTGTCCATATCATTTGCTTGTCAGATTTTGCATCTGTATGAATCCAATTATCGTTAATTCAATACCATTGTTCCAGAGTCTATTTTGTTCTGATTCTGCAAACCATACACCTGAGAACGTTTGCTTTTACGGAAGCCACAATGATATTTCATATGCCTGTCTGTCTGTCTCTGTGTCTCTTTATCTCTCCATCTCTCTCTCTCTCTCTTTCTCTCTCTCTCTCTTAATTAATTAATGGGAATATCTATATATGTGCAACAATTAACTTACTGAAGGTAATTCATGCTATTCATAAAGGATTTTCATTCCAGGTTGTAGTTAGATATGCTGTGTTTCAGGACATCAGGGACAAAAAATAAGAAATCATGGTCAAAACTTAAACGTTCCAAACATTTCGAGTCAAGTTCTGTAATTAAATATATCATTTCTTTCAAACTGCCTTGAGGACTCGCATACAACTATACAATGAGATACGGCACGTACAAATGAGAAAACACAGATGTCAGAAAGTAAATGCCATCTTTTAGAAAGAACTTGACTTTTCAGATTTATTAATGTTTCAAATTCATTTAATATTTCTTAATTTGTCTATTTATTTATTTAATGATTCATTGATTCAGAGTTGAGATGGTAGTAACGGTGGTTTCGACCACTCAGCCACTCGGGGCTCCAATAGTTGAAGTAATTCGAGTAGTATTAGTGTTAATATTGGTAGTAGTAGAAGTACGTAGGAATAGTAATAATATTAGTAATGACCGAATAATTAAAATTGCTAGTAACAGTGGAGGTAGTCGAGGTATATATTTATATTTACGAGCCTACTACATTCATAGTGGGACCGGCCGATGTACAATCTGATCGATATGTATGCAGTATTGTACGGTAATTTTCCATTTATGATTTTACGTTCATGTTTTCCAGCCGATCTATTCATGTACAGACTATATCACTTGAACTAGATACAGCTCTAACAGGTTTACTCTAAATTCACATTAATGTTAGTACATTGATAAGAATAAATAGTTAGGTCACTTTATGACGCAGCTCATTACTGTGAATTTAAAACGCTCATTGCAGAGATTAGTCGTTTTGTTAATAGCAACATGATTATATCTGCGGAAAAGTGACACGCACGTATTTAACACTGAAGAGAGAGACGAACTTATTTCGAAAAGCTAGCTTCTTTATAAACTGATACAAATTTTGTAAGTATAATTTATCTTGTTTCTGATTTTGTAACAATGTATATTTGTTGGCATGGGATATTGTCTACAACAAATACCAGTCATAATACCAATGTGAATTGCTATGGAGTCAATGTTTAAATTCAGAATGACTTTAATTTGTATTAAGCAGGTACACAAAACCGCGTGTGAAATGTTTGAGGCCCACGGATTTTGTCATTATTATCATGATTGCGTTATGAAATGGCATCTTTTAGTAATATTATCTTTCTATTGCGTATTAAAAGGGCATATTTATTTCTATTATTATCTCTGTATTGCGTATTAAAGGGGCATCTTTATTTGTATTATTATCTCTATATTGCGTATTAAAGGGGTATCTTTATTTGGCAATATCTTAATTGCTTATTAAAAATACAAGATTGTACCTGGATTGCAAATTGAAGATCATTTTAATTTTGTACAATCTAGATTGTTTTTTGAAGGGGGCATCTTTGGTTTGTAAAATATCAGTTATGAGGCGAATTTGGTTAGATCGATATGCTCTGATTCTAATGTTACTGGCTTAAACCTTGTCCTGACCATGCAAGGACTGCATAGATTTTGTTTATGATTTACCCATTATGTATTGACATTCTGTTAAACAATAATTTAGTCATGTTATATTGCCTACAGTTCCGATAAAATGTAATATCATCACTGTTTATTGAAAGATAACCCTAAGATTTGGAACAGATACGATGATGCGTTAAAATCTGATTTGCAGAATCTGAATGTAAACTACGTGATTTGCCGAATTATCAGTCCGATTTCAGACCTGCGAAAAATGTCCACGCGACAATAATGAACATTTATGATTATCTTCAAGGTAATTAATTGATACGAAGAAATGTTTTGAAAGTCAAATCTCATCATATATATTTACTTTTGGATGAAACTTTATGATAATATGCATAAGCTTAATATAACATACCAAGTTACACAAAATAACAAGAAAGTTATGGTGTCAGTTAGAATCACACTCCGGACGTTTAACGCCAAATTCGGAAATAAAAACAGCTAGAGTAATGGGACTAGATCAGGTAATTTTGTCAACTTACACAACTTGACTCATGCACTTAGGTACACATTCATCTTGCCATTGACACACAAACATCTTAAAGCCCAGGTATAGTTGTTGTCAATGCTGACTGATGTTTTCATAGACAGAGAAGTTAGATATGGCATCAGTTACCGAACAGATGGAAAACATTTCAATCCCGTGGGAGTTTCGGGCGATAACCAATGTCATCCCAGACTCCATCATGTATTTCTTATTTGCTGACTCCTGCGCCTTCAATGCTGGCTCAGAAGTCGACCAGAAATTCAACGTTGAAATGTTCATCAGTTCATACACAAGCTGTAATCACACCATCATTACCAAGACGGCTGCAATCCTGCATCAGCCGGGTCTGGAAAGCTTAACAATGAGCCTAACATCACCGTCAACTGCCTTAATCTTAACATCTTGGCAGTACACTGTCACAGAGTATCACTAGGGCCACGAGATGACCATTCGCATTGCCATAGCCAGCGCAACTTTCGCCAGATTGTATGCCAACGTCTGGAATAGAAGAGGATTCAGCATCCAGACCAAACTAATGCTATAAAGGACAGTTGTGCTCCCCACAATAATTAACGCATGCGAATCGTGTACGGTGTACCAATGCCACGCCAGGAAGCTGAACCACTTTCACACCACTTGGCAACAGTGGATATAACTGAATATGTCTTTACCATCCCACTGAATGGTACTCTATGGTTACCAAAAGGTATTTGTTTTGTTTGTTATCCGCAAATATAACCATATGACTGTATTTCTAGTTAAGTTAAATGTTTTTGCATATGTGGCGTTGTATTGCTGTGGCGGTCTACAGGACTCATAGAACTAACTGTAACAAAATTGGCGGGTCGGATTTCGGATTAACAACATAACACAATTTTGATGGTAATAAAAATACAATATTGAACGACAAATAATTGGAAAGAGAATTTAATATGATTGATATGTGCGTGTATATAATTCAAATATTGGATCAATTAACAAATAAGGCACGGACTTAAAATAATGAAGATACAAATAAATGACATCACACGGTAAATGACAAAGAGTAAATGATTCACAGTGATTTCGTAACGAAAAGAATTTATTTTACTGAAATACTAAAAAACATAATTTACTCATATAGTAAAAGTTATTCACTAAAATTGTGAAATTATGTAAATAAAAGGACACGTACAAATTATGTTTCCATTCCCCAAAACACAATGCGTTTTACGAACCTACAAAACTTAATTGACAGTTAACCCTCACCCGATAATAATAATAATAATAATAATAATAATAATAATAATAATAATAATAATAATAATGACTTTGTATAGCGCCTAATCGTTAGAAATCTTCAAGCGCTTCACAACATCTAATCATTTTACTTTGAACTATTTGGTTTTCTATGTCTATTTTGGATTTTAAACATGTATAAGTATAACCTATTGTATGTCGCTAAATAGCCTTAGTTTGTTGATGCGCCGTTAAAAATTAATCAAACAAAAAAAAAAAAAAAAAAAAAAAAACAACATCTAAAATGATACGAACACAAAAACATAACCAAACATCATTAAATTAGAAAACGTAAACAATGCTGAAAATATTTAAGTTACGAAACATTATTAGATATTTTAGTTTGTTCTTGCAGTCGCAAAAAAGTGAGTTTATGAGCACTCTTGAAAGGGATTAATGTGCCTTTGTGTCTAATTTCAATGGACAATTATTGTGGGCTCTGGTATGCAAAAGAACGTTTTCATATGACTTCGTCCAGATATATATATATCCCAGATATCACCAGCATCATCATGCAACTCCTGTATCTTAGTCTCTGTATCCTACATTAAATGGTCACACATAACTTGTACTTCTTTAATATCATAGTGTCTTCTAAACTAAAATGCAGCTAAACATTTATACTTTCAGACACATATATAATATAATCCATCCTAATGGTTAGATTTAGACACACAGATAATAGCATCTATCCTAATGGTTAGATTCAGACACACAGATAATAGCATCTATCCTAATGGTTAGATTTAGACACACAGATCATAGCATCTGTCCTAATGGTTAGATTTAGACACACAGATACTAGCATCCATCCTAATGGATAGGTTTAACCACATATAATAGCATCAGTCCTAATGGTTAGATTCAGACAAACAGATAATAGCATCCAATCTAATGATTAGATTCAGACACACAGATGATAGAATCTATCCTAATGGTTAGATTTAGACACACATATACTAGCATCCATCCTAATGGATAGGTTTAGCCACATATAATAGCATCAATCCTAATGGTTAGATTCAGACAAACAGATAATAGCATCCATTCTAATGGTTAGATAAAGACACACATCTTTCGGAAATAGATCTGGCGAAACATTTGGTTCTTCAAGTAAAGAATGCGGGATCTCCTGAAAATCTACAATGACGTCAGCACGCAAAATGTTTTTGATCTGGAGCTTTCTTCTCTGGATACTTCATTGTTGTCGGGACCTGGGCTTGAAGTGGAAGTATAGTTTGCATCTGACAAAGAAGACTATTTATGTGGCACTCTGCATTGGGCATCACTCTGGTATGAAGAACATCATTTAAGTCCCTCTGGCATATTATGTTGTAATATATCAGGTGCCAGTGTTTTTACCTAAGGTGTATCCAGGTGGTTATCAGGCTATCTTTCTGCAGAAATACGGTGATGGTGATGTTTCCTAAGAACAGCTTTGCAGACTTCTGAATGTCTGCCCACTCTAGCATTGAAATCTCAGAGGATGATTATTGTGTCTCTCTCTCTCTCTCTCTGACACTCTTGATAAGTCTATGCAGGTCAGCGTAGACCTTATCCTTTTCAGAAGGATCCGCCTGGAAGTGTTGAAGCATATGCGCTGAAGAGTGTGAGATCGTGTTGTTTTCCTTACGGGAGACGCATGGATATGATGAGGTTGTTGTAACCAGTTTGTTAACTTGGTGGCGATTGCATTCCTGATCACGAAACGTACTCCTGAAATGTGTTTGTCAGTCTTTGGTTTTCCTGACCAGTACAGGGTGTATCCAGCGCCAAGTTCTTTCTGAAAGATGGACTTCTCAAAGTGCAGTAATGTCAATACCAAGGCGAAAATGTTCGTGTGCGATTAACGCAGAGCGTCGTTCAGGTCTGTTACTATCGGTTAAGTCTAGAGGTTGTTCTGATGTTCCGACAAATCAGTTTTAGCCTTTTCCCACAATGAAAGGTAGGTGGGGCATGCCTTGTGTTTCCGTTATGTTTCGACCGCGTTAGAATATCCATATTGGCTGCGGAAAGCCAACTAGGTGTGAGGAGACGAGCTTTGGTTAGATCACCTTTTATAGGCCCAAATCCATGTGGAGCAAGCAGTCCCTACATATGGCTGCTTGGTCATTCAGGCTATCTGCTGCCAGCCGATGTCGTCGTCTTAGAATCAACACCATGCGGCCAAAGTCTTGCGTCGTCTGCATGTAGAATTCGGACTGCGGCTTCCAGTGCCATCTTTCACCTGCCGTTTTCTCCCCTTTCCAATCGCTGAAGGCCTTAATAGAGTCTAAAGTAAGTAGTAGAGTGTAGCCAGTTCTTTTATGCATGATTAATACAAAGTGTTGGGACCCAGAGGCATTATAACATGCCTCAATAACGTGAAATCCACTCCAACCCCATCTAACTCAGAATTTATCAGGAAAAAACGGAATTGTGTCACTTTATTACCTCCATTGAATGTAGTGAATTAGGTCCATTAACTCGAATGAAATAGTTTACCGTCACAAAGCTATAATGTATTGTGCAAGCAAGAGGAAGGCACGGCTTCTAATATATGATCAGGGTATTTCTATCACTCTTATTGACTCTAGGCCACTTTGAAAATGCTGGTTTCAAGGTTGACATTAATAATATTGTTCTCTCTCAATAATTAACCGGTATGTGTCGTCCTACATTATCCTGATATCGACAAACCCTCTTACTTGGAAATTGCTAAACAAGTACATGTCTAAAAAAACAAATCTTGATTGCATGTTTATAATTTCATGCAAAGTCATTATAGCCACCACCACCATGATAATCGTTACATATGAGCACCACGATACTGTCCGTAAAGTTTTCAGTCCTCGACGCTATCATTGCCACGAAAACAAAGGCAGACTGACCATTAGTAGTTGCGGTTATGTTTTGATAATGCGCAAAAAGGTGACTTGAATGTTTAATAGAAACTGCAACATTAGTACGGTTGTGGATTGTTTTGTTGGATGAGAGAAACGTTCAAAATAAGGATTTGACTTCGTATTTGTTTCATTTGCTGGATTGTTAAGTAGAGAGAAAGAAAATAGCGATGCAAGAACTTGGATTTCTGAAGTCATATAAATAAATTAATAACGATGGACGCAATCTTTGGGTGTTTTGCATTACTAAAGTCAAACAAAAAAACATAATATATTTATGACCACATGGGAATTTTTTAACACTCAAGTCCAATAAATGATATGAAGACCAAAGTTGCAAACACGGTTGTTTTTAATTATTGAAATCAAATTAGTACAGCATTTGAGATTTGTAATGACATTTGGATCCTTATTTAATTTAAACCCCTAATTTTAAATAATGCGCCCTAACCCCCAGTATTTGCTTGAACAAACCACATGAACGGAGTACATGGAATGCAACATTTAATACCCCAAAAATAACACGAAGTAATAGCTACCAGAACGTTCTTACCTCTGTTCATTCCACGAGTTTGTCTATTGTCATATTTTCATATTTCACCAGCTCAGTGTTTTCCGACGTCACCATGTTTCTATTCAGGTAGACGCTTTTGGTAGGCCCATGTCAGATCTTTGATTTATTCTTAATCTCAATGTATACAGCAATGTTATGTTTTCAAGAAAGGACAGGGTTGTCAATGTGTTCTGGGGCGCTCGCTTTTACAGATCAACATATCTCCTCTGTCACAGTGAGTTCGGGTCTCAGTTTCGACGAGCATTGGAATATGAGAATGCTTGCCAGTAGTTTCCCGAGGGCTGTGTAGTATTTTTCTGGGATTTTCAAGAGTTCCTCCATCAGATATACTGGCCGTCATGTATAGCCTATCATGTGCTGAAAATTGGCGTTAAACACTATACAACACATTTTCAACTACATGTTAAGAAAAGTTACCGCGACTCAGTGTGAATAATAATAATAATGACTTTGTCAAAATATTACTTTTAATCGATTCATTTCAGTTAAGCCCATTGCTAATCAATATATTATTTGATTATACTGGCCTTGTGCAAAGGCAAACTATTCATTAGTTCTAAAGGGAGGTAACTAAGACGTCCATATACTATTACAGTTGCGCTAAGTAATGCTTCTCACACCTTACATCAAACTGTAGAATGTTGTTCTATGTGTAAAGCACACGGTGACAAGGAGTTGTCCATTAATGCTGTCAACAAAATGGGGGAAGGGGGTTTAAAGAAGTTTGACAATTCTTGACGTGGGGGAGGGGAGTTCAAGATAAATTGACGTCAACAATGTTAATTTTTGCAATACATTTAGTAAAACATAAAGTAGAAAATAGGAAAATGTGAAGCTGATTTAAATTAGAATATAAAGTCTTGATTTGCTCATGAATTCAAAGTGTTACAGTCAATTTGAAATCTGTTAAACAAGTGTAAAAAATATTAACAAATTTTGGTAAACCTTTTAATGTCCATAATTCTATTTTTAGCATAAAAGTCAGGCGTTCAAAATATTGTTAGTTTGTGGTCGGGGGGGGGGGGGTAAACAAATTTGACATAATTTTATTAGGGGAGACACTGCAAATTCGACCGTTCTAACAAGGGATGGGTACAAAATTGCCTAAAAAATGTTTGTGTTTGAGACCATCTTATTATGTTAATTTTGTGGCCTTAATGATAGTGTTGTTAAAGTGTGGCTGTCCCCCTAGGCTGAAGAGATGGAGTTCTTAGAGATGGTAGTATGCTAGTATGAAGACAGGATTTTATTTGAAGGGATGTTGTTCATTAGGTAGAGGCTAAATATTATTGGTGGGAGAGAGTTATGTACTAGGTGTCCTCTGTTCACTTATAATTCTACTTTATATTATCATATTCTTAGTCATGCCGTATGCCATACGTCAGTATTAACACTTAATACACCTCGATGAACCCATGTTGGGTGCATTGATCTGCGATGAACCAATATAAAGAGCAGTGTTCATAAGATGTCGACGGTTAAGTTTGACGTAATTTTATATTTATATGTTATACTAGTTTTGTTGTTTTGCATTGTGGTTTACGAATGTTAATTGAGGGTGTTAGAAGTCTGCATTATTCTTTATTTTGTTGTAGTTTATTATATTGTCAAGTATTTCGCAAGAAAGATAGATTATTTTTATACGTAATATTTAATTTAGGGTTTCATATCATTACCGTTTCTAGGTATGTGGCTGGGGATCCAATTTTGTTTTGTTCTAATTGAATTGTTCCCTTTATATTTTAAATCGGTGGCATTCGTTAAAGATGTATGGTAGGTCTTACGGGACCCAGCGGTAGCAACAATTAAGATTGTGTGGAAAAGGTCATATGCATTGCCCAATGTTATTGGCCAGCTTGATTTTGCTTGAATGAAAACTGTTTATGACTGTTTGGAATACACGTTTTATTTTGGGTGGTTTCCTACTTCTGTTAACTTCATTGATCATGGTGTCTAATTTCCTGCCTTTATTGTTTTCGTTCCAGCTATCTTGTCATGCAATATTTATTAGTCTTGTCGTGTTCGCTGATACTGTAGTGGATATAATTTGCTTCGTTAAGCGTTTGCTTGGATGTTAAGTCGGCTAAATTATTTCCATGTATGTTAATGTGGGATGGTATCCACATTAATTGTATTGGTTGATTGCTATTCGTTTCAGTATTAGGTTGGTGTGCCTAAGGAAATGTTTTCTTGAATAATGTTGAGATCTGAGGATATGAAGCTAAGCGATTCATTTATTATCACTAGCTATCTTGTTTTCCTCAATCCATTTGATGGCTTCTGTACATGTAATGATCCTGACTTGAAAGGTTACTGAGTTACAGATAGCATACAGTTATTGATGCTGTGTTGAACGAAGTGAAAAAGGCAAAGATGAATAACATCTAGACTCGTTTTATGCTCAACCTTAACTTATACATGGATGACAGATTGCTTATATGCCACGGTTGCTCATTCAACTTATTCTCTATATCAACTTATACTCCATATCAACTTATACTCTATGTCAACTTATACCCCATGTCAACTTATATTTCATATCAAGTTATACTCCATATCAACTTATACTCCCTAACAAACTTCTACTCCCTATAAACTTATATTCCATATCAACTTGCACTCCATCTCAAATTGTAAGCCAGCAAATATTTGATGAAGGATTGATTATATGCCACAATTGCTCATTCAACTTATACTCCATATCAACTTAAACACCATATCAACTTCTACTCCATGTCAACTTGTAGGCCAGCAGATATATTAATGAAGGCTGGAAAATATGCCACAGTTGTTTATTCAACTTATGCTCCATATCAAGTGGTAGGTCGGAAAATATGTATGTATGTATGTATGTATGTATGTATGTATGTATGTATGTATGTATGTATGTATGTATGTATGTATGTATGTATGTATGTATGTATGTATGTATGTATGTATGTATGTATGTAGGTATGTATGTGTGTGTGTGTTCTCTGTCAACTGTATTTAAATTATACTTTAAATAAGCTTTCATTGTGCCTTGCTCTATATATACTGAACCATAAGGCTTCACAAAACATATGTAACTTGGTGTCCGTTGTCCATTCTATCGCTACATTTAATGATCCTGACTTGAAAGGTTACTGAGTTACAGATAGCATACAATTATTGATGATGTGCTGGAGAGAATTCCCAGTAATTTCTCAAATCCTCCCTCTCTCTTTTTACGGATGATACCATCCCAAGAGATAAATTAATTATGCCACGTGTCGAAACTAGATGTTAAGTTAGGAAGGCAATAACGATACGTTAGTGTTCGAATAGCAATGTTTTTTTGTCTCTTATATAGGTTGCAACAGATGGTTATATTAACATGATAGTTATAATATAATTTTTAACGAGAAGAAAGTTAGTATGTCATCAATGACTTGGAAATCAACCAGTAAATAGTTAACTTACAGCATTACAGATGATACTGATCAGAATATTTTTTATATTATTTAATAATGACGATGGTGATAATGTTGAAATATAAGGCTCTGATAGTAATGTCAGACTACAAGTACAGTGTCTTCAATGACGATTATTAAAATAGTAACATAGACGCAGATAAGAATCAAAACAAAATAACAAAATGGTTTTGTAAGGGATTGCTGTAACACTAAGCATAACACCCATCTCTCTTTCCTTATGTTTACAAGGTCAAAAAAGTCACATGAATGTGTCAGTTTTCTCACGTGTTTAGTTTGCGATACAACCTGAACGCAAGGTTCCCTACACTTTAAGCTCCTCCTACCTGGGGTTGTACAATTGGTACCATTATACCTATAGCCCACCTTAATTGTTTCTATAATCTATGATACAACCCGAGACTGGACAAGTAACATGTGTATTTTGTCTCGCTTGTCAAAAACAATTTTAGGAGGTACCAAGCTGTGTCTTGTATTAATGTGTATGTATTGGTCCTTGAACTAATTTAGCTGCTGTTTTCATATTTGTGCTTTTCTACCAAAGTATATTTTGGGAATAAAATGAATTATTTTAACTATGGTTTGTATTTTATTCATATCAGCACTTATTGAACGTCACATTAGTGATAGAGGATAAATGACATTATATCGTATTATTTAATAACTAGGTCAAATGTCAATGTACCCAATAGCTTGTACCTCTCCTTCCTCAAAAAGTACTTATTCACCTAAGAAAGGACTTTATATATGTTTGATAGACTCAGAACGTAACATCAGAGACAGTTAGACATAAGCCAGGAGGAAAGTGTGAATCTAAATGGCAGATGTAGCGTTTGATAAAGGAATTAAAGGAGACAAAAGCAGCAATGAGTAAAATGAGAAGTGAGAACTTGATGGCATTACCTTGGACGATATAGGGAGGCAGTGAACCAAAGGTGCAATGGCAGTTCAAAGGCACCTGTGCTATAACATCCCTTACAGACACAAAATTCGGGTGAAATTTTGTTCATTTCCAGCTAATATATAAGGCTGAATAATGTAGATAATATAGATGCGTATAATGTATATTTTTCTACATAGGAAATTAACATTAATCAGTTAGGCAGAAAAATACCTAAACCAACAAAACATACTTTATCAGTTTCTAAACTTGTAAACTTTACTGGGAAAAGGAATTAAAGTACTTCTAGTTACATTTGCATCAAGACCGAAGGCTAATATACTACTACAAAAATCTTTTTATTGTCATAAACAATCACTAAAAAATTGAGTTTTTATTTCTTGAAATGTTATGTCTGGTTTAAGGGAGATAACCGAATGATATACATATTGTGTGGTCTTTGTATTTCCTCCAATATATTATCCATGTAATATAGATGAGTTTAGGAACACATGTATTAACTTCAATGCAATTAAGGTATCCAAAAATACAAAACTGATAAAGTGAGAACCTAAACTCCAGACTTCTATATGTAGCTGAGATCTCAAGAGTGAACTGACTAACTAAAGAATTACGTGTTCAATTTCAAGGCTGGAAAGTGTACAAAAATTTAGAGCAGGACAGATAAAATGGAAATGGGAAGGAATACCATATCGTTAATAAAGTTTCTAAAATACTCATACCAGAATATTTTTTATGATACAAGTTATCTATAAACAGGATGACCAGGAGTGTTCTCTATCCAGGTCTATGACATGCTTTACAAGAACAAGATAGCTGTTTTTTATACATGATTTTTCATCTTTTGGACGAAAAAGATTCAATATTTGGTTAAAATTAACTATACTATCTTTACATACCTTATTTTGTTGCATGTATGCTAATCTTGGAACTGCCTACACAGGCATAAAGTCATCAGTCTACATATGTCATAGCTATAGTTACAAAAGACCCCTTCGAAAGCCAACTTGTGTTATCTTCTGAAGATTTCATACATGTTATTCTTAAAAGACTGTCAATATTTGACCCAAAATGTTCAGCATCCATTTGTTTTCCCTACATCAAAGTAGCACAGTTCATAAATGCTGCCCACATATATGCGTTTCTATGGATACAATGTGAAGCTCTTCTTTCCTATAGGTATCACGGTACCAATTGTTTTTCCATAGGCACCAATTCTAATGTTTTGTGAAATAAATATAATTTCTATCCTACTTCAGCATGCATGTCACACAGATCTTCAGTTTCACAAGAACAAAATCAGGTACTACATTGCATTTAAGAGAGATTACTCTGCTGGCATAAGAAAGGGCCAAGATTTATCTGGTCACAACAGACCCAGTTTCACCCAGGTGTCCCACATTTAAAACAGAAAGTACAACTTTTTTATAATGCACCAATCACAGCTGGTGTTGTTTAGTTCTGAATGCAAGGCTGCCGGTAACAGCAGCAAATGCAAATTAACACCCTCGACGACTTTGACGATGACGTATTATCGCATTTAAAGTGGATGAAATTGGAAGAGGATTTAAAAATATTGGAACTGAGACCAATTTTTCTTGTTGCATTTTGGATTAGGAGAACGAACGATAAACAACTATGCTGAATCAAGTGAGTCACCTTGTAATATCACTGCCATCGTTGGGTCGAAAGAATTTAATCATGTGGCTAATAAATAGCCATTCTAACTACAAAACAGCAATGTTCTCTAACATTAACCAACATCATGTACATCTTTCATTTTCAACATGATTTCGCTTATAGTCCTACGATAAAACACAAACTTAATTATATACACGAAAGACTAACGGTTGTTATGGATACATACATTCATGTCTTTTGATTTATGGTATGGGATAATCCTTTTCATTTGACAGGTAAAATATTTTCTTTAGATTACGTAGATTTTATCTAGTTAGTTTATTGACTTAGAATATGTTGTTGCGTGAGAACATTATAATTGATTTTGTCAAGCGCTGTCTGTGTCAAGAGTTGTATGCCCATTACCTAAATAATAGTAGTGTCATATAAGATTTTTCTCAAAACATACGAAAGTCTTCATAATTTACCAAAGCTATTTATATAATTCTTTTCAGTATATTCGTCTTTTTAAGTGCCTTGAGAGATTCTTTGTTGAAACGTGTATACTTGAGTTTATAATATCGCTCTAATGTATAATGTGCCAGTCACGATGATCTGCTGATAGTTAAATAACTCAGCGGGAGACAAGGTAGAGCCTAGTACTTACTGTTAATTTGATATTCTGCTTTAGTTCGATATTTGTTATGTTGAATGGTGTAATTATGAATTGATGTATTTGTGCGTCACAGTGTGATTTGGCGATTTTTTATCGATGCAATAAAATGAGGTATGAACAATATTCTACATTGAAGAATTCAGTGATTAACGTCAATGCTCTTCGCTTAATTGAGCCTAGAAAATGGGGTTCAGTGTTGATATTTGAATTAGTTTTTTTTCTTTGGTGTTGTTAGAAAAGATCATGGAAAAGTTAAAGGTTTCAGAGATCATATATATCTCTATACATATCTTGTATAACTGAGTCAGTTTTGATTTTAAATGTTAGGGCAAGCTTTTAAGTCAACGAAGGTCATATCTTAGTCATTTGTATTGAATGTTACCTCATTTGTATATCATATGCGACAATCGTTTCAATACATGATAAACTTTAAACCAGTTATGAGGACTAGCGAACTAATTGACTGTCTATTCATGAGCAAACTTGATATATTAGGGGTGGCATTAACACTTAAACACTTTTGACTGACAGGAAAATTCATACTCAAGCCAGGTTATTATTTTTGCTATAGTAAGCCCCAGTTCACGACCTCATCATCATACGTCACATGGATATTTACTACTTCAACGAAATCAAGTTGGTTACTTATTCCTTATTCCGAATGGAGAAAGGAATAAGTAAGCAATTAAATATCCCCGATTAAAATATGTTTACATATATTTATATAATTTTCATTATTCACATGAAGGTTTATTTGTATTGATTCATTATTCCCAATTCAGAACGTATATTTTGCAACTTAGTGAATGCATATGAAAGCTTTTAAATACGAGTGCTGTATAAAGCTGACTATAGTCAGAGTACGATCTATATATACAAATGCTTTATAATATTGATAGGAATACATGTTAAGTAAATTGATAAAGGATTAATTAGTTGTGTTAGACATTTAGCTTTTGTCTTGTGATGCATGGCTTTAAGTATTAGTTTTCGGATTCGAAAAGCTTATTATTGACTCGGGTAAAAGTTAAACCATAAAAAGACCATACAAGTTTGAAATTGGAGATTTATCTTGTGCGGTTGTCACGTCATTACAGGAGAGTTATGTGAAGTATGTACGAGCACACAGAAGTGACTGCAAACACTACAGGGGCATATCTCTTATCAGCATCGACTTTCAAGTCTTAGCATGCGTCATCCTGAACAGACTGCAGACGCTTGCTGGATTCCTCCGACGACGTCGCATCAGAAAAGTAGACCATGTACATCGGATGGATGACATACAGATCCACAAAGACCTTCTTTATTCGGAACTCGCCTCGTGAAAGAGGTCGATAGGAAGGTTACCTCCAAGCTTCAACGATGTTTGCAAGCGCGACATGAAAGTCCTTGACATCGAAAATCAACACCTGGAGAGAGCATGTTCTAGACAGGTAAAGCTGGTGACACAGTCGGAAAAAATATTTGAAAGACGGCGAATAAAGGATACGCTTGCTAGCGTATGCAAAGCGATCTCAAAAAGAAAACAAAAGCAGCCCCAACACAAAGCAGACTCAGCTTGCAAGTACAGAAAGTGTAGCAAGGATTGACACTCCAGTGATGGGCTATATAGCCACTAAAGACGCTGCACAAACAACAACCGGGACATCTTTCATGGGCGCACTTCCATCGTCTCTCGAGACTAAAAAAGGATGTCAACGATTTATGAGTGTAAGGAGCTTTTTATTGACTTTGAATATTGTCTTTACGTTCATGGAACTGAACAACTTAGAACACTTGTAACCGATTAGACAGACATTGGAATATATAAAGAGGAGTACAGGGCGTGTAAAGACCATATAGCAAGAAGATCATATGTTGCTTATACAGTTTGGTTGCTAGGTAGTACCTTTAAAGAGATTTGGCAAGGACGCTTCTTAACATGTTATCTCTGGAGGATAGTGTAGTCAAGCTAAAAGTCCAGAGTAAATCAGCTAGATGACGGAGGTCTCGTATGACACATACCGCAAGAAGATTATAACATAGACTAATATTTGACATTATATCTATCTGGGGATAGCGGTTAATTAACGAAAATTATCCTGGCGAATTTCGTCGATAGGAAACAGGAAAATAAGTGACGCCTTATGTTAATATATTGTATCGATAATTTTTACTAACTAAATAACTGTTAAGAGGATTTGATATCAACACAGTCGCCATCCACAGGACACCCAGTCGGAAACTCAACAATCCAGCGACACCTTCGACGACATGAAGCCTGTTGAAATCTGTCGCACTCGGGAGCACTAGCCCTTTGAGATATTAAACTGGGTATGACTCCAAATCCTCCAATTCCAAAGACCTATACTAAAGAACAAGAGATAGCTAGAATCGATGTATTGTAGCTGATTGAGTTTCCACTATAATAATTTTACCAAATTAAAAACCCACTTAAGGGATTTTTATATTTCAGCGACTCCTTAGCGAGTTCAAGATAGGTATGTGTTTCAACAGAAGAAAATGTTTGGAGAACATTCGTTTATAAACCTTCGAGATATTTGCGGCAATATTACAGGGAGTCGGTTAAAATAAATGATTTGAGAATAAATTACATTACGTATACAGATGGAAAATTACTTACCACTTTCAAAAGCTTTTAACATGGACCCTTCATTGAAATTTTATCTTTAAGAGATATAGTCCACCTTCGAAGGAAGTCCTGACGAATAAATATATGTCTGTTTAGTTCTACGTACTGCACAATATTTAAATTCTATATCATCTATAACTATCAAACTTTGTGGAATAATGGCAATTATGGAAGAATAGATAGGAGGTCTGAAGATGACAAAATCAAAGTTACCATGACTGAACAATAAAACGTGATTTCCTTTGCAAGACATTGATAATGATAATGTTGGTAAGCGCATGATGCTTAATATAACAAAATGATTTTCAGTGAGTATTTAGGAATTAAATCTAATAATCTTGTAAATAGAGACATAAGTTTATATTGCGATCTAGCTGTAATTATATGGTACATGAGGTAATACGTTTACATTGAGTTATATAGAAGTTATTTTTTGGTAAATGGCGATTTAATTCTACATCGTGATCTAGATATATTAATCTGGAAAGTGGGGACGTAAATTTACATTGAGGTATAAATGTAATTATAATGGCGACTTAATTTTACATTGTGATCTGGTGGTACTAATCTGGTTAATTGCAAACTTAAAATTACACTGACCTTTAGTGTACTCTTGCACTTTCTGTATGTATTTATGCATGTATGTATGTATGTATGTATGTATGTATGTATGTATGTATGTATGTATGTATGTATGTATGTATGTATGTATGTATGTATGTATGTATGTATGTATGTATGAATGTATGTATGTATGTATGTATGTATGTATGTATGTATGTATGTATGTATGTATGTATGTATGTATGTATGTATGTATGTATGTATGTATGTATGTGCTTGTATGTAATGTATGTATGTATGTATGTATGTATGTATGTATGTATGTATGTATGTATGTATGTATGTATGTATGTATGTATGTATGTATGTATGTATGTATGTATGTATGTATGTATGTATGTATGTATGTATGTATGTATGTATGTATGTGCTTGTATGTAATGTATGTATGTATGTATGTATGTATGTATGTATGTATGTATGTATGTATGTATGTATGTATGTATGTATGTGCTTATACGTATGTACGTCTGGCACGAATGGAAAAATGAAGTGCAGTATCGGTTGCTTCATAGACTGGAGAGTTTTTGGGATGTGTACAGCGCTATGACTATGGTTCATTTTTTCCCAATCTAATCATTAATAAAATGGGAAGAATACTTAATTTCGAATAGTTACTGACAATGTAAAGCTTTACAAAGTCGTAAATATTTACCTGGCTGGTTACATTTAACCATTTGTAGGCAGTTTCAATATAAACAGATCAAGGTATTCATATATTGTATTGTGATCTGAAGCGTAGACGACCTCATTACGTGTCATTAATTGTAGAGCCAGACTAGGCATCTAATATGAAAAGATAGTATTATCTTCTTGAAAGAATATGGTAGAAATAAAACAAATGGTTGATTTTGAGATTATTATATGTTAAATATGTAAATCTGGGTATTTAAATCTCACAGACATTTAGAATTCTAATTCGCCAAAAGACCAGGAAACATTACCTGCTACAAGAGGTCGTACGTTTATATTGAGGTATGAATGTTGTTATGGAATAAATTGCGACTTGTTGATATTTTTGTAAGGTTTAATGTCATTTTGCAGCGCACGATAGGTTATACATGGTGGCCAGTTAATGGTGGAGGAAGAACCCAGGGAAAATCCCGGAGAGAACCACCTGCCCACAATAAGCTACTGGCAAGCTCTCTCACATACCCACATTATCCGAATCTGAGACTCGAACCCACGCCGACAGAGGTGAGATGGCAGTGATCCGCAACATAAAGCGCTTTAGTCAACTCGGCCACTCGGGGCCCCAAAATAGCGACTTAATTCTACTTTCTGATTTAGATGTAACTATCTGGTACATGGGGACATACTTTTACATTGAGGTATAAAAGTTATTATTTGGTAAATGACGACCTAATTCTACATCATCATCTAGCTGTAATTGTTTGTTAAATGCGGACATAAATTTACATTGACGTAAAAATTTAGTTATATGGTATAATGCCGACTTCATTTTATATAATGCTCTGTATGTAATTCCTGGTGAAGTGCGAACATAATTTTACATTTACTTATAGTGTACTCTTGCATTTTCTATCAGTCAAAACAAAAATAATTGTATCTTTTGCTTTTGGAATTTTAAAACTTATCCTGAACAAGTCTTTGAAATTGAAGAAGAAAGAATCGCCACTGAAATCATAAGTGCATGCATACCTGGTGTATGTTGTTATTGTTGTTATAGGGTTTAACGCCATTTTTCATCACGAGGTAGGCTATAAATGGCGGTCAATGTAAATGGTGGAGGATAAACACGGGAAAACCCCGAAAAGAACTAACGTTGAGCGCTTTAGTCCTATCAACCACTCGGTACCCCCGCCCCTCTATGTATGTATGCATGCATGCATGCATGCATGTATGTATTTATACATGCATGTATGTATGTATGTATGTATGTTTGTATGTATGTATGTATGTATGTATGTATGTATGTATGTATGTATGTATGTATGTATGTATGTATGTATGTATGTGTGTGTGTGTGTGTGTGTGTGTGTTTGTGTGTGTGTGTGTGTGTACGTACGTACGTACGCACGCACGCACGCATGCATGCATGCATGTTTGTACGTACGTACGTATGTTCGTATGTGTGTGTTTGCGTGCGTGCGTTCATGTATGTATTCTTGCATTCATGGACGTCTGTGTGTCTGTCTGTATGTTTGTATGTACCTGCATGTATATTTGTACATCTAGCTCGATGTGTATTAACCTATGTGGCTATGTCTTATTCTTTCTTTGTCTCCTCTTTGTTTTAAATAATTTTAATCAGGAAAATCCTCATTAAACTATGCGTTTTCATTGAAATAAATTTAATGATGGAAAAATTAAGTTCAATATGTATTGTCTTGTGTACTGGGAATGTTGATATGGTATGTGCTCGTTGCCATGACATAGGTTGCCTCACACTGTGGAGTCTGATTTGATATGTGTAGGCCAGTTGTACAAGGGTTGTCTCATATATTGGAAAGCTTGATTTTGGATATGTTCATTGTTGTGACATTTCTACCATTTGTTCGCATGCTAATCATAAATAGGAATAATATCTTAATAGTCTGGTAACTGACATTGTATAGATTTGAGTATTTGAGTAGCTATTTTGGATATTGTAAAACGAAATGTTCCAGACATTAATATTTAGTGTTGTGATCTAAATTATAGACGATCATACACTTCATTAATTGTTTTCAATGCTTAAAACAGACGAGGTTTGTCATATGAGAAGATAGATCTATCTGTGTGAACGATTATGGTGTAAATAAAGCAAACTGATGTTTAGATAAGTCTCTGACGAATATGTCAATAGGGTATTTAAGTCTCATGAACGTGACGTACTGCGAAGCATCCAAATTGGATAGAACATCCTCCCCAACTCACTCTTGTAAGAAAACTAAATTATCGAATTTACAGTCTGATTTAAAAGAAGCAGATGAAAAGACATCACATCTACCATCACCACCCAATAACCACATAAAAAAAACAACACCCCGATTAAGTTTCTATATTGACCATTAACTGTATTGGCATGGGGTGTAGTGTAATGAAGCGAAGTGTTCTCTGCAGTGTCTTTATTATCAAATGCATACATATGTGTTATAGCAAAGATTTTATGTGAACGGATATAAAATATTCAAGTCTTGTTTCTCAGTTGTCTGTTTTAGTTTTTAAATTGGCATCAGGTAATGTAGCTTTCACGCTGGTACTATTTAAATTTGCTTCAGTTCAGGTTTAACTGCAGTGCAATTAAATATGGCATACGATCACATAGATTTTAGTCTAACTATGTAAGGGTACATCTATGTTTTTCTGAACTTTCAATATTGGTCGAGTAAAAATGATTAATCTAAATCAAAACAAAGACTTTTTAAAAATATTTTTATATTATAATAGTGTCCGTCTTAACTCCTATAGAAGCAGTGTGATATCAAATATCCACCATAGGTCAAATGTACCACATTTGACTATTTCAGTAACATGTCACCTTAAGAGTACACTGTCATCCATGAGCCATATTGTAACATAAGCTTTTTATCTGTAAATGGCGTACTTCATAGATGTTGATAACGTTAAAATTGAAATAAAAAAGGTAACAAAACGCATTTTGGTCTCAATAAATAAAATTCGAGAAAAAGAAGAAAAAAAAACGTTCCAATGGTTTTTAGGCAAAAAAACAAAAAATTCAATATTTTACTTATTTACACGCTACATACCAGTTTTAATATTTCAGTGATACAAATATGAAAAAATGTCAAAAGTTTTAAACCGTATTCGAGAAAACATTGAAAATGGAAACATTCCAAAATGGGACTGCAAAAGGTGCGTCATCTCCCAATGTATACACGCCTGGCCTAAACTACCAGATATCAGCACTATGCTGTACCATGTTTACGTAAAGTATCGTAGGCTAGCACGATATCTTCATTATTGATCGATATTGTTTTATCCAGAGTATGACAAATGATAAAAAAATGGAGGTACCAAATATAAATAGTGCAACAGCAAAAAAATATTGAACGTAAAAGAACGCTTTTTTTCAAAAGTCAAAGTCACCTGCATACCTAACACGGGCACGTTGTACAATCGTGGCATACCTACTCAGTAAAGTGTGAACTTCCCGCCAGAATTGCATTCCAGTAGTAGTACAGTCGAGTATGTTTCTTGCTAAAAGACCTTTATTTTCTCCGAACAAATACAAATATGCACGTCCATACTCTGGGCATTGTTTGTTAATTCGTTTATTTGTTATCTTTGATTTAACGTTTGCAGTTATTCTAAGAAAATAAGGGTCTTTGAGCAAGAGACGATCCGTTTTCTCTTTACTACTGTAGAATTGTATAATGTTTGATAAATCAATAATTTGGAATATTGATATTCTAAGGTTTAGATAAAATGTCAAACTTGATGCAAGTCCGATCTACTAGAGCTAACACGCTCTACGTGATATTGCTTTCGGTGACGATTTTCGTATTCTCAACGAGCATCGGCATGATGACAGTTTACATGCCGTCAATTCACGTCGCGGTTCGATTTTCTTTCACGGCATTCAAAGATACACCAACACCGGATATTATTAGAAAGAAGCGCTTTAACGCAGCTATTGTAGACAACAAATAAAATACAAAGATTATATCATATCAAGAGAATTTATGAGAAATGAGCATTTTTAAAAATGTATTCCTTTTTGCGATAACCGTGAGACAGCGCTAGTACAAATATCTTTTTTTAAACTTCTGAAAGATGAGTGACTTAGAATAGTATCATTAGTTTGAAACAAATGCTCAAATAAAATAAAACACACCAAAGAGTGGTTAATTTAACAATATATATATATATATATATATATATATATATATATATATATATATATATATATATATATATACAAGGAGCCATTGTCTATATGGGATCTCAATTTCAGTTTGTTTGTTTGTTTGCTTGAATGTTAACGGCACACCAGCACATTTAGACTATTTAGCGCCATACAATAGGTTAGATGTTCAAAAATAAGAAAGGTTTAACATCGACTAGCGATATATAAAAAAACCATAATAGTTAAATATAAAATGGTAAGATGTTGGTAACAGGAAAATATGAAGCTTCCCAATCAACGGGAGATGTAAATGGTGTATGTTGATGATAAGATGTTGTAAATAAGAGGCGATATTTGCATTAGATAAAAATATTCTAGTTGATGGCATACAAGTTATAGTTTAAAATAGAGATTTATTTCCTTTAGGAAATCTAAAATACAAGTGATTTGTATTGTATCAAAATGTTCCTTCATGTCATGTACATTATAGTATTTAACACGTGTAGGTTGCAGGTCGGAACACTCGGTCATAAAGTGTTTAACAGTGAATGGCTCATTGCAAGAAACACACTCTGGTGGATCTTCACCTTTCAGTATGTGGGAGTGGGTTATGTACGTATGACCGATTCTGATTCTTGCAATGACAACCTCCTCTCTACGGATAGTTCTGTAGGAATGAGTCCATTCTCCCAGGGTTGGTTTGATGGCATGAAGTTTGTTATTGACTGCATCATCCCATGACGACTGCCACTTCTGACGTAGGTACTTTTTGATACAAGGTTTAAAATCAGTAAACGGTAATTTTAAATCCGATGGTTCAAGGGATAGAGCCATTTTAGCAGCCCGGTCTTCTTCTTCATTACCTTTAATACCAATATGGCTAGGTAGCCAACAGTATACTATATTGTAGGAGTTACTAAGTTCCGAGTTTTTGACGAGGATATCGACTAGTAATGGATTATACAGTTTTATATGGTGTAGCGACTGAAGAACTGACAGCGAGTCACAGAAAATAATGCCATTTAAAATGCGTTTTTGTTCAATAAATTTCAGAGGAAGGTCTATTGCTCTGATTTCCGCTGAAAATATGGACGCATCGTTAGGCAAGCGCACTTTGGTTATGTGCTTGCCACTAACGAAGACTGCAACAGCCTTGTCATCAACTTTTGATCCATCAGTAAAAATGTTTGTGTAGTTTTTAAAATCGTTGAGGAGTTCATGATAAGAGTTCTGCACAATGGCAGGATTTGTCTCAGATTTTCTCCCATCGTGCAACGTAAAGATCACTTTTGGGTTACTTAAGGAGCGAAGGTGGTGTTTCCGAGACAAACGTGTTCTGAATTGTAGGGAGATTAATTTTGATAGTGTCAAAACTGGGTGATATTCTGATGCCAAATTAAGGTATGACATTTGGTTTGTTTTCGTATAAAGTTTTGTATTTTGGTTGAAAAACAGCCGAAAAAGCAGGGTTCAGAGGGTTTGATCTTAACCTAAGAGCGTACTGTATAGAAAGCATTTCTCTGCGGTGCGATAAAGGTGGTTCATTCGCGTCCGCGAGAAGCGGAAGACATCTCAAGACATCTCCATGCGAAAGCCTCAGTTTCAGGCATAAGTGTATGTAAACACATTTGGACACTGTTACATATAACATGCAACTGAATTATGAAAATTAGACATGGAGATGCTATATGGTATGTTTTAGGAAAATTCTTCAAAGAATTAAAAACTGTAGATTTGCATTTAACAAAAGCATACAGACTATCATGTGCAAATATTACACTCATAAGAAAACCAAAATAGAGTTTGCCATTTATCCGAATAAAATTGATGGATACATCAAACATTGTCACATATTAAAAATCTTTATTTTAGTTCTGCAATCTATGAAGAAAATAGATCAAACACATGGACCAAACGTTTCTGATACTTAACAACTGACACGTTTTAAACACCTGATATACAATTCAGTGTCAGAGTTTAAAAATATGTTTTAAAAAATGATGGGCAATCTTTTAATCATTACAGATATTTACAAACTACAACTCTTGAAAAGATAGGATAGCTGGCACAGATCAAGCGTTAAGTATGCATGACAACGCATTTAACATACACAACTGTGAAAGGATCTTGAAAATAAAAAGTAAGCGTTAGAAAGTATATATCAAAAGGGTACAATAAGTAGATTAGCTAGTTAGAATTGGGAGAGCAAGTGATGATATGAATTAAATATATTACAGATATCTCTCATTTGGGAATGACTGAAGAAGCGTGGATAAATACAATCGCCAATAACCGCGGATGGTTTTATTTTGTTTTAAAAATAAAGAGCATTGAGGATGTAAGTAAGTTTAAACGAATGATTATTATAAATGGATCGATATTTATATTGCACGATGTATGTCAACACAAAACCAAAGTCAAATCGGCATGAAAAAAAGGTAAATAGTATGTGAATAAGGTGCACGTGGTAATCGTGATTAGATGGCAATCTTTCAGCACGTTAATAGATGCTTTTTCAAAAACCAAACAAAGTAACGACAAAGTAATTGATTCCCAGTATAATAAAAAAGCTGAAAGACAGATTCATATTAAATAGCCGCAAGATAAAATGAGTGTCGATATACGTCAACCTGTGATAGAAATTGTAATATTAACATAATTGAAAGAAAATAATATAAAATAATGATGTAAAATAATATAAAACCGTCAATTACGTGTCAGAACCACCAAATTATAGAAGTTGTATATTTTATGTAGTGAATACAATCCATTGAACCTATCGTAGTGTGCAGATACTAAATTTAATTAAAGGACGGTTCCTGCTGAATCACATAGCTTTTATGTAAACGACGCTACTATGTCGGCATATGTTCTATTTATATGCACTTCTTCACGATTTTAAGACAGTCCTAATTATAAATATGTTATTGACTATACAAACAAAATGTTCAATCCACCTTGTGGGTACAGTCAGTAACGTTACAAATACAACTGTAGAAAATGATCGAGGATATAGCAAAACAAATACAACATGCATAAATCTTAGGTGTGTTAAATAAATGGGATTAAAAGTGTATTGCAGGGGAAACAACGAACAGATTAGAGAAAGCTTAGATAAAGCTAAGAATGAAAGTGATGCTTCAAAATCTCACCCTCGTCTGCAAGAAGTTAGTTCCGCTGAGAATGTCGTATCTATGAGGCGACATCGCAGTACTAATGAATTATGGAGCTGTTAGGGCCGCATAGCCGCGGGTTTTATGCTGATTCGCCAGTATAATTGACTGATAAAAAGGGTTAAGCCAGAATTGTCAATGTACTGAGATTCAATGCCTATAACGTTTTAGTTATGCAATTAAATTGGATTATAGACAGAATGACAAAAAATGCAAATGTGGAGAATACCGCTTGGAAAAGATGAAGCATGTGTAGTCTATTAGAATGAGATGTATACAGCCACCTCCAGTGATAACGACATTAATAATCTAATGAATTATTAGCAAAAAGGTGTGGGAATTTAAGAGAACTGTAAGCAGTCAATAAACCATTATAGTCTTTCCATTCTCCACAATGGTCATTTGAAACTGATCAACAGCTATCTGGTTAACGTTTTACAGCTATCTGGCTAACCCCTCCCATCTTTGATTTGCTGTGCTTTTATACCTACATTGAATTGACCATGTGTTGAAATAAATCTTTTTTAATATCATTTAATTACATTACATAGTCAGTACAAAACGTAAATAATTACAGATATTGTTCCAATAGACTTTGCAGATTCTACATACAGATTTATTTCGAATAAGCTTTGAAAAACTCTTTGTATGAAGAGGCAAATCAACTGATAGACAGGTAGTTATACTCTTCCTAGTAATAAATGACATCGTAATACATTCCTGACCGGGACATAGAAAACAACAAGTGTATACTTTTGTTCATGAAGTACAGAAGTACATGAAACACTCGTCTCTTAGCTTCATGTACACAAAGTTTTGAAAAGAGTTATTCAAAGATATATTTAATGTTTCACAATACGATGTAATGAATATAAACGTATCATTTGATTCCAGTTGAACTGTACCTACAGCGTGCAACTATTTGATTCGCAATGTTTCTTTAGGTGTATTTTCGATCTATCCGGAATACAGCTTCCCAAATTTTGAAAGCAATAATATTAAGTAGAAGAATCCCTTTCAACGAATCCCTGTATAAATTCCCCCCAAAATATGTCCAAGATAAAAGGTCATCTCTTTGTTCATGTTTTCATTACCCACTTGGAATTTGTGTTGAAAAGACTGATATCTGATGTTCCTAATAATGAGTGAAAACTAATATGAGCCGTTTCTGCATGGCTTTGTCTGCTATTTTAAGAACCAGTGAAAATTAAAGTGTGCCATGTTTAAAATAATGTGTTAGCCTAAAAGTAAATGGTGCCCGGGCGACGATGAAGACCCAAAAAGCTTTTGTCGCGCTGAGAGGTCTGATGCCATGGGCCACCGTCCTCCTCCACCCTCACCATTAGTAGTTTATTATTATTATGTCTTGTTTCCAAAAATTAGGAACATTAAAGAGCCCAGTTTAAAAGTACCGCGTTGTCTGATATTTATAAATGTGTTATTTTAAACAGAAGTGAGACTTAAAGTACGTTTTGTAATTTCTGTAATACTCTCAAAATATGGAAAGACAGTATCTCTACAGATTGTTAAATAAGCTTATGGTAAAATACGAACCTAATTTATAAGGTAAATTGCAAAATCTCTCGTTCAACCTATTTAGGTTCTACAATTACACTTTAATTGCTTTGTAATGCGTACGGTGTCCGGGACATGTACTTTAAAACTGTGCCAGAGGCGACCGTCCTTCCCCAATCCCGCCGTTAGTACTTTATTCGGTGTTTCCAAACATTAGTAAACATTAGAGTGCCAAGCTCATACATACCTTGTTGTCTGATATTCCTGAATGTGTTATTTTAAACAGAAGTCAGAGTTACAATGCGCGCTGTTTAAAGTACTGTGTTATCTGATCGGTTCCAAACGATGTAAAATTTATTGTGGGCCCTGCTCAAAAGACAGTGTTTTCTGGTGTTTACAAATATGATAAAATTGTTTTGTGCCCTCTTTAAAACACCGTGATGTCTACTGTTTCTTTAAAAAAATTAGTACAATTTATGTGTGGTTTGTTTTAAAGAGTTTTGATTGATCTTTATTTAAAAAGTAGTGAAAATTACTACGTGCTATGTTTCGAAAACAGCATGAAGTCCGATGTTTCTAACTATGAGAGAAAATTACTGTGTTACCTGTTTAAAAGACAGTGTTGTCTGACGTTTCTAAAAATGAACGATACTTACTGTGCATCCTGTTTAGAAGACTGTTGTCTTTTTTTTTCAGTACTGAGTAAAAATTGCATTATGCCTTCCTTAATATAGTGTGGTGTCTAATGTTTAATGTCTATTAAGGACTGCGCTGTCTAAGATATAATGTCTAATAAGGAATGCTCTGTCCGTTGCTTCTACAAACGATTGACACAATTATCGTGTGCCTGTTTAAACGACGTTGAGTGTAGGTAACAGTGTTGTATAAAATATTTTCCTTGAACATTATACTTTGTTGGAGTTACTAAATAAGACAGGCACAATGACTGTGGATACATTACAAAGCATGCAACGTTTTTTAATATCTATTATATTGTCCATGTATGGTAAGACAGTATCACTACATATTTGTTTATGAGTTGATGGTACAATAAGAACCTAATTTATCAGGTGAAGTTCAAAAGGTCTTTCAACAGATGAAGAGCTTGGCTAGGCCTTTTACGATCTGCTACTACTTTGTTATGCAAGCGGTGTCAGGACATCTGCTTAAGAACTGTACATACAGTGTCCATGACATGGACTTTAGAATTATGCATATTTTGTCCGTGACATGGACGTTATAACTGTGTATTCAGTGTCCGTGGCATGAACTTTAGGACTATGCAGATAGTGTCATTGGCATGGAATTTAGAATTTTGCATATTGTGTCCGTGGCATGTACTTTAGGGCTGTGTATAGTGTCCGTGGCATGGACTTTAGATACATGCAGACTATTTATGAGTCGTTTTACTAAAATTATAATTCCCTATCCGATAATACACACGAGTTAATATTTCATGTAAAACATTGTTACATGTGTGCACAAATAGCTTTAGTTATATTAATTTGAAAATAACGGTTATTAATTTCTTTGATGCTCACAAATGACTCATTTTTACACCCCTCCTAACCTGCGAAGTGTATTTGTATTTAATACACACACACACACACCAATTAAATGCCTGTTTAACTCTTTGATCAGAAAAACGTAATCTGACTTGTTCTAGGTCTTGAGAACTTATTAAGAAGCGACATTGTTTAAGAGATACATAGTGGTCATGTCAAAGTTAAGTAATCAGAAACAAAAAAAATACAAAGAAAGAAAAATAATAGCGAACTAATATGCTTGCTGAAATGCAAACTTAAGGCAATGCAAAATAAGCAGCATAGTAAAATCAACAATCATGATGTGAATTTTAGATTATTCGTTGTGAGTAGGTACTATTTGGGTGTACGAGACTGCAAGTGCAATTTAAAATAGAACATGCATCAAATTAAATGGACTCATTTATTAATTAATTCAAATATCACATCTCTTATGCATTATTAATTGAATGATGGATTACTTTCCTACAACTAGTGATCTCGTCGTATCATGTATACTTCCAACTTGCACGGATAGTTAAAAGAAATATCCAATGCTTTTGTTCTTTTCGTGTTGATGTTTTTATTTTGCTAAGAGGTGTCGGTCGGTACAGATTTTATGTGTGGTTCGAAAGTTAATTGTCTGGAGCTTTCGTTGGCAAATTTTGTATTATGACTAGATGGTCCCAAATGAAAATGTAACAATCTGATATCCACTATGGCCGCACTGATTGTCGTTTCAAAAATATTGGTATCACCAGCTGCCATTTAAAAACGTTGGTCATATCAGCGAGGGCTTTTTACTGATGTATGGTCTATCTTAAATAAAGATGGTACTGCTTTCATGTTCATTGTATATTTACTGACAATTTATTTAAGGAGACTTTTTACTCCCTGGCTGGTTCTGAAACAACACAGTTAGTCTTGCCATTACAGAATGGCGACGACAGCAGCCATCTTTAAAATATTGCCAGTCGAGTGGTCAAATGCGCTCGCATTTATTGCTAATATTTTCGGATAGGCCAAAATGGGTACGTGAGAAGGCTTGTCTGTATCTTCCCTTGGCTAGCTTATCCTTCACTGGGTGTTCTTAGGTTATTCTTCCACTAAATTTACAGCCACCCTATTTAGCCTAGTATGTGCTAAAGAAAAAGAGCGTAAAGCCCAAAAGACCACAAACTCCTCTTGAAAAGGATGTTTTATTACAGTGGGATTTTATTTTCATGCAACATCTTCAGATATCTATTTGATATTTGAGAAATGATGCCTATCTGACTTATAGTATGACCGCCAAAACTATCAACTTGAACACTTTGTTATGGTCACTCCTTCCTAATGGGCATGTGATTTTCACTAAAATATAGCTTACAATATCCAGCTAGACCGGAATGAAAATGATGCTAATCTTTCGTCGTTACTCATTCAGAACAAAAAAAAAATCATATCAACTTGTGTTTCTACCAGATGACATCTTACATTAGCAAAATACTTCCGCTATTCTTCTGACAATCGTATACTCATTGTTTCTACTATGAAAATTAAGTCATATGGATGAAGTTCGTACGAATATAAGGACCCGACGATGTGGAACAAAATGCCCATTGAAATTAGACACAAATACACAGTGGTCCCTTCTAAGAGTGCTCTTAAAACGCACGTTTATCGACCTCAGGAACAAACTTTGAAACCTAATAATGTTTTGCATCTTATATGTTTTCAGCATTTTTTTGATGTTTTCCAATTTCATGGATTTTGTGATTTGTTTGTCTCTCGTGCAGTAATATTATTATAGATGTTATAAAGCGCTTAGAGATTCTAACGATTAGGCGCTATACAAAGTCCTCATTATTATTGTTATATTAAGCATGTATCATTCTATCTAAAGAGATACTTATTCTTCTTGCCTGTGTGCACGATGTGGAATTATTGTCAGGTCGATTGATTTAGCAGATAGCATTCTAACAAAAGGAATAAGCATTCATATTGCCAATGTTCATGTGCAAAGGAGACTAATTTCTAGTCAGTATATTGTTCAATTATCGGTTCAAATAGATTAATATATAATCATATGCCCCGTGTTAAAAATCAGGAATTCATATATAGTTAATATTTAAACTACTACTAAAATAACATTATTTTGAATGATATTTATTGTCCAATATGACCAAAATGAATCTCGGTTATTTTCGGATATCAGTTAAATATGTGTAATAATTTAAGTGGCGACTAGTCAAATAGAAAGGAAGATTTGCTTTGCCAGCTATTGCAACAATGCTTCACATTTATTAACTGATGTCATATGTGAGATATTGACTAATGGCTACTCGTCACCTCGAGAACCTCTATAATATTTGGTATTCTATAATAGTAAATACTAAATTATACCTAAGTCATTGGTCTTTTATATACAAGCTCATATCCTTTCGATAATTTTTAAATTGAACAGTAGTTATTGCTGTCTATATTTTGCAGACCGGGCCTAACTAACATTGTCACTGTATTTGGTTAATAACTCATTTCACCTAGAGTTTGTATCGATTGAAAAGACACGTTGGGTGCTGTAAGATCACAAGATTTTATTTGCAGAATAGTCAAAGGTGTGATTTTCGAACTAGAAATGAAAGATATGTAATAGATAAGTCATATATAAAACCTTGATAATAATTACCAACACATCAATGATAATATATGGTGTTCCAAACTATACTTAACACAGCAGGTGCAATTTTTATATCGATGATTTTAAGAAGCCTAAATTTAGATACCATAGTTCAATCTGATTTGTTATTTCATGTAATATATGCAGCGCAATCTTCAGCAGATTTTTAGTTCTTGCCTATAATGATCATTACGTTGACGTTAATAATTAGTCATTTTGGAAAATAATTTCCGTTCGCAACAGTGGTCCGACTCTGCGGATGAATATAAAATGATAATTTTATTCAGTATAACGACAGTTGCTATCCGACTAATGTTTGAGCTGTTTTATATTTTCTTGTTAAATTTTGCCACACGCAGTTTATTACAACTTGATATTGATCAACAACAACTGATGTTTCCTCTACTAAGTCGATGTTTCATCATCAGTATTTTTTTCAGGTCTTGCTTCTAATAATCATAAAGTTACAGTTTTAGTATGCCTTTTTAACATGATGCATTGGTTATAAACATAGGATACATTTTAAAAGAAGATATTTTAAGAATGAAGAACTTTTGACAATTTGAACTTTTGACAATTTCTACATTGTCGATCAAGTCAAAGGCAAATTTCCATTTGCACCAAGTACAATCGGCAGAAAAACGATTACATTTGTATCGAAATATTATCTTCATTTGTTTAGCATCACCATAAATGCAATATTAAAACCGAACCAGGCAGGTACTCTCCTTATTGAGCTCTCAAAAACAGAATACAGGGTTGTAGTTCTATACTACCATTTTTCCATTCAATAATGCAACGCGCCAACGGGGTTTGTTGGTGTGACATGATATGCAATATGTTTATTGGCTGCTCTAACATGTTTTCATGATGAATGATCCATTGGTTAGACATATATAACATGTTCCTCCCTAATAGTTTGGCATAGATAACATGATCCATCCTAAAGGTTGGACATATATTACATGATCAACCCTAATGGTTATACACTGATAACAAGATCCACCTAATCATTAGACATACTATAACATGATCCTCCCTTATGATTAGATATAATATAACATGATCCAGCCTAATGATTAGATGTAATATAACATGATCCACCCTAATGGTTATACACTGATAACACGATCCACCCTAACGATTCGACATAATATAACATGATCCACCCTTATGATTAGACATAATATAACACGATCCACCCTAATGAATAGACATAATATAACATGATCCACCCTAATGGTTATACACTGATAACACGATCCACCCTAATGGTTATACACTAATAACGCGATCCACCCAATAGTTAGACACGGAAAATATGTTCCATCTTGATGTTTATATTCAGATAACAAAGCCCACTCTAATGGTTAGCGTGAAGTATCATTTAGATGCAACGTTTTGAAATTAAACAGCTTGTACAAAAGTACGAAACCAACGAAGGTGTTTGCATACTAATACAAACAAATATACTCACATGTGTCTTCCCTTTCCTACAAGACATGATACAATAAATTTTAAAACTAAGTACAATTATCAAATTAGCTAGGAAAATAATAACAAGTCAGGGACATATTGATGCCTATATTTTCAAAGACATGATATGTTCAATAATATATTGTGCAATGTTTGAAAACGAGATATTCAATATGTTTTATTTTTGACAATATGAAGTAAGAAATAGAAAGGAATAATTTAATTCCTGTTTAACTGTTCTTAGAGCGTGTAACAATTTGTTTCGCAATGATTCTTTAGGTGGTTGTATCCTCTATCATGGTTACAGCTTCCCAAATATTGAAAGCACTAATATAAAGTATACAATTGCCGCTCAACGAAGCCCTGTATACATTCATCAAAATCTGTTGGAAATAATTGACCACGTATTTGTTCATGATTTATATACCGACGTGGAAGCCGTGTTCAAAAACTGATGTCTGATGTTTCTAATAATGAGTGCAAAATACTGTTCCGCGTAAGCATTGCTTTGTCTGGTGTTTTATAAACCAGTGAGAATTAAAGTGTGCCCTGTTTAAAATACTGTGTTAGCCAGTGGCGTACTAAGGAAAAATGGAGTCCGACCATCAGAGAGGGTGAATCCTACAACTTTGTTTAGGCGTCTATTTGGCAAACAAAGGCCTCCTCCAAAACCGAACAAAATAATGTGAAAAAACATAAATAACTCATCTGACCAACCAAAACGTGAAAGAAATTCTTGCAGCTAAATCTAAAATAAGAAGGGAGAATATTGATCTCATTATAAAGTTTTGAGAAAAAACTATTGAGAATATTAAAAGTACTAAATAACCTGATTTACCTGCAAAACTACTATTTGGTGTGTATGATAAATTTTAAAAGTTAAAATCGGGTTATAAAACAGTAAGTACTGATAATTTTAATAAATGGGCATATCGCATATATTACAATAAAATTCAAGTCAGTCGCGATGATTATATGTTCGATACGCCTTTTGAAAAATAAAAACATTTAATAGCGGTTTAAGCAACAACAAGAACAGTCTTTCGCACTGCAACAACAACATTCATTCTCATCGCAACAAAGACTGTTGTCGAAATTTGAAAATGCTAGCGAACTAATAAAAATAGAAAAAGTAGAAAGATCATCCTTAAGACTATTTAATACATGGAAGGAAGAAGGAGCAGCACGAAGTGGCATTTTTCTGAGTGGAACTCACGGGATTGGTCTTGTTGCCTGTAATAATAATATTCTCTCCGACAGACCGCGATTAGAAATTCTCATTGTGGCAGCAAAAGCTAGAAATAACTCACCGGAAACAATTAATGAAGCCGCTTAGATCTGTCAAATATTTTTTTAAGCGGTTTCCTGGATATCGGTGTATATCGAAAATTTATTGATAAATTCGTTGATGGTTATCAGAGTGACTGATCTGCACCGGCGGTTAATTTTCACTACGATTAGACTTAACGATAATAAATAAGATGATATCATACATTATCACCATTATAAACCTACATGGTCAAGACTATAAACTCGCGATTACCCGTTTTAAGAACAATTTACAGAGATAACAGAAATAGGTTTAGCGAGATATCCTGATGATTATACAATATCGGTTGGTCCATCTATGATGTTTCCTATGGATATTATTGATATCGCTGATCATGTTTAGTATGTCAAATTACAGACACCAGTAGCTACTGGAGTTACTGATCAACCAGATGATTTTGAACATGAAGATAGGCCAGGTGCTCCTTTTGATATTATAAAAGGTGTTAATACTAATTACATCCTTGGATTTGCAACACGTGTATCAATGTTGAAAGGACCGTGTAGATTATTTTTATGTGCGAATTCCACTTTCTCATAGTTTCTGATTTTGCAGAAATGTAATAAAGGTTATCTTTGGAGCTAAACACAGTCCTCGTAAGAAAAGGCAATGATAATGGTGCAATCTGACGAGGTGCTGGTGTGGCTGATGCTAAAGTAAATATAACTTTCATGGATGCCAGTAATGACCTCATAAAACTGTACACGAATACACGAGTCATCACTTTTCAGAAGGACCTTAAGATGTAATGATATTTACGGGAGATCTCTCTCTCGAGCCTAAACCATCCCACCGGTGAAATATCGGCAATCAAGGATCTAAAAAAAGTGATCGAGGATGAAATATCCGAACTATTAAATCTTGTAGATGTGGGGCGAATTGAGGTGGTTATATTTCACTACATACAAGGCAAATTAACAACTAGTAGTAATTGTTAGACTTAATGGAATATTATTGTTAAAATAATGAAGTAACCGAAAACTCCATAGCGGTGTTTTATTCCACTGGTAATATTAGATCAGGTGTTATTTTTTCAACTGTACTAGATAGCTTTAACGATCGAGAACGAAAATGTTCTGATACAACGATAGGCGAGCTCAACATGAACTCGAAAAAAATTAATTAATTTGGTAATAAAACATCTGACAGTGACGCTGTGACAAAAAACTGTAGATACCATAAACAATAAACTATTAAAGCTACGGGCTAAAATGATGTTCATGTAGGCGCGTTTGCAAATCTTCGTAAAATGTTTAGAAAAATTGATGAGACCACTGATGATTTCTTTGGAAAATTGCCAAATATCCCCATGCAAATTTCTGATATTACAACAACTATTTATACGTAGAGATAAGCTTGTCTGGCGGTTGTATTTCGTCGTGTCCACTTTCAGTACATCCCCTCAAAGTATATGTACCCAGTTCAATTATCCAGTTACTATATTCGTTTTTGTTTACTCGTTTGGTATGTTGTGAAAGCACTGGAAAACTGCAATTCTGCTACATAAACTTATAAAAACTGATAAAGAACTTTGTCCTACAGCGCTATAAAAGGTATGTATGTATGTATGTATGTATGTATGTATGTATGTATGTATGTATGTATGTATGTATGTATGTATGTATGTATGTATGTATGTATGTATGTATGTATGTATGTATGTATGTATGTATTTATGTATGTATGTATTGATGTATGTATGTATTTATCTATGTAGCAGCTATTTAGTTAGTTAGGTAGGTAGGCAGGTAGATAGGTATATAGGCAAGCAGGCAGGCAGGTAGGTAGGAATGACGATACGTCTGGCTATTGTTAACGCTTCTTCTTTTTAGTTCCCAAACATGAATTGTGCACAACAATATTTATAATTATATTATTTTATTTATTTATTTATGAATTCATTTTTTTTTATTATCTTGCAATTAATGGTCACTGTCTTTATAAGATAATCCAATTTACAACGACAAAAGCTGAAAAAAGTAAGCAAACCAAACATAAGTCAATTTACCAACGAGCAATGAACTGTATTATTAACGCCCTCCAATGAATAAGTATTTGTTTCTAAATATGATGTCCTCTCATTACTCCCACCCCACCCACCAATATAGGTTAATATTGTCTACGCATTATATTTTTAGTATTGTCACTAGTTGAATTGATACACTTACTGTCTCGTGTGTGTGCGTGTGCGTGTGCATATTCGAAAATCGAAAAGAAGAAATGTAAAATAAGAACCATCACAAGTTACATAAACAAAGGATAATCAAAGCTATGTCCATCATCTTTCTCCCCACACTTAGGGAATTTGAGGTCTTCTTTTCAATTCCAATACCATAAGCGTAGCATGAAACCCATGCAGTAAACGAACTACAGAAATTTTTTCGCATCCTCTCTGGTATGGTGGATTATCCTACTCCTGATGCAATGGGGATGAAGCCCCATATTTGTGCCAGCTTATGCGATAGGATCTTAAATTTCAGTTGTACACGATCTCCTCAGTTTCCACTTGTAGGGGCAAGTCATTAATGTGCACTTCGACAGATTTGGGCCCTATTTATCTTGTGAACAGTGGTGCCTGTTTTATTTCAGTCGTCAAGCCTTTGACAATTATACTCCCTTGCGTTTGGAGGGACACTTCCAAGTCTACCATGTAGAACATATGTTTGTTGTGTCCAGCATTTTGCTGTCCATCTATCCGTTTCATGTCTACTCTCGTAGTTTGTAGCGTAGCTAAAACTTCAGCTTGTCTGGGTGCTTTTGCTACATTCCCGAAATCGATCAGCTGGCATCCCGGCTGGTGATATGCATACATCACGTTGCCCATCACATGTATATGAAAGTACACATTTAATTTTATTTTCGCCATTAGTCCAAAAATTCTGAATATTCTGCCACCAGATTTATTTACCAGCTGGTGTATCATATATAGCCCAAAGCAATGGCATTAAATCTCAACCCAACAATATAAAAAAAGTCTACAATATATGCATGACTCATCTAGTAACAGAAATACACATTATTATTGCTTTGAATACAAAGTGGTAAAAAGTATTTTCTCATATGTTCAGATCGAAGAGTAAAAGTTATTTGCGCACTTGATCTAGTTTACCAGATTGAAGCAAGGTAAGTTATTGGCATGCCTTCCTTGGTCAGAAGTGTTGTTTGGAAATCAGTCTAGAGGGTTACTTTAAAACAGCACAAGATCTACCTGGGTGCATAATATTGTCACATTCAGAGGTACGATGAATTTGATTATGGAAGATGGTTGAAACATACGTGCGTGTAATTGGCTGAACGATAGACTTTTTTCAGACAGGCAATTTGAATTTTAACCCTGTCACTCCTTGTACCCGTCCAAAACAAAATGTAAACCTTAACAATATTTTCATTTGAGAACATTGATACACCAGAGTGCTTATCAGAGTCCAGACCATCCTTCACTCAAGATTTTACTAAAACAATTGGTAGTTTCTACATCTTTATCAAGCCTAAACTCAAATATGCTATGCGTCTGTATCATTACTGGTAAATAAATGCTTTCGACAATTAATGGAATTCCAAAAGTACTTCATAAACTGATCTGATACGAATCTCCGAAAATGTGAACATAGGTGAAATGACTGTCGTTAGACTGACCAGCCGCAGAGATTGAATTGACAGTCGTTCCCCACTGTCAACACATTAATATAAATGTGTATTTTGCAATTTTATAATCATATAAAGAAACCTGTTGCTTACAAAATGTATGCAAATCCCTGAAAATCGAACCTCTGTGAGTTAACAGAGTGTTTCTTCTATGCTTCTGTGCAAAACCCCATTGCTATAAACAAACAAACCAAACATTACAGATAATGTAAGATGTATACATCAACGAGCTCGGTCGTGACTGTTTCCTTACCCTACTAATTTATTTTTCTTTTGGAAGATGTAATCGTTCTTCATGTGGTTTGTGCCAACAAACGCATGTAAATGATGTACCCACGGTAACAACTTCTGACCCATTGTAAGTTATTGTCGGCTTTCCCATATACCCACATTCGATAAATAAAGTCTGGAAACGACGCAGACGGATGTGAGATGGTAGTGATCTGTAAAGACTCGTGTTTTTGACTACTCAGCCACTGGGACCTAAAACAATTTTGGCATTTTATATGTATAAGTACATATGTATCTGATATTGATATTTTGCACACAAGCGGATATTCCTTGAATAATTGCTAAATTTAAAAATCGACATATATATATTGATTTCAGCTGGACGTTTGCTCTACATTTTGCAGCCCAGGCCTTAACGTCGCCAATGTCTAAGGTTGACAACTAACTTCGTCTTTGAGACAACACGTTTGCATCCATAATTCCTTGCAAAGACACGATGGCCACTGCAGGTTCAAAACAGGCGACTTGCAGTATAGTCGTAGATAGGACTTTCGAACTAGAAACGGAAGGTATGTAATAGATAAGTCATATTTTACAACCATTATGTTTTTTTTCTTACACTTCGATACGCAAACATGGTATTTCATAATCTACAAAACACAAAATGATATACCATAGTCAACATTTCAATAAGCCTAAATCTAGATTACATAGTTATATTAGCTTTGTTACTTAAGATCTAATAAAGTAATGAAATATTTCAGCAAATTTCCACTAAGCTCACAACATAGTATTACCAATATAATTCAAAGATTTCGTGGGAGAGAAATGGCCATTGACAACAGTTGACCGACTGAGTGAATGGATATAAATTGATAATTATATTCAGCGTAAAGACAGTATATATCTTATTATTCTTTTAGCTGTCTTACATCAGATAGCATTATTGGAAGGTGCAAAACATAGCTTGATATCATCTGGCAATGAAACAATAACAAAAAACATTGTCTTTTATTGACTATGTCCGATTTTCATCATCAGTATTATCTTCAGTTTTCCTTCTAATGATAAAGTTACGATATTAGTATTGCCTTTTAATCTACAGCATTATTTATGAAACATAAGATGCATTTCAGTGATGAAACACTTGTGACAGATTCTACATTATCAATCAAGTGTTACGTGTTTAGGTTCTAATTAACACTAACATAGATAATGTGAAACCTACAAGGTTGGTAAACATTTAACAAAATAATGTATTTCTCTTGGAAACGGTTGTGAAAATGAAAACATAATTAGTTTCAAGAATCAAATCCAAAAGTAATCCAAGAATAGTCCACGATTTAAATTACAAAAGTCCTAGTAATGAAATGTTCATCAAATTCAAGTTCGAGTCCTGTTTGAACATCTAAGATGGAAGATGATGACGTATGATGTAGTCTGTACTTTCTTTATCTACAGTTTCTTGTAAATTCACAAGAATTAACACTCCGCTGATGGAAATCCGAATACAATTTTGATAATCTGTTTCTGTCAACCAATTATATATGAGCACATCAATTATTTCCCGAGATACGTATTAACCCTTTTAAAAAGCCATATGAACTTTAAAAAAAATAACATATCAAACACTGGCTACAACTACCAAACAAAATATGGCTGCACCAACCCAAAAATGAATTTATGTCAGATGTTAACTATATTTCAATCAAAATTAATAATATCCTATTATAATACTCAGTTTTGTAAAGATCAGCAACTTGTGAAATCGAGAGAAAAAAGGGAAGGGTAAAATTATCGTGTTTATATCAGGTACTCCTAACATGACCCAGACTAGAAACAATCATTTTACTTTAAGAACAAAATGTAGTTTACTTCTTAATACACAAGTTCGATCTTGACCTTGATATCAACAAATCATTTTACAATTAAAATCAAATTGTGTACGTGGTTGCGGTTAACCCTGAATAAAGGACAGGATCTTGGTCAACATTACCAAAATATAATTCAGTCAACCGACTTTCTGAAGAAAACAGCCATCATCAATAAAAGTACTTTACAATAGCATAAAATGAAAAATAAAAATTATTCAAATCCGATAAACAAACAATTAAATTAAAATAAATTTATATTAAATCGGATATGCGTAGCATAATTCAATGGCAGATTTCCATTGGCACAGGTAAACACGGCATGAACTCGGTTTTATTTGTGTCGGAAGTTTGCTTTTATTTGTTAGCATGACCAGAAATACAAAGTAAAAACGGGGCAGATATTCGCCTGATTTCAGTTCTCAAAAACCGAATAGAGCTGTCGTAATCTCATCGCGTCGTTTTCTGTTCAATAACGCAATGCGTCAATGAGGTTTATTGACATGACGTGATATGGCATGGGTCTATTGGCTCCTGTTACATGTTTTAATGGGGAACGTAAGTACCCTTTTATAAACGTACGTATAATGCATAGCTGTAATAGGATAACTCCACCCATCCTAATGGATAAACACAGATAGAACCATCCATCTTAATGGATAAACACAGATAGAACCATAAATCCTAATGGATAAACACAGGTAAAACCATCCGTCCTAATGGTTTAACATAGATAACATGATCCACCCTATTGGTTATACTCATATAATATGATCTTTCTTGATTACAAGATACATATATTAGAATCTGTCATAATGGTAAGACATAGAGATTAGCATCCGTCCTAATGTTTAGATACAGACAGACACATAATAGCATCCATCTTAATTATTTGATTCAGAGACGCAGATAACAGCTTCCATCCTAATGGTCAGATTCGGACACACAGATAAAAGCTTCCATCCCAATGATTAGATTAGGACACACATATTAATTGTTAGATTCAGACACACATATCATATCATCCATCCTAATGGTTAAATTTAGACATACAGATAATAGCATCCATCATAATGGTCCGATTCAGACACAAATAATATGATCCATCCTAATGGTTAGATTCAGACACAAATACTATCATCCATCCTGATTGTTAGATTCAGAGACATTGATAATATCATCCATCCTAATGGTTAGATTAAGACACACATATAATAGCATGTATCGTAGTGGTTAAATTCAGACACACATATACTATCATCCATTCTAATAGTTATATTCAGACACACAGATAATAGCATCTATCCTAATGGCTAGATTCAGAAGCTTTGAGGGTGAATGGACCACTATTGGAAGGCTTCAATCGCTTCACCGACCCTTCCATAATACCAAAAACATGTGTTTTTATCGCCATGATACTTTTGTGTGCGTATGCCAACGCGTATACAGATACCGATTTGGCCTCGTTAATGTGTTCGTGCCCTCCTTGCTGCTATCAATTAAAATTTGGATCATGACCGATTCAATAACGTGTTCGAGGATCATGCAAATATATCGTTATAAATCCATGCGGGGATGCTCAAACATGACTAAATCAATTTCTAAAACGATTATAATCCATGTCTCCGTTGCACAAAGTCTGATGAATATTTCTTTGCGCATCCGTTAAACACAGCAAGAATATGAGTTATCCCTGATTATTTTAAGTATTGTTGTATAACGTTGAGTAACATAAAATCACTTCTGTGTTTTTAGGTCTTTTCGATAAAATATCAGGGCTGGATTAGATTGTTTATCCAACATATCATCATACATAACTAAATTATTACTATCCCATCAATAACATGTGCAGATGGCGCTTCATCAATGTCAGTAATAAATTCATCATCATCACAGTCTTCATTTATCGTCGCTGCGTTTTCATTAGACTTTTAGAACTGCATAACATAGCTGATCATGTACAGACTGAGCTATCATTACAATTTATCCCATTTTAACCACCTCATTATAAATTAAGTAACAACTGTGTCTTACCACTCCCAGAAGGTCCAATTATAATTATTCTGATAGAATTTGGTAACGCTGTAAGATACGTATCGTGTTCTTGTCGCTAAACAATCAATTACATCCATGATATAATAAATAAATATGGAAGAATATTGTGTAAATACAAGAGGTGAATTTGTCCAGGTGAATTAATGACAATCAGAATGAAAAATAATAGACTAGCGCTTACTGTTACTTATGAACGCTGTGTTACAAAAACTTGAATATATCGCCGCTAATAAGTCGGGTTTCAAATAAATACAACACGGTGTGATATTGCAGCGAAGTTAGCGAGATTACCGGGAATTCCATGGGTCAAATACCCAAAAAAAAACCACATTTCATGACATTATTACTGTGGCAGTCGAACCAGACTTGATATCCCACTTGACAACCAAGACCAACGAAAATCAGGCGAATATCCAATATATCAATATATGGTATCGAACAAGCTTGTCATGCGTGCTCATGATGTAACTTATCGATCAAATGATCTTCAACAGCAACACATCAAGGTTGTGATATTGATTCACGCGTTAAATTCCATAAAAAAATAGATCTTTCAAGGAATCATTGGCTAACTTCTTATTAAAAACAGCTATGAAAGGTAAACTAGTATATGGGGCTTGTAATTAATAATGGAGTCAGCTTATTATTCTCCGAGCGGATAATGGAGATGTAGCGCCACGATTAGTAAACTCGCCTAGCTGTTGGTGTTGACCGTGCCACCGCAGCAACATAGTTAGCTTAACAACCGATATGGCAAATCTAACACCGCTTAAACGAATACAATTCGCACATTTTGATGTTTGCGTACTTAATGAAGTTCATCAGTCGGATATTTTATTTTTACCACATTATACTAGACGTCGTAAAACATACAAATACGCATTCGTTCATGTTGCAAGTAGATACAAAGAAGCAGAACCGTTATCAACATACACAACTGGTGAAGTATCTTCTACGTTTAAATGAATTGATCAACGAGGTGCTCTATGATGGCCACAGCTGTTACATGTTAATCCTGGCAAAGAATTTCAAGGCGCAATATCATTTTTGATCAAACAACATAACAGCAAAAAAGAACGCGGACATACTGCGATTCATTGCAATCAGGCCATTGCTGAGAGATTTAATTGAACACATGCTGAGAGGTTATTTTGGATATCAATACGGGAAGTAGTAAATTCAAAAGAAACTATCTGGCGAATGGGCTTTTAAAATTACCAAGTGTGATATCTGCGCTAAATAATGAAATTACATGGAACCTGTTATCGCAATCACACGTGCGCATATGCCTGTGCAAGATGATTTGTCAGCATATCCAGTTCTGGGTAATGTCACCTGGTGAACTTGAAGGTGGTAAAAACAGAGCGACCGATACAGTCTGGAGTATCACAACACACAATTTCCAGCGTAGTTACATCCACGGGTAGACCTGCAATATACTGATTAGATTCAAATGCTCCTCAACGTGGATTTATGCGTGAAGAATTACAAATAAGTACCGAAGACACGCAATTGTCGCCCCGATCGATTAACTAGCACCTGGACGTAGATTACACTAAAGGCAAATTAACATCGTAGTTTTGCATGTATGACAACGACTGCGATCTTTTCTATCCACGGTAAATTGTTTTAAATCGTTTTTCAGGTACAACCATAACATTACACAATTACATCTCGCACAGTGATTATTCCGTTTCTGCTTCATTATCATGATAAATTTGACATCGATAGAAAATCTTGATTATTTTTTTATCACTTAGCTTATAACTGGCTATTTTTTCTTATTGTGCTGTCGTCGGTTATGTCATCGATGATATCTGCGTCGTCGATTACAACTCTTCGCAGCTGAAATATTCTTCTAACTCTAGACACAGCCAAAAAAGAAAAAGTTTGACCATTCTAAATGATTATCTACGATCCAAACTCTAAAATCAGAAATAGTTAATTTCTGAGATGAGTGAATCGTCATCGCGTATCCTAACATCCATGGAGATTTGCATCCTCAACAATGCTAATATCAACCATGACAATGTTGTTTAATACTAGATCTTGCTTCTCAGTTCATCCTGGTATATCAACGTTGATGTTTCACCGTCGTGCATAAGCTGGTCTATAACACAACGACGTTGGTAGCGTCGGGAACTTTCTCTTATGCAACTGAAGAAATTGCTTCTGAAATGTATCACAAGTTATTTTTTACTTGCTACTGTTAAATCATTTGGAGTCCACCTTGCAAGAAATCATCCTTGGAAGTTTCTCTTTTTACTGTGCTTAATGCCCTATACACTGAATTTTATTTGGCAAACAACATAGTAAAATTTTTAAGTTGTTTTTAATTTATTATCAATTGATCTGTGGTCGACATCGATTCGATTTTTTAGTAATAATCAACAAAACGTTTAAGCCAATCGTGTTGGGGATTTTCCAGTAAACGATGGTGTCTGACCGTGATCTCCACACATAATCAAAGTTTTGTTTCTTCGACAACAGCCAATCAAGAAACATTTGTAATTTGTCCAGCTACACTGTGCATATCTCAGTCCAAATAATATCCCCAGCGATATATTTATTACCAATCCTGTCAGGCGTCCAAGCATCGCCGTTGTATCTGAAAAAGCTATGATAAGTACACAAATTAATTTCTAAGGTCTTCATCTCCCTGGTAAGTTGATATGTTGGTGTTAGCACAATCAAGTCATCGCTTGGAAATATAATTAATACGATCAACCGAGTTTTCTTGCCATAAGAGCCAGGTACATTCAAATTCACAATTTGTGTCTGGATACCGAATCAAGCACGGACGACGCAAAAGATAGCTGTAATATCTGATCGCGTTCATAACAATCCAATATAATAACACCTGCAGTTGGTTTATAATTGCATATCTCTCCCTGTTGTACTCTCCATGATTCCCACGATGCACCCTCGCTGATAAACTGAAATCACAACACCGAGTATATCTTATCGATATAAAACGAATCCGTGGCAACTCTGACTGTGGTGCCCGGAAATCTGTTTATCATCGTTAATAAATTCTTAGATGCGAGTATTGCGGTAATTCGCCATTGATTTAACCAAAAACACATACTTGTGTTCCGTCAGACAAGATTGGGTTTTCCTTGAATGATAATATTTATTTCGTCGGCGTATCAGCGACCACGAATTCATATTCGACGCAATCCATAATAAATCGTAAATGACTAATCACGCCACTACTCTGAGTAAATTTACCGATTATGTTTCAGAAAGATCCTTTGCGGTTTGTTTTTCACTGTTAATAAGTTTAATCTTGAGAATTTTAGGAGCTTTATTGACAATGTGATCAATGGGAGTATCTGGACATATCTTGATAAATTGCTGATGACCTCGTCATGACTAATACACTCATGTGAAGTTAACCAAACTTTTGTATGCGCGTGATATTATATAATTGCTATACTTATCTTCAACAATGTTAATATTACAATATCAAGAATGAATCTTAACAGCACTATGAAAGCTCAGCGCGCTTCTGAAAGATGTCTACCAAACCAGACATAATAAAGCGGAAAAGGATCCTTAGCGAACTCAAAAGACACTATACGGACAAACCCGGTCAGGTCAAAATCAGGTAATGGTCCATCAATCGGGTCATCTCATTGCGTGGGATGTCCGAATTGCGACAATAGTTCAGGCGCATTTGTCTTTACCTATAAAAAAAACTCCCGGGATAACACGCGGTATATCAACCGAAATGAAGTCTTTGCGTTATACTGCCATGTCCGTATCCACAACAGCTTAACTCAACATCGCTGAGAAATCGAGCGTGTGTTGGCTTCCATTTCTTTCTTTTTCGTGCGAAATAAGCTGCGACTGACGCAATCGTAAAACAATTTCTCAGTAATTTATCAAAGTTCTCAGATGAAAATGTCCGTTTTATCAAGAGAATGACTACGATATAATTCTCCGTCGGGTAAAAAAAAATGATCATTTATCCATCATTGGAACTCTAAATCAGCCATACAGACACGGGATAGTTTCTACTTATGTTGTGAATAGCATCAGATATAATTTCTGAGAATGGGTAGTGTCTTATAATTCGATTCCGCGGGAATATAGTCACTATGCGTTATGATCAACTATGTTTTTGGGAGCTCTTCCATTTGCTCGGTAGTGTTTTGAATCATACAAACACTCTTCAGTTATCGTTGTTACGACTATTATCTATTTCTCCAATCTGGAAACAATATTTATTGTAGCTCCGGTGTATTTGTCAGATTCAGTCCACTTGGGTATTTTTTCACGTCGTCGATCCGTTAACCCGTTACTCAGTGTCGCTTGTGCACAAATGCTCAATTACTCGCTCAGCTACACGATTCAGCCTTGACGAAGACAACGATGAAAATCTCATTGGTGCTAGTTTGTTAATATCAGGTTTACTAATCGGATAAATTTCGTAAATGAGAGCGTTAAAAATATTATTTGCATGCAATACCATATGTCATCAGTGAAATCTATCGCGGAGACGATTTTACCAGCAAGTTTATCATTCATTGTCACGGTTGTGTTATTAACACTGTGTCGACCATATACGCGGCATCGTTGCGATAAAACTCATACTTACCATAACAAATACAAATATGCTTACTTGTCTTCACAATCCAGGGACGTCATTTGTGGAGGGCATGGTTGTTGGGTGGGTCGGTGTTTAATTTGCATGTCCTGTAAATGTTCTGTAGCCTATATACGAAAATTTACGAGCCCGTTAAGGTCCCTATCTGAATTCACTAAGATACAACAGGGACAAAGTAATTTCAATATTAAGTTAATTTGTCAAACTAGCTATGAAATAGTAACAAAACTTATAACAAACTATGACTTGTTCAAACATATAAACCACTGCGGTGGCCTAGTAGTTAGAGCGTCCGATGCGGAACCTTGAGGTCGTGGTTCGATTCCCGGCCGAGTTATATCAACAACTTACAAAAATGCTACTAGCACCTGCCTCACATGTTGCTCAGCATTAAGGAGTTAGTGTTAGGACTGATCGGCTTGGTGTCAGGATAATGTGACTGGGTGGGACATGATGCTACATGTCATGCTAGACATCACTATTAACTGCTTCTTTGCAGACATCGTAGCGATATGAATGAAAAAATGTTAAAGCTATATTAAAAAATCCTACTCACACTCACTTAAAAATGAAAACATGTTTTCTAAACTGTGATAGTACTATGACATTCAAAATTACTAGATACATTACAAAATATGCAAAATAGGTAATTTCCTACATACATTCTAAGTTTGATAAGATAATATCTCTGCAGATTTGTTCAAATGACTAAAATATTTACTTTATGCAAGTGCATTTTAAAAATGTAACATGCTGTTCGTGACATGTAGTTTAGAGCTGTGCAGTGTCCGTGACATGGGGTTTAGTGTTGAGCATAAAGTGTCCTTGACATGGGGTTAGAATTGTACATACAGTGTCCATGTTATGGAGTTTAGAATTTGGCATACTTTGTCCGTGACATCGGCTGTAGAACTGTGCATACAGTATCCGTAACATAGACTTTAGGCACTTCTCAGCCACATAGCAAAATCTGTCACGCTGCCCGAACCCGTAAGCATTTTACCTCTAATTGCATTGCATGCAAGAATAAGTGCTCCAATTGATGCCTTGTAAAATATTAATGAATATGTATAAGTATATTTGTATCATTGGTATTTGACCATCCCATAAAAATCATTAGTTAATATTTGGTTATATTAATGTTACAGTAACGGTTATTAACTCTTTGATGCATTAATTATAACTAATTTACTGTTATTTAAAATACCCCACCACGAAAACAAAACTTATATGCACTTATGTTTTTAGTGCACGTGGAACGAGTCTTTTTGCACACACACACACACACACACACACACACACACACAAGAAATACAATATTCTAACTACGGGATGTGACTAAAGTTTTGTGACATATATTCTAGGTTTTGTGAACTTACTCTGACGTGAACCAGTTTAAAAATTATAAAATTATCAGGTCAACATTAGGCAGTCAGCAACAAAAAAGAAGACATAAAGGAATACAAAATAATCTACTTGGTTGCTTTAATGCAACATTAATGCGATACAAGCAGTGATCATCCTGGTAAAACCAGTATGCTTGATGTAAGATATAAAGAAATGATGATGGTGGTGGTGATGTTGTTGTCTAAAGTTACGCTTGTTTATTATTATTATTGGGAGGTATACAAAGTAGTTAAAAAATTAAGTTACCACATTCATTTATATAATATATTATGATTAACACATCAGAAAAAAGGAATCTAAATGAAATAGACTTAATGTTTATTTTGCTAATGGAGTAAATTATTGTGCTAAAATTTACAGATTACATTTCAAACGATGTATGCAGACTTGCAACTGAATTTTGTAACCATGGATTAGGTACCGATAATTAAATCAAGGTTTTGTAATCAACTATTAATCTTTGATGCAAATACACGCAAACCAAAAAACATTCAAATAAACCTATAAGAAACCATTTTTACACGGCAGATCATTCTCGCTATTGATTAAAATTCTAGATAATATGACATAAAGCTATTTATATTTTTGTTTCAATGTTCTGATACCATACATAGTTTTGATGTTATGAATACAGTTTATTATATCTTAAATTCTATTTTCTGATATCATACATATTAATGATTTTGTTCATGCAGTTTATTATATCTTACATTCTATTTCATGATATCACAAAGAGTATGCAAAAAATCACGTGCTGAAAATAAGCTAACAATTTTCGACAGTTTTTTTCATAGCTAATCTAGATGTTCGTCAACGCTTTCCGAGACTATTTTTCTACTTCAAAGTGACGTTTTGACCAAATCGCCGTTTCAGTCAACTACCAAAACTGTTTTCAAATTTTAATTCCGTTTCCAATTTTTCACCTCACATTCTTAAACCCAGCACACATTTATACTCTTGTATTCAATGGTTTACCTGGACCTTGTCTTGAGACAGCTTTGTGAGTAGGTAACACTTGAGAGTGCGAGACTACCAGTTAAATTTAAAACTCAACCGCAACACATTATATGAAAGCATTTATTATCTAATTCAAATGTCAGGTCTCGGACGCATTATTAATTAAATGTTGGATTACTTTCCTGCAACTAGTGATCTCGTCCTCTCATGTATACTGCCAACATGCAGGAATACTTGAAAAACAATATCACTTGTTATGTTGTTTTATTTTAGGGGCGGTACGGTAGCTACGGTTTATTTGCCTTTTAACTTTTCTGGTCATGGGCACAAACATATACTTGGGATAGTTGATCATTCTTTCACACAAGTTTGTTATCATCATGATAGCTGGCACAGTGGTCAACGTTAATATCGCTAGTCCTCCTAAACGGATGGCACACGACTATGAGGTTTACACTTAAACGTTTCTTATAATGTCAAGTTGACCCAAAACGGACATGGTTCCGACCTGACGATGAAAATGGGCGTGATAGCGGTCATCTTTAAAAGCTAGTTCTCCAGAATCTAGGGCCCAATTGAAATAGTTTTCTTTGATAATAATTATTATGATGACTATTTGGTCTTAAGTGAAAATATAGCAATGCAATTTCCATTAACACGACACGTGGTGGCCGAGTGGTCTAAGGTGCTCATATTTATAGATAACTAGTATCTCACCTCTGTTCGCGTGGATTAAATTTTCGGACAGACCTACGTGGGTACGTGTGAAGGCTTGTCAGTTCTTTCCCGTGGGTCGGTTGTTCTTCTTTGGGTCTTCTTGGGTGCTTCTACCAAATATACCGGCCACCATGTATAGCCCAGTATGTGCTGAAGCCAAAAAGTTTCAAATACAAGATACCACAAACTCATCATTAACAGGTGGCCGTATTCAGTAGGTATTATTTAAAAGCGATTGTTCTGATATTTAGTTGGTCTTTAATAACATATGGTGCCGATGCGACTTCTAACATGAGTACCACGACGAACATTTTCAACATATTGTGATTGTCATTCTTCCAGGAGAGATCTTACGATATCTTGTTGGACCTAAATGAGCATGGTGCCAATTCGACATACAGTATGTCCAACATCGCAGCCAATTCAAAATCTTGTTATCGATAAGGAATATTAAAACTGTTCTTATTTAACAGCCGATAAAAGGAAGAAACTGTTATTTAATATCTGCGATAAACTAGTCTGGTATGGCATTTAACTGCGATGCAATAGAATGACACACTCTTGCATTCAACTGAGATGCACTAGTCTGGTATCTTAAGGCATCGAACTGAGATGTAATAATCTAGTACCTTAGAGCAATTAACTGAGATGGACTAGTCTGGGACCTTTAGCATTAAACTTTGATGTAATAGTCTGGTATCTTATGGCATTCAACTGAGATGCACTAGTCTGGGACCTTATAGCATTTAATTGATATGAACTATTCTGGTACATTATAGCATTTAAATGAGATGCACTAGTCTGTTATCTTTTCGCATACGAGATGCAATAATCTGTTACAGTATAGTACTTATCTGAGATGTAATAGCATGACACACTCTAGCATTCAACTGCGATGTACTAGTCTGGTACCTTATAGCTTTCATCTGCGATGCAGATGCATTGTGCACTATGTTTTAACTGAGATGTAGAATACTTTAGAAAAACCTTATCTTTCAAAAACTAGTTACGCTCCATATAATGCTGTTTTATTTTCACGATTTACTTTAACGAATTACGTCTTATTTTCCCTGTCGAGTCGTTTATAACTTGATCTTGTAAAGCTATACGATCTTGAAATCGTACAGTTCATATAGCCAGATACAAGTATGTCTACTTATCTGCATCAACAAGTAATTTATTATTTCATCATATCGCACCATTTTGATAATATTGATTTCGGGAATGATGTTCTTTGTGTCAATGTTAACATTCTTGCTATCAGGGTTCACACTATTTATTTCAATGTTAAGTCGTGCTATCAGTGTAGCAGCAGAGAGGGTGGATAGGCCAGCTTCGTAGAGGCGTCCATTTGGCAAACCAAGGCTTCCTCCAAAATCGTAAAAATGCGTCCATTTGGCAAACCAAGGCTTCCTCTAAAATCGTAAAAAAAGGTTTTCTTTGGATACGCAAGGTCGTTGTCACAACCCATCTGCTGTTATGGGGTTAAACATCTTTATTACGGTGATAATCGTTGCAATTGCTAGCAATTTAAGATTTCACAAACAGCTTAATTTGTAAAACCTCACCTCGTAAATCAATTAGATTATTAGATTGGTCAGTGAGTTTAAAATTAATTCTCGTTAACGAATTAATATGACATCGCATATAGACTGGATTAGTTGGATCCTCAATGATTGGAAACCCTGGAGTAGATGTTGGTGAAAATGAGTATAAAATATATCCTTGTTGAGCTTGATTTGATCTTTCAAGATTTATTTGATAACTTACTTCGATAACATCACATACTAAATTAAGTGCAATCACCGAGGATATATTGACGTTTTGAGGAGCGATATGCCGCCCGCCTCCATCTGGGTCATTATAATGCTTGAGGATTGTTGTTGTTTGCGGTTGTGGTATTTTCTTCCATGTGTCGTGTATCCTTTTAAAACCATCATCGATGGCATCATTGAGAGATTTTTTCATCTCAGGTTCGTTATATCCTGGAAACTTAAAATCGGGGATATCTTTCTCGCGTATATTATATTTTTGGCAAACTCTGTTCTTGTGTTAGGATTATCATGACCTAATATTTCTTGAATAATATTTAAATGATGTGTTTCCATGTCTGCGATAATTTTGTTACATCGTTCTACATTCTTGATAAATTGATCTCCGAGATCATATTTAAAATAATTCTTCCTTTTTCAAACTCATTTTTTATTTCTGTTTAACGATTGGTAATTTTTTCTTTTTTATGGTATAAGCCATCGATCGTTTTCACTTCCACCTAAAACAAAAAAAATATGATTTGATATATACTTTAGTATAATCTATAAAAGTCGTATGATAATCCTCCTTATCAAAAATATAATCAGATTTTTTCGGTTCAGGTGGTAAATTAACGGTTTCTTGTCGATGTGAGATTTCAGGCCAACCCAGTATTGTTCTTATCGAACTCTGATTGATATCTAAGGCATATCCGGACGAGTTTATCTCAATGGCAGATGATAACGTCGGCTCATGAACCGTTATAGCGATTTTCGATTCTTTTCCAGTAATGGATTTTATTCTGCGTTGTAATTCATTATTGATCTGTTCAATTTGGTATCATCCAGATGGTAGCGAAACAACGTTCCAATCTAGAGTACCACCGGGTTTATTCTTACTCGCAAACACCAGGGAATTATTTGGTTGTTGACCACCGAAAGGTGCTGATCTAATATTTGGCCAACTATGGTATACTCGTAATTGTGCTAGTGCTATCTCCTTCACCGGAATCGCAGTAGGGAAATTCAAACTAAATTCAGGATTGATTGAGGTTATTGAGATCATGCTGGTTTTCACCGGTGTGGTATTTTCTGCTATTCGTTGAAGTAGTTCTTGCGATATCGCCATTGTTATTATACTCGTGTTGTTTTTCTAATTTTGACACCGTGAAATCATAAACACATACCACCGCTTATTTCAATGTTAAAAATGTTGTTATCAGGTATGACGCTGCTTATTTCAGTGCAATCTCGTAATCAGTGTTGACAGCAATTATTTCAATGCAATCTCGTAATCAAGGTTAACACTAGTTATTTCAATGCAATCTCGTAATCAAGGTTAACACTAGTTATTTCAATGCAATCTCGCAATCAGGGATGACATTTCCTATGTCAATGCAATCTCGTAATCAGGGATGACATTGCTTATTTCAATGCAATCTCTTAATCAGGAATAACATTTCATATTTCAATGCAATCTCGTAATCAGGGATGACATTGCCTAATTCAATGCAATTTCATAATCAGGGATGACATTTCCTATTTCAATGCAATCTCGTTGGCGTGACATGGTATGGATTTATGGATGTGTTTTTGTCGTGTTTGAAATATATGTGATTCAGAAATCTCCCTGATAAGGACGGGACTTTCACGACTTTTTAAAAATGTTCTCTAAAAAATCGCGTCTTTACTTTAACAAAGGAGTGATCCAGGATGCGAGCCTATTTTGAGTAGAGAATTTCCAGACAATAATCAATGCGTTCTAAATTTACCTATGGATTAATCCTTGCATCAAAACAAAAATTAAAAAAACAAAACAAAAAAAGCAAACAAACGCATTATGCATTATTTAAAAATCTTTACAGACGTTCCAGATTTTATCCGTTCAATATCCCCCCAAAAAATCAAAGGAAATGTCTATGTGCTCTTTTCATACAAAACAACTGTCGTTACATTTGATAGCAATTTAATCGGCTTACCTATAATTTCTAAATTAGGTGTAAATATCATTATTAGTGAAAATATTTTATATAAAAAAGTCTGCTGAATTTATCAAAAAATAAAACTTTGGCTTAAATTCTGGAATCATTAATATTTTTTAATTTGTGATATTAGTAAAATAGTTATATTATTGTAAAAATTACAAGCATATGTAATGACTGGTAAATAAAAGTAATGACAGAAAATCTATAATTAGCCAAAAGAAGTGACAAACAACTTTTCCAATTATTTGCAACGTCATCATATACATTAATAATTAGTAAGATGATTCTAATATCTTATTTTTAAGTGAAGATGGAAAATAAGCGAAATTTTAACATTCTGTTGGAAAAGAAACAAAATGAGACATGAAAAAATAGTTGTAAAAGGGTAATAAAAAGGGGAAGATAACTCAGTGGGCCTTTTCCTACGACCAACAATGCAATAAAGTTAGCGAATGTGTTAAAGTGGTCCAGAAAACTTGATCTTCCCTTTGCCTCTCAAATGATAACCCTACTATGCAAAATACACTGATAAAATGAAAAACAAAAACGCAACAAATTCTTTCCCAAAAATCGTCCTCATCTCTCTCTCTCTCTCTCAAATTCATGTGCATGTGCATATAAGACCATACCTTCGCACCCACATACAAAATATAATGCAAACAAATAAATATGTGTGAGCACGGTAATAGTATACATCTTATTACATTATTGCAACAGAATATCATATAGTTAATGTCATGCACACCAGTAGCAAAGTTTTTTGAATTAAGAAATGAAACACAGAATGCAAACAGGTTGATACATACTTACATTGTATAAGCCTTATAAAATGTAAGTCTTTATCAACCTGTTTGCATTCTGGGTTTCATTTCTTAATTGAAACAAATTCTGCTACTTGTGTTGCAATCTTGACTTAAGCAGGCATGACATCTTATAATAAGGTGTCACTCCAGCTCAAGTCAAGATTGCAAGATCATTCATCAATTCACGTTGGTACCTTCAATAGAAAAAAATAATCCATTGATAGTTTAAATTTATATTTGTTGACAATTGATTTTGTACTGAAGATTTCTAGTAGAGAAATATAGGAAGTTTGTGAAACAACCCCATATTGTTGTTTACATCATTCTTTGGCATTATTTTTAATTTAGCTTTCTAGGAATAATCTCATACAGATATACAGATATAATCTTGCCTTGACAGCGTTCATTTAAACAAGTTTGATACATACATTTGAAGAGAAGACATAAACACTATTTTTGCTTAACTGAATTAAAATCAATATATATATGTATATGAAATAACTTCTAAATGATATTAAATTAAATTTTTCACACTAACGCCGTTGACCGACAATGAGGCCAATGTGTTGAATATTTGAGAGATAATTTGGCCGACGAACCGGTCGTGTCAGATATTCCTCAAACACCCAGATAGGACTCCTGAATTGAGACTTCGTACGGTAATTAGAGGTTACTCAGAAATATGAATAATGCATGGATATTCCAAATTGTTGGAAGCTTAAGACTTACCGTATTTATGAGCATTACCTCCTCTTAATGTATGGAAATAAAACTTTTACAACTTTCAAATACTAATATTTCTTCCACGGGCCGCTTTATACCATAAACAAGTATCCGGATATGTATCATGTTCGTTTCCAATGATATCACATTCAAACGATCCAAATTTATCTCAAAATATGCCGTAACAGCGGACCACTGTTCTGGAACCTAAGCGGCGTCAGAAAACGGGAAGACAGAAACGGTTATTCCCCCTGTCAGTCCTATACCTACCTTTATTACGATGCCCACACGTAAATTTTATTTAAAAAATGTTCTTGTTAAAATGTATAATCCAACCTATGGACAAACAGTCACTAATATGTTACACCTGACAATCGCGTGACCTTGGCTTTTGAAGTGTAGTGAGAAAAACAGTCACATTAAAATGCTGCTAGACAATATCACACCTTTGATAAATGCTGCACACTCAGTTTAAAACTGTAAATCGCTTTTGATGCATACCGTGGTATTTTTTATATAAATGGAAGATTTGTCAAACTATGTTAGTTGAATAAGTAATGAATTCTTTTCTTGCGGCGATATAAAACAGGCCTTTAGATGTGATGAGGTCGAACGCTAATACGTCACAGTATACCGATGACGTCATAAAGAAGCCAAAACACAGAATTGTCCCCTGTCGTACATTTGCATTATGGTACGAACGCAACGAAATCGTGACCTTTCCTAATTCACAACGGCTATGCATTTTTCTATGTACTGATCTAAATTAAATATTTTTTATTGGAAAAATAATAACTCTAAATATACTATTGCACAGTTCAATGTTTTAACTGCTTTACTAAGGGAATGTGTTTAAAAAGGAATACAGTTCTGGAACACTTGATACATTATCTAATGACAACAGCTCGCTAACACATTGGAAGTGCCAGGTTTATACAGTTCTGTCTTAACTGACAAAAACTCTTTTATCTAATAATCCTTTGCTCTATGTTACCACCCATCTCCAAATCTGCAAGCAATGAACATATGCAATGCCTATTACGAAGAGACTCAAATATCACCTTAAGTCACAAAATAAAGGAAAAAAATAATGGAGGCCATTACATGTTTTGATGCTATTGTATACAGTACATAATATCCCAAACTTTCCCTGACATAGATCATTTACAAAATGATATTTAAGTGTAACAGTCCATATTGACTTTGCTAGAGTTAGCTTTGCAAACAAAATGATCATAATTTGCATAAATTATTGTGATGAAGGTTTAATCATTCTTATTTCTGAAATAATTTGCAAAGTTACCTTACAAATAAATTGAAACGTTAAATAATGACAATTTAGGAAAAGCAGCTCCAAGTGTTCAACTTGTTTTTATTTTTTTGAAATCAGACAGTGGATCACCTTAATGAGATACAGCTGGCACCAAAAGATAGACAAGCATGGCACGTGAAATGTAGACCCTAGTGATGGTACAGTTATATTATCCGTGATATGGGAAGGATAATACAGTGTAAAAGTGCTCTATTTAAGCATAGTTTTATTCCTGTGAAGCGGTTGTGATTGCATCCTACTGTGTAACAATTCACTATTCAAACAGTCATATTTATATTACCTGTGAAAAGTGGGGGCAGGGTTGCATACTAAAATGTAACAAGACTTCAGACACAGTCACATAGATATATTCCTTGTTAAGGGGAAAACATACTACAGTGCAACAGCACTCTGTTCAAACAATCACAGAGTTATATTCCGTGTGAAGGGGAAAACATACTACAGTGCAACAACACTCTGTTCAAAAAGTCACAGTTATATTCCCTGTAAAGGGGAAAACAAATTACAGTGCAACAGCACTCTGTTCAAACAGTCACAGAGGTATGAGAAGTCAATCAATGTTTGATTTTAGGAAACATAGACATAGGTACCATAGTATTTCACAGGGGGCCCTGAGTTGTCTAAAGAGCCCTCGGTTACGGATCACTGCCATCTCACCTCTGTCTGCATGGGTTCGAGTCTAAGATTCGGCTAATGTAGTTATGTGAGATAGCTTGCCAGTAGCTTCTCGTGTTTCGGTGGTTTTTTCTGGGGTTTTCCCGGTTTCTTTCTCCACCAATAACACTGGCTGCCATGTATAGCCTATCGTGTGCTGATAAAAAGGCGTTAAACCCTACAACAACAACAACAACATATTCCATGGGAAGGTGGAGCACATTACATTAAATCAGCACTCTATACAAGCCTTGGAAAATCGCATGGGAATTTAAAGTCAATACAAGGTTAAATTAATATAAACAGGTTTTGGGTCCAAAAATTATGTTATGAAGTTTTCTTTCGGAACATAGGACACATTGCAATAATGGCATGAATTCTAATCTGACCCTCTATCATTATAGACATGTCTACTAAGTTTTGATTGTCTACATCATGCGATTTGAGCTTACTTTTCTTTACAAGTTTTGTGTCAAATGATTCCAGATCCCAAATGTTTACAAATATGTAACCAATATAAACTTACCAATATGGGCATGAACGTCAAATTGGGTTATTTCAATATATGAATAATATGCCCATCAATACAAGTTTCTCAATGTATATGTATCAAATTGGACCATAAGTTATCAATTACAATTACTTTTAACAAGCATGTTACATATTTCCTAAACTCAGAAAGTGATGATTGTAATTATAATATATTAAGCAAATTTCTTTGTTTTTGGAGTTGGGAAAAACATTTTATTGAATAGTCCAAGAATAAAATTAAAAAATTAATTTACAAAAGTAGCATGCTCCTATATTTATAATAAACCTGGCAATGCAATTTTATTTAGCATATGTTATCTGGAAATGTATTATACTTTTAGAACAGTATGGATTTGGGTGGAGATCTTTAGACTGTGCTATTCTGTGCTAAAATATGTGGAAAATGTTTAAAATGTAATCCAATACAGTAGGCATATATCTTTAAATTTCCTTCAATGTGATGTTATTGTGGAGAATTTAATGTCAGAAGCATGAATCATCTTTTAAGTGCTTTCATTGTAGCAAGACTGGAAAGCTCCACTGAAATAGAATCTGACTCATAGATAGTACAACAATAGCAAGGGTTGTAAAAAGGCACCATTTAACACAGAAGCTCATACAGTTATCAGAGAATTGCACATGGCATGACTATATTGACACAGCTGTTCTCAGCCTAGTCACTAAATTGTTAAGGGCATTTAAAACATGCAAAAATTTCCAATGGTTATATAAATCTAAACCCATCTTTGCAGTAAGCAAATCCAAAACTACTGACAAATGAAACAATGTTAGAACATAAGCTGCTGCCCATTTTACAATGTTCATCTGATAAAGGCATTTTATCTAAATTTGTATAGAAAGTATGGTTAGCCTCTACTAAAACTATATCTAACAAAAGAGTATATGGTTTACTTCTACTAAATTTATATCTACCATAAATAGAGAGTATGGTTTACATCTACTAAATTTATATCTACCATAAATAGAGAGTATGGTTTACTTCTACTAAATTTATATCTACCATAAATAGAGAGTATGGTTTATTTCTACTAAATATTTATCTACCATAATTAGAAACTATGGCCTACTTCTACTTAATCTTTCTTTACGATAAATAGAAAGCATGGTTTACTTCCACTAAATCTATTTCTACTGTAAATAGAAAGAATGGCTTACTTCTATGCATATTATTTTGTCATTTTTGACCATTTCCATATGAAGAAATATATGAGCCCAAAATAATCTTTTCTCTAGATAGTAGTTTCAAGATTCAAGAGTCATATTTTGGTCAAAGAACCCATTTTTTGGTTTCTCAAGATACAACTAAGCTGTCAAACAGTCACTAGCTTTTTTTAAGTGATCAACAGTTCATTTTTGGCACTCAAGGCCTTTTATCAAAGTGATATCCATGCTCAACACTATTCACTGTCCTTAAAATATGCAAATTTCACTACGATTTGTTTTGCTCCGTGTATCGAGCAGAATAATAATAATAATAATAATAATAATAATAATAATAATAATAATAATAATAATAACACTAATAATAATGAGGACTTTGTATAGCGCCTAATCTTTCGAAGCTCTAAGCGCTTTACAACATCAATAATGATATGATTACACTACAGAACAACAAATGACTAAAACAATGAAATTGGAAAACATACAAAACATGCTGAAAACATATAAAATACAAAACATGATTAGATCGCTAAGTTTGTCTCTGCACTCGAAACAGGTGAGTCTTAAGAGCTCTCATAATAGGGACCACTGTATCTTTGTGTCTAATTTCAATGAGCAATTCGTTTCACGTCGCCGGACCCTGGTGTACAAACGAACGTTGTCCATATGACTTTGTTTTCACCTTGGAAACAATGAGTATACGATTATCAGAGGAAGAGCGTAAGGATCTAGCTGGTGTATACACATGGGTGAGGCTGGATAGGTATTTTGGACTGGAGTCTGTCATTGAAACATAGCACAGAGAACAAATGTTGTGTTTGATGCTGTATCGAATCTATAGCTAGTGTAGGGTACAGAGCAGAGTAGTCTATCAGCCAAGTACAAAGCACATATTTTCAACGTATTCATATTCTAGATAGATTTATTCCACAAAGAAAGATCGAATAACTTTGTGAATAAATATTTTACCTTAAGTGCTGAGGGGGTCCTTCTTACAACAAAATATTCACCTTTTTGCTTTTACTTCTTTTAATTTCAGTAGCCGTTCTTAAAGTTTTCCTATTTTGTATGAGCTTTCATTTCTTCCACGTGATCCATGATTTGCTCTCCATGTGCCTCTAAACCATACATCTTCTTTCTCTTTAGCTCTCTTATGGTTTCACACTAAACTGCATGTCCTACCTCGTTAATTCAACTTTTTTACTTCACCAATATTTGAAATTACTTTGACAAACTTGTTCAACTTTTATATCCGCAAACAGATTTGGGAATTCTCGGTCTATCCTATGATACTTTCAAATTTTTATTTCTTTGGTGGGGGGGGGGGAGGGGGAGAGTGCGTGGTGATCTCCAAAAGCGTCTCTCTCTCTATTAACTATGTCCAAAATGATTTGATATTCCCCATTGGAGACCTCCGAAGTCTCGCTATCAGTTGACCCACTTCCCATGGAAGGATATTTATTATTATGACCATATTTACTAAGTATCCATGCCCATGTCGTACACGACTGGCTATTATTCTGCTATCTCTGCCTGACATTGCTAAAGTTTATATTCGCATGCATTATTTTGTACACCCCCAAAATCTCCATCGATCAGCTGATGAGTACACGACGAAACATCCATACGATTTTCACTAGCCTATAGTTAAATGATATCATAGTATACCCGTATCAATAATTATCTTGCAAATCTGCCAGATTTAGTATGTCTGTAACCTTCTCGACTGCATTTATCACCACCTTTAAACCGAAGACACTGGAGGTCAACTAAACTTTGGTTACCCCAACTGAGCACCTTCTAACAAACCGGAAGTCTTTAGTTTGGTTCTTGGCTGTTAATTTTGTATATCAAAAGGTCTTGAGGTTACAAATGGACTCGGTGTTGTATTAATACGTCAAGACTCTGTATTGTATTCCGAATGAGTGTTACAAAACTGTAAACATCGGCGTTCGATTCAGTAGCAGACGACATAAACTGGAGAGTGCAGAAGTTTACATGGAGAAATAATCAGGGTAGTGCATACATGCAATTTTGAATAGCAGATGCAAACTATTGGACGATGGTATATCTGTACTGTTTATACTTTTTTAAAAAAAAAAATAATGTATAAGGTACAGTACTGTAAGCATGCTTGTTTCCATTAGTTAAAGAAAAACTCTGCAACATTCACTCCCATTCTAATTTATACACAGTATAAAAGGAGAGGGATGTTTCCAGTAACTGTCTTTTTACTGAGAAAAATGAGTGCTCGTACCGAATACTGATTGTGTAGACTTTATTGGCAATCTCTGTCTCCCGAGTGCATCACCGTTTTTGCTTCCCCTGCAATGAAACCTTTTGAATCATTTATATTTTCAAAAACAAATTTTTATTCGTGGAATTAAAAAAAAACAAATTTACATTTAAAATCTTACCATGTGCGTCATCTGATTTGATTATTTCTACTTTAATTATGTGTCTAATTATTGTTTACTTAAATTATGTGTCTGACTGTTTTTACTTGAATTATTGTGTCTGATTTTTTTTATTCATAAAATTCAAGTAAAAAATATTCAGAAGCAATAAGGTAAAATTAATCAGACACATAATTCAAGTAATAATAATCAGACACATAAGTTGAATTATTGTCACTTAGCACGTATGTCAGAAGTAGGTAGATAGTTTATAGGGAGCGAAAATCGATCGCTTTCAATGAATGACTCACGAGTTTGATTCAAGGGCATAAAACAAACCCCAGGGCCTATATTGTTTGCATATATTAATGTATTTTCATGAACTGTAATCGTATATATAGTTATATGGCTGGGATCTCAATAATTTCAAGTTATTATGTATGGTCCAAAAATTTAATTGGAGTTGGGGTGGTTCCTGTCTTGATAATAAGGTGTATACATTAATTAATTTGTCTTTTAGTGCTAGCAATTGTGTACATGGGTATAAATTAATAATCTTAAAAGTTTCAAAATTGCTATACAGGGGTAGGGATAGAATGCCCTTTAAGTGCCAGTTATATTTGTAAATTTGTCTTTACATGTCTAGAAAGTCTGTGTTACGGTTGTTAGTTGGTGATCTCAATAATTTTATTATGTGACCCAGGGGATACGTTTTTTGTAAGGTGGGGATAGACATCAGGCTATCACTTCACGTATTTGTATATATATTTGGTCCACTGATCACATATGGCGTGAGTTACTTGAAACTTATGTAGAATCACCGCTACTCCATTAGCCCAAGTTTATTCTGAGCAATTTAGTTTTATTATTATTTAAACGTATTACTAGGATCTTGCAATAGCAGTAATAGATGCAAAAAAGTTACAAATTGGCATCTATACTATACAAGAAAAAAATGTTATTTTTAAAAGTATTTTTATATTATTTTTATTAGTTGTAGTTACAATCACACGTGGTAATTAATAGGAGTTACTTGAAACATAAGTAAAATCGCATCAACCCCTTTAGTCCTACTTTAAGCTGAATAATGTTGATCGTTTTTGACTCGAACGTATGTTATATAGTTCGTTCTACATATCATAGCTAAATTTTCCTATCTTTAACTCGGTAAATATTCAGGTCATCATCATTCAATGTAGCCACAAAAAATGTAATTCGTTTTAAAAGCTTCGTGTGACACGAATTAGGGATTTATTTTATAACGAACTATAATAGCAATAATAATTAAATAAAATAAAACTATTATCATAATGGTGGTGGTCTGTAAACTTACAACTGTAGAATATTGTTTTTAAGTCAGAATAGATGTATTTACGTTTGTTTGGCATTGTTTACTAAAAGTATATATGTCTATATTTTATGACAATATGTCATGGTTTTAGGTCCGAAATAGATGTTTATAAGTTTATTTTGCATTGTTTACTAAAAGTATATATGTTTGTATTTTGTCTATTCCGTATTCTGATGTAAGTTATTTTATTATCCACAGCCGGCAGTGAACACGTCCACACTGGCATCGTGATGATGGACGACATGTTGCTAGTCGTAGAACGGAATGCGAGTATTCTTCAGGTTTATAATGGTCATGACGGTAAACAGATTACATCACACAAACTTGATGGCCATCCCAGTGATGTCTGCCTTATTAACAAGAATGAAGTCGCTGTGGGTCTGTTAAACGGTTCGGTTGCAATCATGTCATTGAAATCGATAGATGACGTAAAACTGGTCAAGACTTTAAAGACAGGATTTGATTCATGTCGTTCATTGGTAAAATGGAATTCAGACAAACTCATTGTCAGCGGTTGGAAAGACGAGAAAGACGGCAAAATGTTGTGTTGGAGAATTGTATCCATTACAGATGGACGTATGGACCCAACTCATTACATCTGTAAAGGGTTTCTGGCTCACATGGCCATCAAATATAACACCGTGTACATCTCGTGTTATGACTCAACAACTAATATGAGTACTGCTGATGGTGTTTATGCTTATGATATTTTGAATCCACAAACACAAAAGTTTTTGTATCAACACCAGGAATTAAAAAGTCCGTGGGCAATAATAGCTGACAGGGATTGTGTGTACGTGTGTGACTTGAACTCTAACAGAAAAATTCATCAGCTGACAGACAGGGGTCAGCTAGTGACCATACGCACAGTGCCGTCAAGTCTGGATAAAATATTCTATGATGACCAGCTTGGATTACTTTACACCACAAGCAATCGAAGTAATGTGATAACTGTTTACAAAATGAAGGATTTACATCAACAAAGTAATTCTATTTTATTTTACATTTTCCACAAAGAAAACTTCATTTATTTACATATTGTAATTGACATTTTTGCCCCAAAATAAATATTGTAGTTATAACTTTATTGTAAGACAAATATGTATAACAGATTTAAAATAAAATAAAAGTGGAATAAATATTATTTTATTATTTTGGAAGTTTGAAAATGTCCATTTCGTCGTGCATGGTCATATTTATCGATTTATAATATAAATAAAATATGTTTGTTATTTGAAAATTTCTTACAAATTGTATTATAGCCATTTCCATTGATTAATGTTTGTTCAGTCGTCTGCACGTTGGTTGTGACGACATTATTTTCATTTAAAAATATTAAATCTGTATGGACTATCAAAATGGCTGCTTATCTTCAAATCTCGCATCATCACCAGTTCGGGGCAATGCATATTGTTTCCCAGAAGGTGGCGCTTTCATTGATAAATCTTTGCATATGACCTGTCATTGCACGCGACATGCATGGAACCGGATCTCGTTCAGCGTTTAAAATTCCCACGTATTTTGTGTTGAGATCATTCATGTTGATGGAGCGGTTCTGTGACGATTTTTCAAGGTGGATTTATCAACGAACAAAGCTCAAATCGAATAACAAGATAACTGGAAAGTTAAGTTTTAAAAAAATATATAAATACCATTTTTTATATTCTACTGTATACATTGCGCGCTATATTTACTACCTACGATCTGTTCACGTTTTCGTTGTAGGGTGTAATGTTCTTACATTGTAAAATAAAACAGATGAGGCTGAAAATAGAGGTAGTGCTTAGATGAATGAAAATGACGAAAGATTATAGAAATACTATTGTAAAGTAATATTGTAAAATAACGGCCGACATTTGTATTAAAATTAAAGTGTTGAATGTCGAAGTAATTATTTATATTGTTTGTCACACGCGAGCTTTATGTGTTAAAAGAATCATACAGAGTAACAAAAATGTTTTAGATTACCTCCATGCCTCATTATGGCATATGACCCTCACTATCGTGCTATACAAGGTAATATATATCTTAAAAGTTTTTCAAACATTTACATGTATATATGGGAATTATTTAAATCTGCAACATCAATTTGAAATACATTAATAATGTCTAGATTACCTATTATTCTTTAGTCATTTGTTTTCATCATATAGGTCATTCAAATATAAGTTTAAAATATGTATATGGCGTAGACAGTTTTGTACATGATTAATCCATGTAGGATCATTTTAGTACCTGCGCACAAAGCAGGGTGCTGCCACATTGGTTCATATTGCTTACAATTTGCCCATAAATTATAAATACACTGTATAATATTATGACATAAGTTAATAGTAATATATATTGTGTGATTCATATTAAAAGAAAACACTGCATATTATAGAAATTATATAATTAAAACTAAACTATAAAGTAATTAAACTTCAGATTAGTTTTAGAAATTTTAATTCACCTTATTTGGCCTGGGTCATATATATAATTTGTGATGTAAAATATACAGATTGGCTTGCTTGCTCCTTTTATCATTTTCACTTCTAGACATCATAAATAGTATATACTGTATAACAATCTCTGAGAAATATTTTTATTGTTTTTATCAACTATTGCCTTAGATGGTGCGGGATTTTCATAATTGCCAGATGTAAATTAATTGTAATACAGGAAAGTAGTACATGTATTAAGGTATGCCAACATATCTCATTATTGATGTTGCAAATGTAAATAACTTTACCATAAAACCTGCCCATATTTCAGAAACACATAGTAAGTGTAGAGCGGAATCTTATTAGTACTTGTTGAGTCGGCTATATAATAGTAGATCTATGTTTTAATCGTATTTGATATTTTAAAGTTGTGGTTTAATTTTCATTTGTGCAATTGGACACGAATAAAATGTGCATGATGAGTTTTGTTGGCAAACGATTTGCTAATGTTGCAGACATGGATAACAATTATATAGCTTGAACACTCCGGTTTAGCTATCTAAAGTTTCAGGTCCATATTTTTCTTTTAAAATCTCCATCATTGTTGATAATATACATGCATGTACATAACTAATACATTATATGAACAGGAGTTCCAATAGAAATTTTGAAAATGGATGACAGATCCATCCAGCTTTTTGAAGAGGCTCTAAAAGACGGAAAGGAAACTGTGCACAGCATACGTATTATGGTTGTCGGACACATGGGTGTAAGCAAGACGACCCTAGTCAAGCGTCTTCTGGGAGAGAAGGTTAACATTTCAGAGAGAAATAGTACAGAGGGCATAGATGTCTATGTCAATTGCTGCGATGTTTCTTTGTCGACCCAAGAATGGACAAGGCGAACAAAAGGTATGTGGGCATACATACTCATTAATGATCTAACACTCTGTATTTATGAAAATGCTAGAAGGTGAAATGTATCACGTTGAACTGTTTTCTGTCCATCCATCTCTATTTCCCTGCTTTACAATAACAAAGTTTTCCACAGTCTAATGTTACCAAATTTTGTAAGTAGTTTACATTTTGGGCAAAGACCAGACCAAAACAATCAATTTCTGGTTGAGAAAGTCTAAAATCAGTGTCAAGGTCACAGGGCTAACAGAATGACACTTTACACACAGCAATGACAGATTTTCAAGACGTACTTTAAGACGTAACTGTTCCTCCTCATTCACTACATTCACATATACACAACAAGGTAAAGTTTTTAAGTCATGATATTTAACTTTTACTACAAGTATTTGCTATGTTCGCAATTTGCGTATCTTGTTGTATTTAATTATTGTACTTTAAATATTTGCTTTTTCCTCCTTCATGTACTTGCATCACAAATCTATAAACTGCTTGCATCCTTTATGCACCTTTTGGCTTTTAGTCACCCTCTGTTGTATGCTAACCTGCTTTGTAACATAACTCCATGGTGAGTGGTATTTGTAGTAACACCATATAAGCCATTAACCAGGCAGCCTTGGTAGAGTTGCCTGGGGGTTCAGGTTAGAAGGATTGTATGTGCTCGTTTTTGTGCCCATATCTGTGTGTATGTGTTTAGGTTATCATTCCTAACCATGACTATAAAAAAACAGTTTGTAGTCGAACAGCCCAAGGCTGGTAAATTTTCTGTTAGTTTTCATAATTTAACTAGTTTAATGGCTAGTTAATCGCGTTATGTGTTAAACTGTGGCAAGGATTCATTAGGAATGAGAAGGATGAGAAAATTTCTGCATCTAGTAGTAATTCTGTCAGCAACAAAGAAAATTGTTAAATCCTCAGCCTGAGGCTAACGTAAAGACTAAATAATATTATTTTAAGATTATATTATTATTATTATTATTATTATTATTATTAGTATTATTATTATTATTATTATTATTATTATTATTATTAAAAGAGCTCAGAGATTATATATGCCTGCAAATCTAAAAAATCCTTCCTCAACCAGGTTTCTGTGTCCATAACTTTTATAGTACTATTGTACACCAATACATTAAAAATGGACATCTCATTTGAGGAAAGAAAAAATGGATGAGAGTATTCGATTGAATACGAAAATACACCAAGTAAAGAAATATATTTAGTAGGGGTGTGCTCTTTCCCTAACTAGCAAAGCAATTAAGTATTCAGCTGGCATACAAGAGTTTGAGAACACAAATTTCTTGGAGATGGAGCGTCTGTTTAAGGAAATATTGGATTCACGGTCTTGTCGCACCATATCCAAAAGGTCTAAAGCCAAACGTTGTTTTCGGGAGGGTAGGGTGGCATGATGAAGCAATTAAGTATTCAGCTGGCATACAAGAATTTGACAGCACAAATTTCTTGGAGATGGAACGTCTCCTTAAGGAAATTTTTGATTCAATGTCTTGTCACACCATAGCCATACATGCCAAGCATTATGCTTTTGGCGTAATCATTACGCTTTTGTTTCACTTAATTACGCGTTACGCTTAAACGTATATGGATTACGCTTTTCGGTATATTTACCTCCTAAGAAATTCAATTATTTGTTTTCTCGTTATTATTAACATTCTATTAATCCCACAGACCGTATTTTAGAAAAGACGGCTTTTACATAACTACAGTATAAGAGTACGCTTGACTGGACATTCGTAATGGTATCATGTTCTATTTATAGCTAAACTGGTTCTACTGTTGACATCGAATTCTATTATATAATCTGTATGCTAAGTGAGGAGAGAGCAGACTGGTTTTCCAAATGTAATCTTTACGCGCAGATTCCATGTTCTAATTCATATTTCTTCCAGAACCAGTCTAACGATATTTTAGCGTTTAAAAGGTATATTTAATTTTAGTATGGGGGCGCTCACCAGTTAGTATGTACTTTTCAGATAGTGCCGTATGTGAGGTGCATTTGTAACATGCACAATGGAGATAATGTTGGCATATCTCAATGCTACTTTGATGTAATGTGGCTGATATGTCTTTGGATACTGCACTTGTGGAAATTGTACATGATCTAAGCACATGGTATAACAAAATGGATGCTCCCATGTGCTTGAAAAATTAGCCAGAATTAATCAAAAGTACACTAACTTTAGCAGTTATTAAACTAGGGGAAACGAAGTTTGCTGATGTAGGCAATAGCAGCTTCTGAAAGTGCAATGAACAAATTACAAAACATCTGAAAAGTAAAAAATGTTATCGGATCATTTTTCTACAATTTACCTCTGAAGTTCAAGAAGTGAAAATGGCCATGCAGAGCTAGCAGTTTTTTTTATTCGAGCACATCTTAAGTTAGCCCAAACTGTATACTCTAGAACCTAAAGTACACCCATCAATCATACATCAAAATAAAGGGAATTGAAAGTTCTTCTCCCAACAACTAAGATATGCAAAGTCCTTATGATATTGCCAGTATAACCAGTGAAGAAATCCCAGAAAATTATTTTTCTTTAAAATTCTAACCATATGCAAAGTACGAAACTGTAGAGCGCCACCATTATGTCAGCAAATTATGAGAGCAAAAAAATATCCCCTTTCAAAAATTGCCCTGATAAATTAGAAAAAGGCAACCGAAAAAAAAACGAAACAAAATATAACAGAATTCTGGAATATTAAGAGAAGAGTACAACATTACGTGACATCTATTTCTGGCCGTGTGGAAAGAATTTTAAAATTTAGCCCTAAAAGACTTAAGATGGTTTCTAGTCTATGACTCAATGTGTGTAAAGTTAAAAGTGCTACATATGAAATTTTGAAACAATACAGGATGTTAAAAGACGAGAAAGTCAAGTAATCGTTGTTTATTGAAATTTGTCATGTTATATGTGGATTACGCTTGTTCTGCATGGATTCCGCTTTTGATCACTTGGATTACGCCATAAAAGTTGGGGGGTTGTGGGTTGGGGGGTAGGGGCATCATGTTGGGATGTATGCATCATCTATACCACGTCTTTAATAAAAAAAACCATATATAAAAAAAATTGTTTCATTGTTCTGATCTTTTGTTTTTATTTGAAGTTTCCTGATTCCATTTTTTAAAGGGTACCCTGGGTGGGCATCCATTCTAGCCTTTGTAACTTTGATGTGAAATTTCTTTTCAAAATGCCCAAGTGTGCTTTCAAGTGGGATTTCCAAGAGTAAATCATATATATATATAGTTCTTCTGTTTTCCTCTTGATTTTTCTCATGATGGTTGCTGGTTCTTTAACTATAACTATTTCTCCTCCTATTGATATATTTCCAATGTTGTATTATAGTTTCAATTTTTACAGGTTTCAATATACATATATATTCTCTGTCTCCTTTCCTATTTAAACATTCTGATACTTTGGTGAAGGTTCTGTTTCTTACAACTAATGCAACCATTGCCAATAACATTGTAGTTCATATTTATATTAACATTGCAGACAGACAGATCACTCTCCCATGTCCCTTTTTTGTAACAACATTGTAAAACTGGTCCTCACTCGTCTCTATTCTTTAAGTGTCAAAGTATTTTCCAGCTCTGACAATTGCCTATTTCACATCATTATCCTTCTGTACATTCAGCACGTTTATCATAATTTTCTCTTTGTCCAAAGCGATATTTCAATATTATATAGGTATTAACCTTCTTTTCTGGCATTGCATATTTGTACCCATTTCTTTACAGCTTTCAATCTTTTTATTCCTTTACATTTTTGACCTTAAAAAAGACAAATATGCAAAACTGAAATTCATGCAAACTTTGTTGTAATATTTGCTATATATATATGGTTCATTTTCTGAAAATTTGTACCTTTCATTCTTAATCGTTACGATGAATTTTTTTATATAAAAAACAATCATTTCTTCCTATCTATCTTAAATAAAACAACGCACTCCCACCCTTACAAATAGCGTTTGCAACGTCATTTGATTCACTGTGTACACACTGGCATTGTGTTGAAAAGGAATTATGGAGAACTCACCCAGGGAGAAGCATCCTAAGTATTAATTCTGAGATGCCCCCACATGTTGTTATGCCTTTATTTATTGTTGTCTTTCTTCAACTTAATAAATTATTAAATCTATAAAATTTGAAACATATAAATGTTTCCACTGGATCAACTCGGCTTCTTTACTTAACGAAAAAGAAGTGGTATCTGTCCCTTTTGCTCTGCTCTTCAAATCATTAGATACATTTTAAGTTTAAAAAAATAGAGTGGGTGTAAGCATCATGTGATGTTTGCAGTTTTATATATGACAGGGCTCCAACCTAATAACGAATGATACTTTAACTCGATAAAAAGCATAATTGACACCTACTCAGGAAATGCGGTCACTACTGAGTTCAACATTGCTTACTTTATTTGTTCTTATTTTTTAGTGTTCGTAATTTGATTATTTCTCAAATAATAAACTATTTGAAGGTGAACGGGAAGTTTTAAAAATATTTAACTTCTATCTTGTCCGTGCAAAACAATCAGGTTTACTTTATATTTTATTATATATAACAACAAGCGAGATTTTGTTACCTTAAATGCATATTTGAACTGCTAGACATACTTGGGATATAATGAGAAAATCATCTTTAACAACAAATTTAAATGTCACGTTTAAATCCTGTAGAAAACTGAATAATATTTTACATGGTTCGAATCAGTAAGTTTAAAGAATCAGCCAGATATATGGGCCGAATCAGTCATCAATTTATATCGTGTTTGAGAATAATTACCACATTAATGAATAATGTTAGTATAATATTTTTATCAATCAAGAAAGTAAACAGCAACATTTGTTTAGTTTTTTTATTGTATTGTTCTGGTAAGTATTTTAAGAAATATAATGAGATTATGTGAACACAAACTTTCAATTATAAGTGAGTTACTTTTGAATTATCGACATTACACAAACATGACGAATGCAGCATATAATCTAGAAATTGTATTCAACAATGCACAGACACTTAGTTCTTCGTTTTTGAACATATCTCACAAGCAAAATATTCTTCCTTTGTTTTCTTTTGTTTTTTCCTGTCTGACCCTCTTTTCAGTTTCCCCTCCAAAGCATTCCGGAGTTAGATAGGTATGGGGTTTGCTTACTTGTACTGGAGAGCCAATACCTGACAATAAGATACATCATTTGTGTATTCAAATAATTCGGTAACCACCACGTGGAAACATCTTTGTTGATAACAATATAGTTCTGAGGCACACATTTCTATCTTATAAATAATTTATTTAATTCAAAGATAAATATTAAATACGTTTTCTGGATAACAAGTTTTGGGGTGACTTTTCCAACTATTTGGGACGACTTATTTAACAACTCTGGGGCGACTTCTCCAGATATGTTCTGACGAGTTTTCCCAGGGTGAGTTTTCAAGGGGGTGAGTTCTCCATATACTGATGATAATACAGTCAAGCATTCTATGAGATGGCTGTGTTTGAATGTTTAAATTATGTCTACTGTCAGTGATGGCAGTGATGTGGATGACATTCCCGAAGTAGAATATTCCATTAAAATCCAACCTTACATGATACATTCGTAGGAAAAGATGAACATGACTCATCAAATTCTGACAATTGCACTCCTCTTTAGTCTTTTGAGAAATATTCAATCTCGAAATCTCTCTGGCACAACCTTGTGTGTTGAGTTAGCATAAAGCCTTCTCTCTTTAATTTGATCTGTCAGGAACTTCTATTATTTCAGACATATTTTTGAAGGGGAAAAAAGGAACAAAGTTGTCATGTGTTGATGTGTCCCCCTCCCCCCCCGTTATGTAGTTTCTTGTTTTTTTATATATTGTTATCCGTTTATTAAATGTTTTTATGTTGGTGCTATATGTATGTGTGATGACCTTTTAGGGACCTTTGTAAACGTGAAACACAAAACTAATCTTCTGTAAGGAACTTCTATTATTCACAAAACGTTTTGAGGTGGGGGATCAGACATATGCCCCCTCTGCTTTTTCTTAAAAAGAAACAAAGTTTCCATATGTTGATGCCCCCCCCCCCCATTATATAGTTTTGTGTTTTTTTATAAATTTTTTTATCCCTTTTTTAAAAATTTCCATTTTTTAGTAAACTTTGATGGTTTTTATATCCTTAGAATTTCTATAGGGTTTATCATCCAAGTAGGTTTTAGTCACCTAATCTCGAAATTCCTTCCATAGGTCATTTTGTCAACCTTGGCTAGAGATCACCTGTATCCCATGTATGCTATTTATATTGGTGCTATATGTATGTGTGCTATATATATATATATATATATATATATATAAAGAATACAAATCATATGGCATATAACAGTCCTTTCAAATGCACTGGATCCAGCAAGGGATCACGTGTGTCAGGGATTGAATGAGATAAATGCAATAAACTGACAAGCAACAGTGCAAAAACTAGTATCACTCTAGCCTGAGCGCTTTCGACTCTCAATGAGTCTTTATCAAAGGCAAATACAGAACATAGACGAGACAGACAATTAAAATACAAAAACCGTGTTTACAGAACTTTACATGCCTGTTTCTACAGGAATTAAGCCTTGAAATTTATTATGTTACAACAATTGCGGATGCTGTAAAATGTGAAATCTATGACCCAAAGCGACACATATGTTTTGTATGTAAATTTATGTACGCGCAAATTATATCCCGGATATTTTATATTAGTAGCAAATTTCTTTAAATCAATTGAACCACATTTCCAGCTCTCTGTTACAATAAAGGTTGGCAATTTGGGGCCTGTTGCTTTGATGACTTGCATATTAGATCATAAGATATATAGACCAATTCACTTTCTGACTTCCAATCTGAATATTTCTTTGGACAGGTCAGGACATGTTAGTCCTTGTCTATGAGGATTGACTTGTCTCTCTTGAGAGAATATTGTCATCACCTTTTCTAACATTCTCAACAGTTCTGTGACATATAGACTTTTGATCTCTCTAAATTTCATTCCAATAACATTAATTTTCTGCAAGCTGCTTGCAGTTTATCTGCAATGCCCATAGATGTTTTCTAATTTTGGATAGTACCTTCTTTTACATTGCTTTCATATTTTTGACTAAGTCCACATCCAGTTTAGTTTGTTCCACACACTATCGGGAATGGCCTTAGCAAATATGTGGCTCGATTTGGATCATGTGGCACATCCTTCTGGATTCATGCACCGTGTCAACTGTGATCACTGCATTTGGAAATAAACTTTTCAACAAGTTTAATTAATATTTTCTTCCATCCCTAATTACTTACTTACCATGACTTACATTTCATGTTATTTACATCATGATATTTAATGTTATTTTCATCATTGTGTTTAATATTATGTTCATTATAATTCATGTTATTTCCATCATAACATTTAATGTTATTTTCATCATTATGTTTAATATTATGTTCATTATAATTCATGTTATTTCGATCATGATATTTCATGCCATGTTCATTATAATTCATGTTATTTCCTTCATGATAGCTCATTATTATATTTCATGCTATACCCATCATTGTATTTGATGTATTAGGTCAGAGGGGAGGGGATTTATAATGAAAGGAATTGCAAATGCCTTTATTTATTTATTGTTTAAGAAATTCAAAAACATACAATGGTCACATGCACTTGACTTGTGCTATGAATAAATAAAACACCTACCTACCTACTCTAATTTTAAAACCAGTGCTATAGTTAACACTCCTATTTTTGCATCTTAATTTAGACTGCCAGGAAATTGCAGCAATCAGTTACTTTAGTTTGAAGTGTCAGTGGTTGATGGGGGTTTGATTGTTTGATCTTTATGTAGACAGTGCCATTGATCTGTTGTACAATATGGCAACCACAGTGCATATCTTGAAATGGTTTAAGGTGTCACTCTTCTGAGTTGTAATTTATATTGGGTTGGAATTTTTAATGAAAAACATATCCACAGTTTTCCACATTGGTTGTACTGGCTTGTATACAACTTGGCCTTACTTCAGATGTGCACCTTTGAAAAAGACTTAGCTCTACCTGGTCATTTTCACTTCCTGGACTTCACTGGCAAATTGTATGAATAGAGCAGATAACTGCCAATAGTGTACTTTAGAATAATTCAGGCAGATTTTGTTATGTCATAGAGAGAAGTCATTTTAGTAACTAAGAAGGACTAGACAAACAAATTTTTCTCCATCTTTTGCGGCTGTTAAAAAAAGTGGGGAACAATTTGGTGTTATCGTAAAAGACATGAACATGAAACTTCTTATGAAGATTTCAGCACAGGATATATATGATCTTTTTTTAAATAGCGCAGGTTTGTGGATTTCACTATATACACAATGACATACTCTAGTTCAACATGCCTACCTGGCCTCACCCATGTGTAGGCACAAGGAAGATAATTATGCTCCTATTCTTACAGCCGTATACTCATTATTACCACTATGAAAACAAAGTCATGTGGACAGCGTTTTTTGGATACCAGCTCCCAACTCACCTTTTTGTTCCGAAAAGTGAATACTGGATTTCATTTTTATATTTGCATATCAGACCCACAATTTCATTGAGTCTTTGCCCGAATTTACTCCAGATCGAAAACGTATCCTACCTTTTTTGCAAATTTTAAGTGGTAAACATGATGTGTTAATGAGTTAAATGAATCTACAAAAGGATGCCAAAAATTGGTCAAAATCTTTGTATCAATGACCATTCAATTACATTATGCATTTGTATGTGTTCAGTGGGGAGAAGACTGGAAGTCACCAATACCTAATCAATGTATACGTATTTCATGATTTGATAGTACATGTACAAATTAATTGCCAGATATAACAAATATTACATACTAATTATATTAAGTAAATATTAATGCATTTAATTGATGCCACTGCCATGGAGGTATTGACAAGACATTTGGTGGTGAGTAGCCTGGTATTTACACTGCAGCACTTGATTTTGTAGTGACTCTTGAGGAGCATAGTTGAACCATGACATTTAGTGGGGAAACAAAACATTGTATGTATTGTGTTACACTTTCTAATTTCATTACAACTTGATACCCTAATGTAAAGCAGAACTTAGCTGTATTTAGTGTTCTTAATGTTTTCAGATTCAGAACAGGATTATAAACTGCAGCGCCTTGTCAAGGTACTAAATGAGAATTACCAAACAGGGGGAAGGAAAATTGATTCGGAACCTGATGCAAGCTCTAATCAAAGGGAGACAACTGTTGGCAAGAATACAGAAGAAGTACTATATCGTCGTTCTCATCAGCAGAAAGTGGGCCAAAATCTTTCAACTACATCTAGTCTACAAAAAGAATCATCTTCCAGTGTATTTCAGGGAAGTCTCACTGATTCTGAAACAAACACAATACCTGGATCAGATCTTGGAGAAAATGTAGCCACTGAAAATTACAAGATGGATCCATTAAGGGAAATGTTAAAATTGTTGCAACAAAATCCCAATAAAGCAAAACAAGATATAAGCAAATATGCGCAGTTAACAATATTGGACTTTGCAGGTCACTATGCCTTTTACACGACACACCAAATGTTTCTGACAAGACGGGCCATATACCTCTTGGTTTCGGATGCCAGTAAAGAGGTCATTGATCTTGTAGAAGACGATTTCTACTTTGATATTGAGGGAATACTGAAATGCAAAGTTCATGGTGAGTTCTGTACTGTTTTTACCTAAGTACACAACAAAGTGTGTCATTTTTGTTCTAGATTTGCTGTTGCTTTAGCATTGGAATTATTCTTATATGAGTAATAGGTTTTGTCTAAAGAATAATTTTATAAAAATTTTGTAAGGTAAAATTGCACCAAACAACAGTATTTTATTATACTCCACTGTTTTAAAAATTTAACTAAAAGCATTTTGACTTACTACTAAAGAAATTTGTAACACCTAATGAAAACCCATTTCCAGTGAAGCTGGTAAAGGAAGTAATTTTTGGTCAATTTTAAATTAAGAATTTAAAGGATAAGACTAAAAATTAAGTTATCGTTGTTATGTCTTATTTGAAATTAAAGCTTCACATATTTTATTTTAAATTTAGTTAAAAGAAATAACATTGTCAGGGACTGAAAGTGGCTGTTGGTTATAAAAAATAGCTTGCCAGTAAGTACATATACTTCATTCTGACATTGTTTACAAAATCAATGATGTTTTTGTATTTTGACTTTTTCAGACCTAGTTCAAGTCTGGATGAATTCCATACATTCCTGTGCACTACCTGACAAGGAAAACTTGAATTCTGCAAATTCCCATGCGTCGTCTTACAAAGTCCTCCCACCACCAGTGATTTTAGTGGGGACACACATTGATCAAATTCCACAGGTATGTCAGTAACACCTGTGAGTGCATGAAGTTGCAGTATTTTGAGTGTCAGGAACAGTACAACCATTTCTTTGCCTTGACACCAGATTTACACTAGCCTTACTTGATTCTAACTATGTAAGCTTTTGAAGTTGCTTAAGACCTGGATGATTTTGCTGTTTTCGCATGAAGTGTGAGTAGGAAATACAATTTGGGGTCTATTTCTGAATATATCCTAATACATCGACTTCCAAGCAAGTTCCGTTAGCCTAATGTATAGTTGTGTTAAAAACATTGTTTTCCATTGAATATTTTGCTCGCACATGAGCAGAAGGGAAAAAGTTGGATTTTTAAAATTTATTTTTTTTTGCTTTACAGACCCATACATTTTTCGTATGGAGACCACTCTTTATTACAAATGTTCATCTTATCCTATTTTTTTGCACAGACTGTGTGCAGTACAGACCAGTCTGATCTGACTTAGATCTGAGGCAAAAAAGTCTAAAATCTGGACACAAAATGAGGCTCTTACCACTCTCAAATTTTGGGTTAAAAAAAATGAATCCAAAATGTTAGGTTTTTAAGTCAGTATTTTGTAATGCAATTAAAACGTCCAGATTATTTGGTGTCATTGTCGACCTAAATCTGTATACCTTTTTAAAATACCAGCCACTTTAATGTATCGTACATGGCTTTGAGAGAGCTTGGCAGTAGGTTACTACTTCTTGCGCCGAAAACGTGTCGCCAGGGGCTAATGTGTTAATAAGCTCCATTCAAAGACCTCTTTGACAGCTCATATGTTATCAGGAATAACAGCAAGAGCAAGCCAATGCATACAACCACGCTTTCTCAGTTTGACTCATCAAAGGCAAATAGAGCTAATGGGATGGTGTGTTGTTTGCTATTTGTTTGTCAATTTGCACAAGTTTGTTATACGTACTATTCATTACATGTAAGATTACTCTGAAACCTTATGTGTATTATTCATAATATGGTCTAGTTGTAGCCTAATGAGAAAAGTGCTGTTCTGACATCCAATATGGTAGCCATATTGCTATTTTTGACAATTGTACTGCTATTTCTCTTGAATTTTAATATTTAAATGGGTTCTTCACTCTGATATTGTTACGAAACCTCTAAATCATCATCGCCAAAAAGATAACTTGGGATGTTAGGATGACAAATGTTAGAAAATGTACAACATATTATTGGATATTTCACTTGCAGTGATTAAATCAGACCTTAAGATAAATGATCTGAATATAAAATTTCCCAGATTTCTGAAACTGTGACTATGCTAACAGTTTAAGGATTCAGTGAAATTGTACAGGCGTGGCTAAACGCAAACCTAACAATCTACGGATTTAATATTAAAGCAGAATTCATTAAGTGATATTATCCGATTGCCTTATACTAAGAACACAATTATAAAGTGATATTTATCTTTGCGTACATCACACAAAGGACACAATGAGTGTCTAAAAGGAGTAGGATATGATTTATTCCATCTATGAGGTTTTAGACTAGAATGCATGATTGTGAGAAAAACAGACAATGTGTCAAAATCGCTCATCATCTTTAAAAGTTGTACCTGTTGGTTTCTTTCTCATTCAAGCCACTCCACATGTTAAGATAATTCACCCCTTTTTCAGATGGAGGGTAATATTTCCTTTTGTCAGTTTTTGTGATAGACCCAGTATTGGGGATCTTTTATTCATGGACAGTGAACAAAATATTAAAGTGTGAAATTGGTTATTAGAGATGATGCAATTCATTGACACATTTCGCTGCTACGATACATTTGGTATACCATTGCACATTATAAAGTTAAAAGCCAGTATCAGTAATACATTATCAGCTGTTTAGTACTTTTCTGGAATGCAAAGTTTGCCATCCCAGCTATAATTTTCTCCTCCAACTAGAAATTGACTGAAAATTTAAAAGCATAAAACAGAATAAGATTTCAGTCTGATTACTTAGTCCTATCTAGCATATGGAACATCATTTATCTATGGACTTTCAAACTACTTGTGAGTTTATGACACATCAGAGAATTTTACCTCATTTGTTGTTGATGAAGATTTTAACGGCTTGTTATAGTTCTATATTATCCTTTTCTCTGAGTCTTTGCATTATTTGAATTCTTTTTATTTCTTGTGTTTTTCTTCCAATTTGCAATCATTTGGTTCATGCTTTGAAAGGCGGTTTATTTGTTCTTACCCTTTTTATTATTGCTCTCAGAGTACTAATCATCAACACTTTTCAGTATCCAGTGTATTTGTTTTGTATTTTCTTATTAACTGATATACTAGGTCACTTAGTGCGGGTTGGTGTGGTGAGATAAGAAATAGCATATGACACTCACCTCTCCTGTTTATCATATATTGCAATTCACACATGGACATATGTCTGATCTGGTACCTTAAGTCAAGTGACCTGTGGAACTTTGCAGAAAGTCCTGACACTTGGCTCTCTGTCTCATTATTAATGCTGTATGACCTCTTGTTTCCTAAAAGGGGTCTGGATCACATCTTTTTTATCAGAGAGAGCCACTGACAGTTTTGAGTGTTTGAGTTTTATTTAAACTTTTCTTCTGATTATTTGATTATTATTTGGATTTTAAGAGATTAATTCGTTTCCTTGTATAATTCTTTTATTTTTCATACAGAATTCTTAGATAAAAACATTTATTGAAAATTTATTTGGAATTCAAACACTTGAGTGTAATATTTTGTTAGTTATTCTACAAGGAACTGTAGACACAGCAGTGCTATACAGGTTACATCATGCAGCATCGCTTTCCATTTTTGGATTATATTGTGACTCAAACTCAAATGCATTAGGACATTGTATTACTAAGACTTCTGATTTTTAAGTTTTGGATTTTTCTTGGATTATTTTGGGATTTGATACTTTAAACCGTAAGTTCTAAGTTTTATTTTTAATTTGTTTTTGTAGGTTAATAAATTATTTGTTAAAGTTTGCAAAGCTTGTTGTTTTTCGTTTCTCTTAGTTACAGTTTAATAGAGCCTAAACGCTTAACTCTGTTTGATTCACTGTATCCCTGAGATTCTCTTTCTCTTGGACCTCCCCTTCTGTAAGTCAGCTGTGACTCATCTTGGTTTAATCACCAATTTACATACGTCTAGTCTCATCCCTTCTCAGAACTTTGTGTGCATATAGATTATTTTCTTCATCAGGCATAGGAGGGTTCATGCAAAAACCAGACAGGATCCAACAGATTATGCCCCTCATAGTGGGTCTTATAGCCAAAACTTTGTAATCAGCTGCATCCTTTACCTTACTTTCCTGGGAGTTCTGAACGTGGTGGTAGAATTGGTTCCAATAAAAAGACTTCACAAATACACCATATCCAGTTGATGCTTTAGCACACAGAAAACTATATGGACAAGGACCCTCAGGGCCCCAAGTGGCCTAATGTGCTTTCCGTTACCGATCAATACCATCTCACCTCTGTCTGCGTGGGTTCTCATCTTTACAAGTTGGCATCAGAAAGATATAAGCAAAGTGTTTTGAAAGGAGTGGGGTCCAAAAGTAGTGTGACTCGGCTAATGTAGCTGTGTGAGAAAGCTAGTCAGTAGCTTCTTATGGGTTGGTGGTTCTTTCCGTGGGGTTTTCCAGGTTCTTCCTTTACCAATAATACTGGCCTACTGTGCTGAAGAAAACAATGGCGTTAAACCATACAACAACAAGGACCCACTTTTCAGCTTTGATGCACTCTGGTGACTGATGTTTGCCACCACCTGTGTTGATTTCTAAAGCAGAACCAGTTTCTTTCTGGACGCATGACTCACACTTTTGGACCCCACTCCTTTCAATACACTTTGCTTATATCTTTCTGATGCCAAATGTTGTCAATCATCTTAGGATTCTCCCTCTTTTTGTTCATTGGAATTATTTTCACAATTTATCATGCATCATCTGCTTATGTGTTTACATATACAGCTTGTAATGTGAATGACTGGTTTTAGTTTCATTCATGTTCAGTTTTAGTTTGTAACTTATGAGAAAAAAGCTACTGAGACTAAAAGACCATTTTAATTAGTATGGATAATTATCAGTTAAAACTTTATTTTTGAAAAAAATTACAGTTACTGTACCTCATTGTATGGATTAACATTTAAGTATTTATTGGTATGTGGGAAATAATGTTACTGTACTACATGAATATTTATAAATTAACCACATCATGAAGTTTCTATCAGGTAATTGGCTCGTATTGAATATAGGATGCTTTGGCACGACTATTAATTAAGCCTTAATCTTTAGTACGAATTGAGGTATTACCTCTTTGTATGGATTTAATTTATATTCATGTTGTAACAAATGTGCATGTGTTTAGCGATAAACCAACATTTATAAGACTTATGTCCATGTATTTAGACATCAACCAAAATTCATGAGATTTATGTCCATGTATTTAGACATCAACCAACATTCATGAGATTTATGTCCATGTATGTTTTAGACATCAACCAACATTCATGAACTTTATGTTCATGTATTTTTTAGACATCAACCGACATTCATGAAATTTATGTTCATGTATTTAGAAATCAACCAACAGTCATGAGTTTTATGTAGATGTATTTATACATTAACCAGCATTCATGAGATTTCAATCAGGGAATTGCTAATATCAGCTTAACATAAAGTTTGTGCTATTTTGCATAGGTTGTAAATTTACAATACAACATAAGCCTGCTTATAGAAATTGTCAACTAATGAGTAATGTATGGCAGTTCATAGATAACAACTTGGGCCTCTTCTTGTTACAGTTTTTAGTTTTGTCTTTTGATCATTATCGGAAAGTACATAAGTATTTGGTGCCCAGAGTGGCCAAGTGGTTTAAAGCTCTCTCCATTACGGATCACTGCCATCTCACCTCTGTCTGCGTGGGTTCAAGTCTTAGATTCTGCCAATGTCGGCATGTGAGAAAGATTGCCAGTAGCTTCTCGTGGATCGCTAGTTCTTAACGGGGTTTTCCTAGGTTCTTCCTCCATCTTTAATACTCCAGGCTGCAATGTATAGCCTTTCTTGTGCTGAAAAATGGCGTTAAACCCTACTACTACAAAAACAAACGTATTTAATGTCTTTCTTTACCATGATTTAGATATATTTATTGCTCTATCCGATTTTAGCTGCATGTAGTGTATGACAGAATTCCGTGATTTTATCATAAGTTTAAACCCTTGGTATTTTAAGTTTTCTTCACTGTAAAGGGCATGCTAATTCTTGTCATTCACCCACAAAACTTGAACAAACTCGACATAGCAATGCATTCAATCAGAGCCTATTAAAATGATGATGCTCTTAGCAAGTTGAAAATGTTTGATACTTTTTGGTAGTAGTAAATTGATAATTTTAAGTAGTTATTGGTAGTTGTAATTAATAATTTAAGTAGTTGTTGGTGGTAGTAAATTGATAATTTAAGTAGTTATTGGTAGTTGTAAATTGATAATTTAAGTAGTTATTGGTGGCAGTATGTTGATAATGTAAGTAGTTATTGATGGTGATACACACTTTTGACTATAGAATCGTTTGTATGATGGGAGAGGTATATTTTGTTGCATACTGTTCCAATGGCTTGTTTTTGTGTCCAGAACTTGCAATATGCAAACATGCAGAATTGAATTCCATATTTGATGTTTGTAAGCAGCAAGATATCTGAGTTGCAAATAGTTTGAAGCATGAAAGGGAGACTTGTGTTTGTTCGTACTGAGTGATTTCAGCAGTGTATGAACTTGACATACAAAGCCCGATACAAGTATAGCATTTTGTAGCTCAGGTCCAAGAAATCATATCCACTTTGTTTGTCATCTTTATTTCCATAATTTAATTTCGTGATTTTTGTATTAGCAGCAATATGGAGTTACACCAGGCTTTGATTCATGAAAGGAGGACTTTTGTTTTGTTGGAACTGAATGACTTCAGCACTGTGTGATCTATTTGGACTGTTTAAATACAACTGATTAGATTAGATTGAAGCCATTATCTTAAAATGTTTTTACATAAGATTATTGTCTTTAAAGATGGTGACAACTTGGTAAAGTAGAACCTGTCTTGAAAGACCACTCATTCTGCCAACAAATAATGGTCTCGCAAAACAGGTTTTACGTAATTATCAGTTTTTTTAATTAAAAATGCCATGCCAATTATTGTCTTAGCTACAGCTATTTTGATATACTTCAAATCATTGTCTGGTAGGAATATCATTTTTGTCAAATGTTTTGTGATAGGTTGTGATATATGTCAGTGGATAATTTGACATTCATGCAGTTTGTTGCTGGAAATTAAACTTAAGATTGATGATCAAATCTCTAACCATTTTGGCAATACTACTCTATTCTCAAATGGACAAAATGTAAAGTTACACCAAATACTGTTCAGTAGCTACTGTTTTTTTGAACAAAAAAAGCATACATAATACATGAAATCATAGGCAAAAATTATTCCATTAAAAAGCTGAGGGGGTGGGGGGAGAATCATACAAGTTATTGAGCTGGACATAAAAGATGATGAAGTTAAAATCTGAATGAAATTGAGAAATTGCTTTAATATGTTATGTGTTAACACTAATTAATTAATGTTTATTTTATCATTAATAATAATAATAATAATAGTAATAATATAAATAATATTAATAATAATAATAATGACATTGTGTAGCGCCTAACCTTTCAAAGCTCAACGTGCTTTACAACATTCATAATGATATGACTACCAAACAAAAAACACCATCCAATTAGAAAACAATCAAATGCTGAAAATATTTAAGGTAGAAAACATTAATGGATCTTTAAGTTATGGAAATCGTCAAATACTGAGCAACTTGTGCCAGGTGAGAGATATCACACATGGATCCCTTGTTATTACAGTTTGATCTCTGATTCATTTTGCAGCTGAATGCCATATCTGACATAATTTGTCTTTCAATTTATTAGGGCTTGCTGTGAAAGTTTGTATATTTTATGGGCATTATCTGAATGTGCATATTTCAAGAAATCACTTTGCTCCATTGATATATTGTGGTGTTACTGTTCAATTCACCATGCTATATATACAAGTCGCATAGATTCAATGGTTTGCAAGGAAACTTGGAGATTGTCATATCGGATGTTGTGTTGGTATTATTGTGCGCGTCCAACTTCTCTTACAACTGTTTTGTATAATGGTATGAAAATGGGTGTACTATCATCATTTGTACTAATCTCCATGCTAGAATGTTTTGTGGAATGCCATAAAGATGGGTATATTTTATATGAACAGTTGCTTACCATATCAATAGCTCTTTTTTCAGGAACGGCTAAGCATGTTTGGCAAGTTTGTACATCGTATTCACAGGATTGTTTCTTCTGGTGGTAATAACCCTGAATCAAGAAAACCCCTAGAGTATGATGTACAGACTGAACAAGTAAGCTGATGGTTGCTTTAATTTTGTATATTAGCCATATGATGTGGCTTGGCCTTGGGATGGTCCCATTGTCCATATATAAGGAAGCATCAGTACATGACATCATGTTCAATGTTCAATGCTGTGTCTTGATATTGGTTGATTTGGTTCCCTGTGCTATGTTTAGCAAATGGTTTCTGACAGATTTTTATATTGTTAATTGGTATTTTAATGACATTCATGTAGTTTGGTGTTGGACTATAAAGCTGAAAATTGAAAAGGAGATCTTTCTCATTTTAGTACAGTGAGACCCACTTATCTTAAACTCGGTTATCTTAAGAACCTGTGTAAGTAGAGTGTTTTGATCCGGTAAAAAAATCCTTTGTTATGATATTTGTTCCCTGCTTATTTCGATCCTAGTTAGGTCGATACCCCCAATATGCCGGCAAATATTTCAGTCTGACGTATGATGTGAACCCGATCAATGCGATGATGAGCAACTTTTTATGTTCATTTCTTGGAAATTTTACAAGAAATGACCAGCATTTCCTGTACTACTGGTACCTTGTATCGGCAAGGATGGAAACAGTTGGTACAAGAACAAATTGAGTGCTCATGCTTAAAATTTAAGAGCAAATATCTGCCATTTTAGTTATACTATTACATTGTTTACATTGTCAAAAGAACAAACTTATAGGATACACAAAATACTGTTGACTGTCGACTGCCTTTGTGTTTAAAACACACACACAATAAATAGGAAAACAGGTTTTGGCCTTCAAAACCTACATCATGCAATGGATTTAAAGGCTGTTTAAAAAGAAGTTGAATTACAAGTTTGAAAGACATTATGGATTTTAACATCCACTGTGTTCACACTAACGACTGATTATTGTTTTTGTGTCAATACAATGTTTTCTTTATTTATATAATGAACATGGTTGCAAAGTAAAAATGTACATTGTATCTTGTGTAACAGAACAAGATGCAATTTCATCTTGGAAAAGTTCTGTCATGTATTTGACATGTTAAATATCCTTCTGGCTAGGTTTGTATTTTCCGTTATGGATGATACCAATACAAGTGTAGGTAAGTTAGAGTTGGGGCAACCAGAGTACATGTCCTTGACTAAGAACACACCATGATTGTTGTTGTTGCATTGGGGTTTAATGTCATTTTTCTGTGGTGGAGGATGAACCTAGGAAAATCCCGATAAGACCCACAGACTCATGGGAAGCAACTAGCAGTTTAATCATATATCCACATCGACCAAGCCCCAAACTTGGACCCACACAGGCTGAGGTGTGAGAGCTGTAAGTGGCAATGGTGAGGGCTTTAAACCACTTGCCCACTTGGGGCTACCTAACCATGGTAACTGATCTTGACTGATCTCATGAACAATGCCACTTCTCAGTGTAACAATGTTTCTTGCATCTACTAAAATTAGTTGAAGAACCAAACACTAATTTTGGGATCGGATCCTCAGTTTATTTTAGAACTAATTTAGCAGTTCTCAACAATAACAGATGTAATTATGTAACTAAACAATATATTTAAAAAATAAAATAATTTAGGCTATTATCTCTTTGATTATACTATCACTATGTTTAAGATCACAGTAAAAGAAACGATGGAATTAACATGACAAATTCTGACCACTAAACCACTATATGTGTTCAGTGTGAGGCAATTGTTATTTCATTATAATTGTTAAAGCTACTTCAGTTCAACCTGAGCAGTTTGAAAGTTATTAGCAGCATGTTGATAAATGTAAGGAAATAATTTATATGCAATGATTTTATATATTAAATTACATAGCCAGTAATTTTATAATGAGATTTACCTCAATGCAAACACTACTGCCTCCTTTATTAACTTAACAAATGTTCATGAAATAACAATTGCCTCACACAGAACACAATTTCAGTGTTGAGACATTAACATCAGAAAATTTTCTAAAACCTTCTGAAACTTGGTTGCATAAATCGAAACTACAGATGACCTGTAAGTGAATTATTTTGAACCACTTCGATGGCCTAGTGCTTAGAGCATCCTCCGCTGGAGCAGGAGGTCCTGGGTTCGATCCTTGGCCGCGTCATACCAAAGACTTACAAAAATGGTACTAACAGCTGTCTTGCTTATCGCTCTGCATTTGGAGGTTAGTATTAGGAAAGGTCGGCAATATATACTCTGATCTAAATAATGATATTGTCTTCATGCCATCTATATCACTGATCCAGGTATGCTGAAGGCTCCATTTCTTTTGTGTCAAGTGGGACAGGATTTGTGATAATGACCTATAGATCCTCATCAAGTGATGCGGTATCACCTGAGCACACTTCCTCCTCTTTTGTCTGGCTTTCGCTATGGTATAGATTCAGAATCACGACTCTTCAGCAAAAAATATCAAAGACCTTCTAAAGTAAAGGATGGTATAATTTGTTCACAATTTAAATTCACAAGACTTATATTTGAAGCTGTTACTGGTTCTATGGGCAAATGGTATTCGTCACCCCATCATCAATCTAAAAAACATTTTTCTGTACCCCTTGGTTTAGGAGGGAAACACCACAACAGTAGGGAGACTACACAGTGTGAATTACAAAATATATCCTAATTACATTGTCTTCCATGAAATTTCTGTGATTCTGCTACAATGACACTGTTTACCACTTCAAGGTATTCTCATTTGGACTCGACATCACACCAAAGGCGACTTTCTGGGCCACCTCCAATGCAGCAATATCAGAATACCTGAATGAGATTCTACATAAACATTTACTTATATGAGGGTTTGATCCCTGGCATAGTCGTACCAAAGAATTATAAAAATGGTACTAACAGCTGCCTCGCTTGGCACTCGGCATTAGGAGGTTAGTGCTAGGACTGGTCGGCCTGGTGTCAGGAAAATGTGACTGGGTGGGAGATCATGCTACATGTCTGCTGCATGATGCCCCAGTGCTGGACATAACTATAATAATAATAATAATAATAATAATAATAATAATAATAATAATAATAATAATTAGGACTTTGTATAGTGCCTAGTCTTTAGAAGCTCTAAGCGCTTAAATTATCTATAATGATATGACTACACTACAGAAAAACAAATAACAAAACCATGAAATTGGAAAACATAAAAACATGGTGAAAACATATACGATTCAAAACAGTATTAGGTCTCTAAGTTTGTTCCTGCAGTCGAGAATAATTAGTTTTAAGAGCACTTTTAAAAGTGATCACCGTGTATTTGTGTCTAATTTCAATAGGCAATTCGTTCCACATTGCCGGGCCCTGGTATGCAAAAGAACGTTGTCTATATGATTTCGTTTTTATAGTGGGAACAATGAGTATACGATTGTCAGAAGAGGAGAGTAAGTATCTTGCTGGTGTATACACATGGGTGAGGCCAGATAGGTATGCTGGTCTGGAGTCTGTCAGTGAAACATAGCACAGAGAACAGATTCTGTGTTTGATTCTGTATCGACTTGATAGCCAATGTAGGGTACAGAGCAGTGGTGAGGTGTGCTCTGATTAAGGTACTCTAAAGATGATCCGAGCAGCTCTGTTTTGAACTTTTTGAAGTTTCTGGAGTAGATATTGTAACGAACCAGACACAACTGAGTTACAATAGTCCAGTCTTGAAAGTTCTAATGAACACACAAATGTTTTAGTGGCATCATTTGAAAGATATTAACAAATGGAGCTGATCCGTCTCTGCTCAAGATATGCAGCCTTGCTTATGTTCATGACATGTTGGTACAATGTGAGAGTATAGTCTATAGTAACACCTAGGTTTCGTACTGACTGTGAGAATTTAATGTTGGTGCTACTGATATGTATTTTCTAAGGTTAAGGATGTGAATGAAAAAGACATTGTGTTGTGATCAGAATAGCCTCAGTTTTATCATCATTCATCTACAAATTGTTACATGTTATCCATGATTTCACATTAGAAATGCACCTCTCTACGGACGGTAGCATCAACTTCAGTTGGGTGGCTAGACTTGTGTATTATTAAAACAAAGCATAAGAATAATATTCACAATACGAGTGAAGGCAATGGCAGTTTATAGCAGAAGACGTTTTTCTCATGTCCGAAGATCATTTTTGACACCATGTGGTGCTCACAGTGTAAACACAAGCCTTTTTTCTAGATTTCAATTCTGAAAGTGTGTTTTAAACGGGCTCATGCAATTAAAAATATTTGTCATTTGTTTATAGATATTAAACCCATGTGTTTACTGCTATGTGAGACTAGTCTTCTTCCTAGCCTACTATTGATATTTCACTATCAACATATTGCAGAGAAGATTTACATGCATGACATCAATTTCAAGAACAACACAATCCCTAGTTCACAAATATATCCAGATCTTTTAATACTAGTAGTACATATTACTGCCATCTCACTTCTGTCTGCGTGGGTTCGAGTCTCAGATTCAGCCAATGTGAGAAAGCTTGCCAGCAGCTTCTCGTGGGTCGGTGGTTTTTTCAAGGGTTTTACGGGTTCTTCCTCCACCATTAATACTTGCCGCCATGTATAGCTTATCTTGTGCTGAAAAATGGCGTTAAACCATAAAAGCAAAACAAAACAAATACTAGTACTTACCAATAGCTGAAAATGTCACACCATGGTCTTAAGAAATTTGCCAGAGGCCAATTTATGAAACTGTAACCTGCCACCTTAAGAATTCGTCTGAAAATTAATTGTGTAAAATGTTGTATACATATTACATATTTAGACATTATCTAATAAAATGGTATAAAGGAAAACGTTTTGTGCAAAATGCTAAAAATGGATTTATGCTTTTTGAAAAATGACTACTTGGCAGCAAAAAGCACTGCATTATTTAAATTGTGAGTTAAAACTGACTGCATTTCTTGAAACATTTAAAATTGTTTGCAACCTACAATCCTTTTGAACTTTGCTTACGACCATAGCATCATGAGAGAATAAAAATTTCTTTACAATGTTTCAAGAATGTCAAAAAGATGTTTGGAACTTAATACATTTAAGAATGGAATGAGAGAAATGTCAGTGACAGAAGTAAAAAGTTTTTATAAACTCTTCTAGCAAATTTAAATAAATCAAACATTTGAGTCAATAAGGTGCTTTAAAAGTGCTATCAGACTGAATCAGATATAAAACAAGCAGTTCCTCAACTTTTCATTAGCATTATGTTGATGCTAATAAATGTCTAAATAAGGTGAAGGTGTTTTAGGGGGAATCCGAGCAACAGTTTAGCTAATCTGGAGAGGTCAAAATTTAATCAATTAACATTAGACCATTGTAGAATATTGATATACTTTTGTGTGGACCCTGTTGAACTTACAAAATGACATATCAAATAAATTCATTGATTCATAGCTACTGAAATTGACCACACATATACAATTACTCAATACAATTTAAGTTAATTTCTTTTTAGACACCAATTTCCTTACAATTGACCTTAATGATTTCTGGTGTTTACAAAATCATAGTAAGTAATAAGATAAGTTATAGAACAAATATTTACAGTAGAAAATTCTGTTCAAGATAAAAATCATTTCTCCTTTCGACTTTTAAGAAGCACATATCATAAAACAACTCATGCGGAAGCTCAATCTGTCTGTCAAAGTCACTCTCATTTGCATTTATATCAGAATGAGTATCTGGATGAGATTGAAGCTATTGTTTCTTTTAACATGACTAACCTACTAATCCTAATATTTTACCATTCAATTTGAGACCTGCAAAAAATAGAAACAATTGATATTGATGTACTTTTAACACTGACTGAAAACAATTGATAATGATGTACTTTTAACATGGAGTGAAAACATTTGATAATGATGTACTTTTAACATGGAGTGAAAACAATTGATAATGATGTACTTTTAACATGGAGTGAAAACAATTGATAATGATATACTTTTAACATTGAGTGAAAACAATAATTTCAGATGCATGAAACTGACACTTAGTTTCAAACTTTCCCACCTTTGTCAATTGAACTTAGAAATTTCAAGATATATGCATAACATTGAAACATTTCCTTTTATAATCCAAATATGGGATAAAAATCTCTTATGTCACAGTGAGGGCCTGAAGGTAGAAACTATGCCAGTGTGCTAAAACTTTCATTCTTTTCAGCAAAAAATAACAAGCAATATGCCATATCCATCTTTATTTCTAATACCATTCCACTGATGTCATTCAACATTCACAACAGTATGTTTATATATGATTCTTCTAAAGTCTATCTGCTCCTGTCAAGTTATATTACTTTTTATAATGCATGTTGACATGCACTTGATTATGTGTCTGTATTGAAATGCGGATAATATTCATAAAAATAGGGGTGCAAACTTTGACAGGTGCAAAAAGAATAAGACATCACATTATGGTCACCATTTTTCGTTGACCCCAAAATGTGCTACTTTGTCATGATATAAACAGTTCTCACATTGAGGTAAAAAGTACAGTTACCTACCTCTCCAATGAGAATCACATACAACACTATGTGATGTATGGAAAAAGGAAGGAAATATTTTGAAACTAATGCATACAAATTATTTAAATATACACAAAGAAGCAGAAAAGTATAAGAGATGTGGCTGACTGCACTACACAAACATTTTTGATTTCCTTCAGAGGGCAATAGCCAGTTTGTATGTACAAATGTAATGCTTGCTGATTGCAGCATTAAATTTAAGTGATGGGGATTGGATTTAATTTCACAACTGGTCATTTTCGCTTGATCCATGATCAGTTTATATTATGTTTAATATCCACATTATGTCATTGTGTGTTTTGTTTTTGAAAAATGAAATACATGTAGTTTAAAGTCTGAAACTGATGGAATGATGCAAAACTGAATTTCACCATGATTAATCGCAGCATTTCTAATAATTTATAACTTGATCCAAAATGTCAGTAAATTAATCTGAAAAAAATTTCATTTTAACCAAATTTGGCTTGCTGCATTTTATGATGGGACCTTTTAAAGTACATTGTTTAATCCAATACCACAATTTTGTTTGAAAGAGGTATTTTTGATTATATCCAATTATAATATTAATATTCTGCACGATTAAAAAAAAATACATTCTTCTGTTTGCCATGAAGACACTTAACGAATTTGATTTCTAAGTTGACAGTGGTTTTAGAGGAGCTATGACCCCAAACTGCCTAGCCAAACAAATTTTAGTTAAACGAGAAACCTTTACCAAGGTTTGTTTAGGGTAACCTAAATTTAGTATCCCTCAGATGAAATTCATCTTTCTACATCCTGGTAGAAAGGTATAAGTTCTTACTGTGCAAACTTCCTAACGTTTACTTACCTCCAGAGAAAATTAATACAAACAGAGTCCTTTGTTTTATTACTTCCAGAGAAAATTGTTACAAGCAAAGACCTTTGTTTAATTACTTCCAGAGAAAATTATCACAAGCAGAGTTGGACTCCTTTGCCTTACTTCATTCCCTTGTAGCTTTAAGCTTTGAAATTTGAAATGAAATTGACGTTCATAGATTTGGTTACATAACAGTTTTTTTGCAACGTCCTTGTTCAATAATCTTGTCAGTACCCAATAGTAATTATAACAATCGATTACACAGTATTCCTTTCAGTCCATTGAACAACACAATTGAGCCTCCCTATCATACTGACTCAAGTTGGTTTATAATTTGTTGACCTCTAGCATAATGAGGCTGAAGAAGCCTACTGGTTCCAGCAAAAATTACCAGAAATCAGCTGCAAATATTCACATCAAGCCATACAATATATGAGCCAGAAAAGTATAGCATATTTTGGTGCAAACACCATGATACATGGCATATTGTAGTACAAGCACCATGATACATGATGTGTTTTAGCAGTTAACTCTGGATTTATGTGACAGTATGTCACACATTCATCATACTCATATGGGATTTCTTGACTTATGTCTGCTTTATTCATCATATGACTGCTAATATTAATAATCAGAAGAAATAGAATGATTATTTTATATATATAGTGGCACATACTATGTTTGATATGGATTTTTAACTTAGCTTTAACCATCTTTCAGTCAAATCGCTAAGATAGCAGCTATGTTTTTGGTGATGTCTAGCATTGAAGCATCATGCTACAGACATGTAGCATCATGTCCCACCTATCCACATTATCTGGATACCAGGTCAACCAGTCCTAACACTTACCTGGTAATGCTGAGCACCAAACTAGACTGCTGCATGTATAATGTTTATGTCTTTCGTATGACTTGGCCAGCATTCAAACCCGTGACCTCCCACATTTGAGTTGGATGCTCTAACCACTTTGGTAACATGAGCAATTGGCCTATTCTCACTTGAGACCATCTTCACAAAAATGTTTCTATTATCAATGTATATAATTCAATAGTTAATAATAATCTATATATATATATATATATATATATATATATATATATATATATATATATATATATATATATATATGTTTGTGCAGAAGAGAAAACTGTTTGATATTTGTTTTGGAAATACATTTATGTGAATGAGTTTTGGTCAATATTTTCTGAATACGCTATGCAAAATACTGGCTTTCAAATTAAATTCTCACCTGAGCACATCATTTTTCATTAAACAAATTCAGACGTACTAAATTGTGAAATTTGTATTACTAACAATTAGAATTTATATTAATATATTGCATGCTTGTCAACAAAGAACTATTTTATTGACAATTTAGTAGTAATTTTGCAATATGTTGAAAAAATGTTTGGATAGCAAACTGTCAGAGCAGATTTATGATTTTTGTTTGTCACTACTTTTGCAGTATGCACTAAAACTTTCCTATGTCCCTTTATATGTGTTATCTCCAATATTTGCAGGACGGAGTGTACTGTCCACATCCTTCAGGTTTTAGGTTCAATCCTGTTTACAAATACATTTGGCAAAAAAAAAAGATCAGTCACAATGGCTAATATACCAATTTTCATTCTTCATGACTGAATGTCATGCTGATTTGAGCTGAATAAAGAAACACAGAGTAGTACCAGTAATCAGAGCGTATCGTTTTGGTGGGACTGATTCATGTTATATTATCAGCATGTTGGAACAGACTTTAATTTAAAAATCAAAAAATATCCATAACCTTTATATCTGAAAGCATATATGTGTGGCCTCTCATGAGAGAAAATTTGATAAGTTTTCCATTAGTATATTGGCAAGGGGGGGTGACTGTTCTAGAGGGATAAATTTGAACACAAACTCATTAGTGGCTGGACATAGGCGGTCAGCAGTGCAATTCAAGAGGAAGACCATTGTAGCGAGATCGGATGAAATCCAATGAACTGAGTGTTTTGTAAGATTATATTCTAGTAATTTATGTAGTATAGATTTATTGGTATCAAATACTTTACTTAAATCTAAGAATAAAACCTTATTTAATTTCCCATTAACAGTATTATTTAAGTCATCAAGTCAAGGTGCACTGTCTCACTTTCAATTTATGAGAAGAAGTCATTGAAATTATATTTAATTGTTTCATTAATGACTTCAAAGTCAAAAGTAAGACGATTAGTTTGACTATTGAACAGCTTCATCAAAATGGTCACCTTGAATTACCTTATTATATCTGATGCAGAAAGTTTGTTATTTAATAATCTATTTTACCTTTAATCTGTTTAATCTATTGTACCTTTTTTTTTTCCAATATGACCACCATATTACTTATCTGATAAATCTTGTTATATCTGTTTCTGTTGCACAGATGATCATACTGATTTGGCCTTTGCGATGTAAGATTTTGTATGATATCGTATCAGTCATATTAATGTATTAATGGCAGCAATCTGACATCTAGTATGGGTACCACTGTAGCTTCCTTAAAGATTTGTTTTGTTTTTGCACATCTCATTAACCAATGATGATACCAATATAGCATTTCATTGAAAGCCTTACTATAATGTTTAGTTAGTCCCAAGTGAAAATGATACCAACATCACGTCCAGTACAGACATCCTGGCAGCCAAGTTGAAACTCTTGCTATGGCAGAGGGCTGCTGCTCAAATGGGGGTTATATTCAAATTGGAGTTTTCAGCAGACCTCGATGATCCAATACACACATTGACTAATAGACACATAAGTGATGTTTGAGCACATTTTAGTATTTAGTAGCATTCTAGTTGCTAATTAGCAAACTGACAATGATTTTAAAGATCTTGACTTGGAGTTTTAGTTGCCCTAGATTGTGTGAATTCTAAAACATAAAGAATTAAGAATGGATTTTACCAAACATAGTTTGCAGATGTGTCTGAGGAATACCTTATATTATACCAAAACATTCGGAGAAAGGGGGCATTTATCAAAATATATTTATAGATTTGGTTTAGTATGGTGCATATGTATGCATTATGTAAGATTTACATTGTCTTATACAAATCCTTGTCCTTGTATATTTGAAACTTGTATGTTTATCTCATTATATCTTCTGTGTATTGGCTAGTTATTATCTCTGAATATTTTATCACTTGATATCAATTAAAGAGAAGAATTTATTCATATGCATTTATGTCTTCATTGCACTTTTTACTTGAAAGTATACGTTAGAGTTAGGGAGTGTTACGTATATTTGATTTAAGTCATTTATTTTTATTTTAATTGTTTGTTTGTCGGATTCAAATTTGACATTTTAAGTTTAAGATTAATTCATTGGGATATATATTTTTTTAAAAAGTGGGATGACTTGTACTTTACAAATAAACACCAAATGTTGACCTCATTTCTGACCTGGCTTCAGAGTTGTAGACAAGCTTTAAAAATGATTGGTTGATTCCAAGGACATGGGGCTTTGTTATAAACATCTTTCTATTTTTAGTTGGGTCGTATGGTGTGCACGAGATTTTTTGAACTTAAATTTGTTCTAAAGATTCTAGAAGATCATGTGACCCCTTCCTTGTTTACGTAAAAACAGGTATCTAAATTATGTTTTGGAGTGAACTATTTAGTAGAAGTTGGGCTGTTAGAATATTAAGTTGTATTGTTTTGAGTTATTTTAAATTACCTTGTATTGGAAATTATTTCAATTCGTTTGAATCAAGAGGATTTTTTTTGTTATTTATCTGGAAAATAATTGTGCTCATTGAATTTCATAAGACCAGAACTGACTTCGTCACGTGACATCGTCTTCCATCTTAGATGCTTTACTAAGATTCGAACTTGGAATTATTTGGACATTTTATTACCAGGACATTTGCAATTTCTCTAGTGGATTATATTTTGAATTATTTTTTAATTAATTTTGGAATTGATTCTTAAAACCGGAAGTTTACTTTTCCTTTCTGGAAAATATTTGTGCTCAATAAATTGTTTATTAAGTTTTTACAAGCTTGTTATTTTCACTCTTTCTATGTTACTGTTTATTCGAGCCTAAGCACGTAACATATAAATTGGAGGCTCGTCTATTTATCTAAAGTAAGTATTGGTCAGAATTTATACACATACACATTTCAACACTGCTTCAATATCTTGAGATTGTCTGAGACAATATCAGTGATTTTCTATTCCATATCAGTTTGATACTGAATTACCATGAAAATCAAGTTTGTTCAGAACATTATATACCTATGTATGTATGTATGTATGTATGTGTGTGTGTGTGTGTGTGTGTGTATGTATGTATGTTGACATAGACTAACATAGCCTTACCAAATATGGTATGATGGAGTTTTTCTTATGAAAAGCAAATATTGTTTTAATACTCAGCAGATGAAAGTAAGCTATGAACATAAGAAATGATATTGTCCTGGATTCCAGGAAATTGGTTTGCACCCAATTGAACACATTGCATTATCTATTGAGTATATCATTAATTCAACATGTATACCAGGAATATATACCAAATTAACATTGTCTAATGTTGTCTTGTTTGTGGGTGCCATGGAGGGAAACCACTGTCGAAACAGTACATGTATCACAAATTTCTGAAACTTCAGCATGGCTTGAGAATCTGTTTTCTTAGCACTCTCATCCTCAACACATTTAGCTGCGTTAAAACTACAGAAAAAATTTTGAGACTAAATTAGTCTAATTCAGATGAATATTAAAGAGTGTAAGGAGAAAAACAGTTTATTATGGTGATATATTAGTGTTTAACATGTTTAAGAAATGAGTGATTGTGACATATTTGGTAGTATATATACATAACAACCAAATGGTCCAAAAGTAATGACTCAGTTTATCATCACATAATACTTGCAAAAATTGACAAAATGGCATTACACTAACCAAGAGTTTATCCCTGTAAAGTACAGTATATAAATAATGCTACTATTCATTTTATTACGGAGACTAGTTGTCCATTACCTAATGTAAATTGTCTGTACATTTCTAGGATTATCGCCGTGAACGTGGGCAGACATACTTAAAGGAAATACGCTCCTACTTAAGAGACAAACCTACGACAGTCCACTTGGTTGATGAGGACTTTGCCATTGACAACACAATTATTGACAGCAAATTGGAGGAGTTGAAGAAGAAAATTGTAGAGGTGGCTTCACAGCAGCCATACTGGGGAGAGCAGATACCAACTCGATGGTTTCTCCTGGAACAGAAGTTGATGAGGCTCAGGGATGCTGATGTGAAGGTATTCATTAAAATTCCTCTTTACCATCAATAAGTGCCACTTCTATAAAACATTTTGCATTACACAGGCCTTCAGATTTGACCTTTTTTGATTTTGCATTATTGACAAGCGAATTTTGATAATTTGTATCCCATTAATTTTATGTGGCAAGCTGCTTTAAAGGTTTAGCTCTCTGTCGATTTATTAGATTTAATAAATACAAACATTGATTGTTGAAAATTGAATTTTGTTAGAAATAACGTGTGTAGCATCAACTTTTAATTACCAGAACTGTTCAACTTTGTTGTAAATAACAAGAACAAAACAAATGGCAAGTTTCATTGGACAAGGGACAACAATACTTATCACTTCACATGAATGGACAAGTGTTTTGAAAAGTCATAGTCCAACCTTGTACACAAGATCAATTAAAATGTCCAGCAATGGTTTTGGACGGACATTATCACCATGAAAAGTTGCAATTGTTCTAAAATGTAGAGAATTAAAAGTATTTTCCATGCACCCTTGCCAGAAATTACATTTCAAAGGTTTCTTAATACTATGAGATCTTCAGATAACAGATCACATTTTTAATGATCCAATCCCATTAGTCATTTATTTAATTGAAAGATATTTGGGCATGGGTGGCTGTGTAGTCTAACGTGTTTACCTTTACTGATCACTCTCATCTCAACTCTGTCCATATGGATTTGAGTCTAGGCCAGTGTTGGTACATGTATGTGTGAAAAGTCTGTCAGAAGTTTCCCATGGGTCAGTGGATCATACTGGGTTTTCTACCATGGTCTTCCTCCACCAGTTATGCTGGCCACCATTTATAGCCCTATCCTTCACTGAGACATAGCATTAACCCATAACAGCAACACATGAAAGATATGTAACTGGCATAATATACTTAACTGTAGATCACACAAATTTAAACTTTTTTGCAGTATATCATTGAGACCTTTGTGTGTGTGTGTGTGTGTGTCTGTATGTAATTTCTGCCATTGTTCAAATGCATAGCTTGACAATCTCACTTACTATTCACTTTATTTTTCCGTTTAAATTTCTTGGTTAATATAGACTATTTACTGTCGCCTGATATATACAATACAATTCTTATTTCTACAAATTGTAAATATCCAGACGAACATGACCATTTTCCAATGTCATTATCAACATATGATTCCATCTCACCTTTGTTTGTATGGATTTGAGTCTCAGGACCTCAATCTGCATGACTTTGAGTCTCAGGTTCAGCCAATGTGGGTATTTTCGGAAAGGTTGCCAGTAGCCTCTCGTGGGTCGGTATTTCTTTCGAGGGTTTTCCCTGGTTCTTCTTCCACCATTTATACTGGCTGCCATGTATAGCCTCTCTTGTGCTGAAAAATGGCTTTAAACCCTAAAACAATAACATCATTTTGATCGATTGTCTTCATTAACATTGTAAGACAAGGTATTGCTTACATGTGTATACGATAAATGGGGTTGGGGATAAACATCTAATTTATTAATTGTGCAAAAGTTGTATTGTGGTACCCTGTTTGCATGTCATGTATTATAGTACCTGATTTGCATGTCAGTCTTCAGTCATGACACTGCAGACCTGCCAACCCTACTGAAAAAATCGGGAGAATCCCGATTTTCCGACCTATCTCCAGATTTACCGATTTGTAAGAGAAACTCCCGATTATTTTTCGGCTCGTCAAGGAAAATAAAATTGCGTATTTCTTTTCTAAAAAAAAATGTCATTTTCCGTTTCCTGGTTTCTGTATCTGCATTTGCTGTGTCTGGTTTATTACTTAGTACTTTACCATATCCGGCTTCATCTACCAGTCTCACAGCGTTGTTATCTTTATCCGATTCAGTAAATATCAGCAATATAATGAATAAGTTTCTCAGCAAGAAGAGAAAATGAGAGGAAAAGGAAGTAACTGATGACTTGTCACCCGCCAGGGAAACAAATGGGATAAAAAATATAGAAGTGATTAGGGGAAGCAGTCTCGATACGATTTGTTGATGTAGATGACATTAATAAACACAGTTGCAATGCTGCTAGAAAGTCCTTCCAGCAGCTTCCTGTGCAGATTTATGAGCTCCTAGATACATGTTATTACCTGGAATCGAGTGATAAAAGAGTGCGGGAGTTCAAGAATTGTCAAATTTTGCATAATGATGAAGTCAGGAAAATCCTAAAGTATTGTCCAATTGGATGGCTTTCTCTTGGAAAGTGCATTAATCGTCTTCTAGAGCTGTGGGTGCCACTTAGTCAGTTTATAGAGAAAATGTATTTAGAAGAAAAGGCAAAGGCACAAGGCTCCATCATCTGCTTGTTAGAAGGCAAGTTCAGCTGCTGGTGCTGTGATTGTTTACAGCTGGTTTAAGCAGAAGGAAACAAAGTTATCACCTGCTTCGAGCCTTGGCAATGTCAGGCTAAAAAGAATAAGAGACAACCTAAAGTCAAGATGAGCCCTTGCATATTGCCAGTTTTTAAGCTGGATTCAGAACAGTTTTGACAGACCCAACAAAGCTCTACAGCATGACAAGCCCCTAATTCACAAGACAAGAGAGATTATACTATCCATGTACAGAGAATAACTTTCAATTGTTATTAAACTGAAGTACATTGTTGACAAGACAGACCTTACAGCAACTGATGTAAAAAATGAGAGCTTGTACATTCATTGTCAAGACTTGTACTTGGGTGAGGCAACCAATACACTTCTAGAGAAGATGACTTCTGAAGCACACTTACAGACAAGAATGCACTGTAGGGCATTTTTTTTATAAAATCACCCTCATGTATGAAGGAAAAAAATTCCATTAAACGATGACTTGCTCATTCATGCAAGCGTTGAAGATGTGGCTAAACAATCTGTAGCCTCATTTAAGGACCTGGCCTTTTTCTCCAGCCGAATGGAAGGAATCAACACTGATGATCTGCATATAGAGTTTCAGCTGTATCAAAGCTACAATTTAGACACAGAATTGAATATGGAAAGAGCAGATTTTCAGTGGGTTTGCTCTCAGAAAAAAAGATGGATCTGACCAAATGTTTTTTCCAATCCTTGGGAGAGTAATGCTCTCAATACTTTCAATAAGGCAAAGAGACATCCTGTCGGCATCAACCCTGGAAGCTATTCTTGTTAGCAAATTTGGCACACAAGGACAGAAATGCAAATCTGCAACATACAATTGACTGAAATAACAAAAATAAACATCTTTATCATGACATATAATGATATACACGTTATTCTTGTACCTACTGATTTTTTACCCTGCCTCCTGATTTTTGATGGTGAGCCTCCTGATTTTGATTTGTTTAATGTTGGCAGGTCTGACATTGTCACTTTACTGTATTATTTCAATGTCATAACCTGTCAGTTTTCTGTTCTTGTGTCATTTACATTTAGACAAAATATCTCATTAGTACTAGCATGTACATGATAAGTTTGATGCATCCTATAATTTGTAACTGTTCATGATAAACAATTATTAGATGTCAACTGTCTTTAAAGTCATTCAGTCATAGCTCAAGTGGCATCATTGAATCTTTTACAGTTCATTAATATCAGATTCACTTGTGCCTCTTATAATATAGATCAGTATATCACGTTTTACATTTTCATCAGTGCAGAGGCAGTCATTCGTGTATGCAGGCTACAATTACATGTTAATGAGGCGATGAAACAAAGCCATAAGCTCACATGCATTTTGGTAATGTCGTCATTGTAATGCTTAACACACGTTTTTGTTGATAGATACCTAACTCTTGTCTGTAGCATACATGTGCTGTTTCTGATCTATGCCTGACAGTGTTGACAGTAGTATACCTATGCTGTTGTTGCTGGATGCCTGACATTAGTCTTTAGCATACACATATTGTTGATCAGTGCCTGACACTCAAGTCTGTAGTATACACATCATGTTGCTGAATGCCTGACACTCAAGTCTGTAGTATACACATATTGTTGATCAGTGCCTGACACTCAAGTCTGTAGTATACACATCATGTTGCTGAATGCCTGACATTAGTCTTTAGCATACACATATTGTTGATCAGTGCCTGACACTCAAGTCTGTAGTATACACATATTGTTGATCAGTGCCTGACACTCAAGTCTGTAGTATACACATATTGTTGATCAGTGCCTGACACTCAAGTCTGTAGTATACATATCATGTTGCTGAATGCCTGACATTAGTCTTTAGCATACACATATTGTTGATCAGTGCCTGACACTCAAGTCTGTAGTATACATATCATGTTGCTGAATGCCTGACATTAGTCTTTAGCATACACATATTGTTGATCAGTGCCTGACACTCAAGTCTGTAGTATACACATCATTTTGCTGAATGCCTGTCACTTACCTTTAGCATATATTATGTTGGATGGATGTAAGATACATGACATGTTACTACGGTAACCAAACCAGTGTAAACCCATCACTAAGGTGATCCAGACAAGCCACTTGGATGTAAGAGGTATGATGCATGACTAAGGTGATCTAGACAAGCCACTTGGATGCTAGATGTATGATGCATGAACAATGTGATTTAGACAAGCCACTTGGATATTGGCAGGGCATTAGTGTAAATTACATAATATTCATGCAATGGTAATGAATGCAGGATTTATGACACATGATTGAAGTGACCAAACCAAACCATAAGTTAATTTTAATATTGACAAGATCAAATTAATGTACCTATACCTTCTTGAATATTTTCGTCAAATTAAAATATCTATACCTATTTAAAAATATCGACCGCGTTGTTGGCTTAGTGTCTAGAGTTTCCACCCCAGATGTAGGATGATGTGGATTCAAACCATGGCTGAGTCATATGGTCTCATTCCAAAAACTTTTAAAAAAAACCTGTACTAACAGCTGCCTCACTTTGCTCTCTGCATTAAGAGATTAGTGTTATTACTTCTTTAAATATTGACTGCTTATAGTGGTTAGAGTGTCCACCCCAGATGCAGGATGTTGTGGGTTCAAACCCTGGCTGATTCATAACAAAGACTTACAAAAACTGTACAAATAGCTGTCTTGCTTTGCACTCAGCATTAACAGATTAGTGTTATTACTGGTCAGTCCGGTGTCAAGATAATGTGACTGGATGAGACATCGTGCTACATGTCTGCTGCATGATGTCCAGTGCTAGACATTACTTTACACTGTTGACATTGTAGCAATATGACTGAAAAATTGTTAAAGCTATGCTAGAAATCTAGATCACACACACATAAATATTTTATCCATGTGAAACTTGAACACATATAGCTTGCTTTCTGATGATTATAAAAATAGTTTAAAACATATTTTATTTATAAAATAATGAGATTAATGTCATTGTTAACTTTTAATTGCAGGTGGTTTCCCACTCTACAGTGGAAAAATTAAATAAGGAAGGAGCTGTTCGAATAGAAGAAAGTGAAGAACTTGATCTGTTTCTTAGATATCTGCATGAAACAGGAACAATCATCTACTTCAGGTAATACCTTAATGCAGGGGTAAGGGTCTTGTATGCTATTATCTACTTCAGGAGAGATTGTAATGCAGATCTGCAGTAGTACTTGGTAGAATTTAGTATTTAGAAGCTATCAGTTGAAAATGAATCATACTGTTATAAATCTACATGAAGTTTTGTTTTTTATGATTTGTTTATCAAATGGAACATTTTCTTTGCACATATTCATTTAATTGCTCAATAATTAACGCAAAATTAAAATGTTGTCAGAAATGATGGTTTTTATCAAATATACATATAACTGTGTGTCTGTGTCTGTAAGTTTTCCTTATTTTTTTAATTTCTTAAGAATATAAAACAGAAACTAACCTGTAAAAAAAAATAGTTGTGTTGACCTTTCGTCAACTTTAAATAATTTAATTTATATAATACAAGAGACATTAATTACATACAAGACATTTTTAAATATTGTTTTCTTTCAGCATTGAAGTATTGAGAGGTAATATTCTGTTAGACCCAAAGTGGATGATCGACGCCCTGAAGTTCCTCATCAATGCTCAGCCTAATCTACCAAATAACCCAGCTGAAAATGACACTGAATCAAATAGCCCTGCTGCCAGTGCTGCTCACAGTGATATCACACAACAATGGTCTGACTTCAAGGAGAAAGGAATCCTTACTGTAGAACTTGTTGGTTTGTACATTTCTTTTTTCTGTTACCATTTCATAAAATACATATAATTTTGAAGTAATTGAGAGATACTTAAAGCATGTCAAAAGTAAATCCTTGTAATCTAATTTGTCTGGATGCTGTAGCTGATACTGACCATACATCATAAATCATTGGTCCTTCTTCAGAATTAAGTCTCCCCTTAAAATACACAATCATCATGAAAATTGAATTGTATTGATACAATGTTATGTGTGTCTAGCCATATTGTAAATAAATGGACCAAAAATCAGACATTTCCGAATGACATTGGTATCTCTATGAAAATCAAAAGAATAATCTGAACTCTATTATCCTTTGTGAAAAACATCAGCCATGTTTTAGACAGAATTTAAGGATGAATCAAGAAAGGTTTGTAAACACTTACCATACCAGTCAACCTGAATTTTGATCAGCTAATGCAGAAAGCCACACTCTAAGGCAAAGGATGCCACCTCATGATCAAAACTGACCACAGTAGAATTTATTGGCAGTTCTTGGACACCATGATGAAACTGTCCAGGATAAGATTAGGGTCTGGCATTATCAGCTAGTAATCTGTTGACCCCATTCAATATGTCTATTTGACCAAGGGACCCAACTCTAGATCTAAAGGTAAATTCACTAATAGGTAATTTTCAACAGAAGAATAAGCTGGTGAGCTTACCAGGTAAGCTATGCTTAGCACAGGTTAAATCAAGGACAATACCCAATCCCCAAATGTACAATACGTTAGGTAATAACGCTGTTTTTCTTGACAATGTCATAAATAAAGGAGGAGTAAGACATAAAACATCATAGCTGGACTGTAAGATGTATTGTGTAAAGAAAAGGAAAGGGAAAGGAAACCTTGTCATCTTGTAACAATGATCTGATGGTTGACCTGGTTATATTTATCCGTGATAATGTGATTAGTAATATAAAAGTATATACTGCTAAAAGCCAGAATATGGCATTAGCATTACATTATAGTTTTATTTTGAGAAGTACTTTCACTGCTGGAACAGTTGAGAGGTGTTTTCTGACAATAGTTTTCACTTAATTTATGATAAATGTACCATTCATCCCTACTGCTAAAACTGCAATTTTCAACCTCAGTTTTAAAGCCTCTGACTGAGACCCTTCTTAAAAGGATGTGTGATTGGTCTTTCTGTGACAAATATGGGCATGATTTCCAATTTCTGGATATTGATATGAGAGAGGCATTCTTGCACATTTTATTGTAATGCTCATTTGCAAGCTTGGATAGTGATAAAGTCTGATTAAAAGCTTGAATCAAAAGGTTTTGTTATCCAATGGCAGTTTGTTCTTTGCTAGGTCTTCTGTGCAATAGACTTGAAGGATAATAGCAACACTGTTATTGACTCATCTGGTGGTTTTGTCCATGCTTCATGAGCTTCATGAGCTGCCAGATATACAATCACTATGTGCCATAGCAGCTTTTCTTTCTACTTCAAATATCATTTAACTTTTGTAATTCAATTGAGGTAAATAGTGTGTACATGCACTACTGGCACAGGTCATATTTCATTCTTCTGTTTGTAAAAACATATATTGTCACTATATTGTTGTTACGTGCTTAGGCTCGAATAAGCAGCAACACAGAAAGAGTGAAAACTAACAAGCTTGTATAACTTGAACAATGAATTTATTAAGTACAATTATTTTCATAAAATAAATAAACTTACGGTTTTAGAGAATCAAATCCAACAAATATAGAATTCACAAAAATAATCCACTAATAGAATTGCAAGTCCTGATAAATAAATGTTCTAATAGTTCCAGGTTCGAATCTTGACGATGTAATCCAAAATGGCTGACAATGTCACGTGATGCAGTTCTTGTTTTGTTGTTCTTGTTTTGTTATCATCCAAATGAAAATCATAAACACATGTCCTTTTCCAGATAATTCTTCTTTCTTCAATGAATTGACACAAAGTCCAGAACAAAATAATAAAAATTAACACTCAAACATGAAATACACAACTAATAACTTACAGCCCAAAGATTCTACTGAACTATTCTATCCCAAACAATAGTTCTTATACTTGTTTTCTGAAGCAAACAAGTGATCATGTAATCTTTATAGAAATTCATGGAAGGTCACTACCTTCAGCAGGTCACGTATTCTAGATATGTCTTACACCCCAAGAACTAAAAATAAAAGTTATCCTTGAAATTAACCAATAGTATTAAAGACCTGTTTATCAAACTAAAGCAAGGTCAGATAAAGAGGTAACCAAGCCAAGGTCAAAACTTGTTTACAACTAGAGTATAGTCAGTCTGAACTTTCTAGAACAAAATCTCCCAATAAATGAATTTTAAAGCAACCATGACAAATTTGGATTCAACAATTAAAAATAAATATTTTAAATCCAATAGCCGTAACAATATGCAAAGTGATCCAAGATGTACAGCAATATTTCTTATTTCTATTTCTACAACAACCCGGTAGAATGTCTTTCTAGCATGGTGAAACAATAGTTTCAAGTAGTGGACATTTTCCTATAATGTATTATGGCTATACAAATATTATCAAAGAAATATTTTTATTTACAGTCTGATTTCTAGTAGTAACGGATGTTATCAATTTTAAAATTCTAAACGTGGCGGGTATTAGTCAGTAGATCGGATTGGTAATTACTCTGGACTCAAGCAATCATCCTGCATGTTGCTACTGTCATACTAGAGCAACATGTGAAGGACACAAATCATCATAATAGGTATAAAGTTTGTTACGTTTATAGATAAAAATCTATTGAACGGGCTTAAAATCTAATCTCAATAATGAAATGACCAAAATAACCAGATTTGTATCAAGATACCATCACTTACTGAATGCAGGTAAGCATCGTTTGTGACATTGATATTAGTTACTTCAATGAAGGTCGATAAAATATAATATCCATAACCTGTCATGAGCAGCAGATCAAGAAAATGAAATTACAAGCCTAACCTATTTCCTGAAGTCAAATTGGAAATGAAACTTATTTGGAGAGTTTCATCTGTTAAATTCTTGTTAACTGATTTTGTTTGCAGATATTAATGCAATGATTATATTTGACACACACACACACACACACACACACACACACACATATATATATATATATATATATATATATATATATATATATATATATATATATATATATATATATATATATATATATATATATATATATATTGGTATTTTATGTATTGTTGGTTTTAATGGTTTGTTCAGAGGTTGAATATATATATTCTCAATACAAATTAAATAATTAGATATAACATTTACACTTCCAAATCTATGTGAATAACTCTGGCTCTGATGTTTTTAAAGTAAATATTTTAAAAAAATATTAAATTATTAAAAATTCCCTGTTGAATCTAAAGCCTGTTTTTTTTAATACACAGATGCTATCTGGACAAAGGAAAATCATCCAGAACTACATGAACACAAAGACCACATCTTGATGATAATGGAACAGCTAAACATTCTTGCCAAACAGCGATCGTTTAATGAGATGGGAGAGAAGGTCGGTTAATATGAAGGTTCCATGTTTTATTCTCCTTTTGCATGAGTTGCAGATTTCAAATTTTACCTTTACCTTGCATTACCGTAATACATAATACCATTTAAAAGATAAGGTCTTCAACTGCAAATTCTATGATTTCTGACAACTTAAGGAGCATAACTTGGGCAAATAATACTAAATATTTACTTGTATGGTATTATGTAGTGTGGATTTTGCTTATGTGATATTTAACCCAGTCTTGCATACATACATACATACATACATACATACATACATACATACATACATACATACATACATACATACATACATACATACATACATACATACATACATACGAGAAAGCTTGCCAGTAGCTTCTTGTTAGTCGGTGGTTCTTTCCAGGGTTTTCTTGGGTTCTTCCTGCATTAACAAAAAAACATACATACTTATTAGAAAATGAACTACAGTGAAACCTGTCTTGAAAGAACACTGCTATGAGAGACCACATTCTCAGTGCACACATTTATTGAGTATATTGCAGTGTGACTTGTTATGAGAGACCACCTGACTAGAGAGACCATACATTTTTGGCAAAGGAAGTGGTATAATCAGTGTTTTGGTCTTATGAGCTTCAAATTTGGTAGTAAAGATGCCAATCCGTCATTAATTTCATTACAAAATAGAAGAACTATTTTCAACAACGGTACCATAGAAATATTTGGCCCGAAAGTATCAGATAGAAAGGGCTTTGAAATTTGTGCTATTTATGCATACTGACAATTCAGTATGGCTGTCTTGACTTCTTTTATAAAACGTGATAGAATTTTAGCAGAAAGAGCATTGGCATAAAGGACTATCATGTATGTACAGAAAGAAGCAATTCAGATGTCAAATATAGCTGCCATTCTTATAATTGTCAAGAACTTTACATAGCATCAGGTCTACAGACTTTACTAAATTTGATAAAATGTTCCAAATATGCCATACACAATGACTGCAATTTCTAATGAGAATAAAATTCTTCTGGCAACCTGTTTTCAAATGTTCTAGAAAAGATGTCAATCTGCTTTCAAATTATGTCTTTTGATGTCATGGAAAGAAACAAACCCTGTTTCTAAAAGTAAAAGAACTTGAACAGCATATTCTAAATCATTATAAACTTTATTGAAATTTAACTTTACAAAGGATGCCAAACTGATCCTGGCATGATGATGCATTAAATTCAGATTTTACAAATGATGATATTTCAGATTTTAGAAATGATGCCAAACTAATCCTGACATCATGATAAATTAAATTCAGATTTTACAAATGATTCTAAACTGATACTGACATGATGATATTTCAGATTTTACAAATGATGCCAAACAGACATCAGTTATGGCCACCTTTGCTAAATGTATACAAATCTGTCCATTATTTATTTTCAAACATAAGTCAACAGGACTTACCACATCTGAAAAGCAAGACGGTCTTTAAAAATAACAAATTTCCTGGACTCAATTTTCAACAGATATATTGATCGCTAATGGATGCAGTTTATGTAATTGGGGCATCGGATAAAATTCTTTTTATTTCTGATTAGTTTTGCTACTAGAGAGAACTGTATCTGTTTAGGTGATTTATATTGTCTGATATTGAACATAGCTTATGTTGTTATATGTTTGGACCTCTTTTTTATGGATATCTCGAGGTGGTTTTTTTTCTTCTTTGGAATTCTGTTATAGTCTTACATAAATAAAATGTTTACTGCATGCATGGCGGGTGATTAAGTAAATAACATTTTGTGGCATACAATGATCTTTTAACTTGGAAGAATATATGATGATTTTACATGTGATTCCAAACATTTTAGATTTCTCCATTATCTTCCAGTAGGTGCATTTAACAGTATTAAGATCTAGTACTTTGTTTCCAAATAATTTTACTGTAAAATCTAGCCGTTTTCTTGAAACCATGACTCTATTAAACGATTATTTGATTTAAAACCATATCTCACAATCAGATTGACAATCAGCTGGAAAGATCTGATTGCACATGAGAAAAAATAATTATCCTGTCATGCGTAAAGATAACACGTAATTGATTTTAAACAAATATAGAAATGATGCTCATCAAGCGTTAAATTTGACTCTCATGAACAAAAATAGAAAAATATATATGATTTCTCCTAGGATCCATTGGCTGAAAATAGTTGACCAACGTTTGTACAAATGATCCTGAAACTAAAGGCATTTCTCAGAACGTATGTATATTTAATACTTTCAGGTGGAGGACTACTTCCTTACACCTTGCATGCTTCGGCAAGAATCTCCAACAGCAGTAATCTCCCCTGAAGATGATCCCCACATGGTCAGAACACCAGACATGTGCTGCATATTTAGAGGGAAGTATTTGCCAACTCCCATCTTTCACAGGCTTCTTGCTGCCTGTGTAGCTCGCTGGCCAGTTGCCAAGAAGAAGGGGACATCAGAAAATTTAATTTTCTGTGGATGCTGTGTGTTCGACTTAGACCTTTTCCACAGATTAACAGTCTACATTAAGGACCATGTTGTTTTTGCAAGAATAACAAGGATGGTGATTGATGAAATCAAGACCCCTGATGCAAAGCTATGCAGCAGAGTTAGAAGGTTCATTACAATGAATCTTTCCAAGATTACGTCCTACATGGGCCAGAACTTGCACTATGAGTTGCAGGCAGAATTTCAGACATGGCATGCAGATGAAGTGAGTTGCATTTGGAGGGGGAAAATATTTTATATTGGCCTTCTCCATGGATATTGGTCTTCGTAAAATTGCTTTGTTTGGTATATAACTTACTTGATCAGGTGATAAGGTCCCTATACCCCACCAGATAACATTGTAGGATAATGGTTCCCGAGAGAAATGGCAATTATATATATATATAATGACATGTGATAATTGTCAGTAGTGCACATAGTAATAGTTGGGCATACATACTAGAGTATTAGATAATGTGCACTGTCCTAAATATATTCCTGTAGTTATTTAGTTTGAATTTGATAATTATCATGTTATGTACTAAAAGATTATTTAATCACTGTGCTTTGAAAATCTATCAACAGTAAAGCAGTTAATAGGTTGGAAAATTGTAAAACAATGATTTTTTGTGTTTACATACCATTTCATTGAGGGAATAATCTGAGAGTATTAAAACCAAGAGTTTATATTTTAATGGTGAGAAGGAAAATTAGAATATTTTTATTTTTTATTTTTCTTAAATGGAAGGAAGGAATACACGCAGAGAATCAAATGACTGTCCATAATGTGACTTTGGACATGGGTTGGGAAAATGTCATAAAATAATCAAGTAGACAATCATGGTCAATTCGAAAACATTTTGCTATCAATATCCTGAAATTCTGTCAAATATAATCAATACAAATTTGCTTTTTAGAAAATACATACTCATTTGAGCTTTAATACATCACAATTAACAAATGGCATTTGCCTATGCTTCATTTGTGGAATTTGGAGTAAGTGCTAGTACAGTTGATAATTAGGATTGCCTGAAAGTTAGGTTAGTCATCAATTAACTACATAAAATAAATATTTCATAAAATTATAATGCCTTTTTTGTGAGGACATATATTGATTAAATATCATTCTTGATTCAGGGATAATCAAATTGCATAACCCAACATCCCAGACTTTTTATTATCGAAGTCTGGCAAGTACAATTTTGCAAGATACGTGTCTTCAATATGTTGTTAATTTGTTGTAAAAAGAGGGATACTTTTTTATTTTCATGCTTTAATCACTGTATCTACCTCTGTACACAACGTTTGATTATACCCCTTTCTATGTAAAATTTACATCAGTGCCCACTGGTAATTGCACCATGTATGTAGATTTTATTACTGTTTGACTGCATTTGGGTATAAGCTACTAAATTATTAGGGAGACCCAGTGGTCGAGTGATCTAAAGTGCTCACCGTTATGGATCACTGCCATCTCACCTATTAATGCATTTTTTTTAGTCTCGGATTTGGCCAGTGACGGTATGTGAGAAAGCTTGTAAACCCTACAATAACAATAACTAAATTATTAAGAAGTCAAAACATGCCAATTATTTCAATGACGATATGCTTTATTAAAAGTCTTAACGTATTGCATTTACACAAACCAGATCCTTACAATTGACTCATTGCGACTGTCATTCAGCAAATCAGTGTAATTAAATTAAAGAAAGAAACTTTACATACAAAATGGTTCTTATTTCTTTATGAACTGATTAAATGACAGTAAAGAGTTTTTAACTTTAATTGATAATAGAAATAATTAATTTTCACATAAAATATTGTGTTTGGAGTAAACATTTACAATAGCTAATAAGCTGTCTATGTTCCTATTTAAATGACAAAATGTAGGATCTGATCAGGTTAGGAGTATTTGACAAGTATTATATTATTTACAATGAAGAAAATGTGCTTCACAAATTATTTTCATAAAGAAGATTTTGAGGCAGTAATTTCATTTCAAGCTGTAGAGGGAGGTACCATAAGACTGTAATTGAACATGAGGTAACTAATTTGCCTGAGGGAAACAAGTCTGAATCTTTGGCAGTCAACAATATCAAACACGACATAACTAAAATATACAAATGTTCACAGTGAGTTAAATGTTATCGCTCCCTTGTATTTGTTGACTTCGAAACAAAAACGTTTTTGCAGTTATTATGAAAAATATCCCAAACTGGCCCAAGTTGGAAATTCAGAGAGTGTATTTTTCAGTGGAACCTACAAATTGAGATTTGATTATTTTATAAGTGACAAGAAAGCTATGACAAGTGAATTTTTTAAAACATATTGCCCTGGACAAGTGGGTAAAAACAAAATTGATATATTACCAATATGTCATATTGACAATATTCCTACCAAATAGATATCATAATTTTGTTAAACTTTAATTCAATCCACTTTGTTCATCATTTTCTTTTATATGAATGAATCATATAATATGGTGAAACACATTTATTTTCAATATGTTTAAATTAATTTTAATTAACTTACAATTAGTGTAAGTAAAAATATAGCTGTTCTAAAGAATATAAAAGTATGAACTGTTTCCAAAAATCTGCATGCAAAAATTGGAATTGTGATTTGATGAATAGCAAACCAGAATGTACATAAAAGACTTTAATTAAACAACTCTTAATGTTGAGATAATATTGTAAGCAGGCATGTAATCATTGGGTTATTCATTTTCATCTAACAATCAATAATCCACAAACACTATAGTCACTTTTTTGATAGAAAGATATTATACAGATTCAAACTTTTCAAGGAGTGTTATGCCAGGTTCTACTAGAACTCAGAACTGAGGAAAACTTTCGATGGTAAATTTAGTTGTTTTAAGGAGGTACAGTTTTTGATGCACCTGGGAATATTTTGCTCTCCTGCCCCACACCCCAAAGAAATAAATGGTTAGCTGTTAAGTAGCCTGAACAAACTTGAAATGACAACCACTGGGTTGATGAGTATGGTAATCGCTGTGCTATTAGCTTTGGCATAGATCTTGTATTCATGAGATTACCTAACTCGATTTGCGCCTTATAGACAGCTGAGCAAGCTGCCTTTGTACTATATATATATATATATATATATATATATATATATATATATATATATATATATATATATATATATATATATATATATATATATATATATATATATACTTTTATTGGTCTGTTTACCATGTTAACCGACCTAGGTTGGTCTGATTACTAAGTTAGCTCACTTGGATTGGTCTGATTACCATGTTAGACAACCTAGGTTTGTCTGATTGAAGGATTTAATGTCCAATGCAAAAAAAGTATTGACTATTTACACTAAAGTATATTGTCTGGCCAATTCAAAGATAGAACAATAGTTATGTGGTATGAAAAGATAAATAAGAGTCTCCAACGTATAAGCAAGGAAATTTAAAATATACACAATATAAAAATGATGTCATGTAGTTTAGTTTCCTACTGCATTGCTAGGAAATAGTTTATGTTACTAGCCAAGCGACTTCGAATTTTGCTTGGTATGGATTAAAACGTTCTTACCTGATTGTTTATATTGGTATCATTATTTTAAATTGATTTAATACAATCTTGTTTTTAAATAGCTACTGTGGACTGATAGATCAGAGGCACTTATATAATAAAAGAAGAAACACCAACACATAGAATATGTGATGGGTTTCACTTTATTGCTTCATCAGGCTGAAATTAGAAATATTTCATATGCAACACCTTCTGTGTTATTTTACTGCATGTTCAATCATTAATGACATGTCAGTATGTTTAGTCACCGATTATGTGAGTCTTGTAACATTATTGACCTTTCTTTTTCTTTAGGGACATGATCCTGATGCACCAATAACACAAGAGCACATGAATCATGCTCGCCTCTGTATTGCTATTGTAACAGTGTGTGGAAATGCCATGAGGGAAATCCTCAGCACCCATGTTCCTTATCCACACACAGACATCCACCAGGCAATCCTTGCCAATAAAGTCAAGCTGACCAGTGGACAGGGAAGACCGCTACTTAACCCAGATCAAATTAAGGTGGTTTTCCCAGATCCCCAGGGGAAGACAACAGGAAAGGTGGATCAGTTTGATCTATCCCTACTTTATACTTTCATCAGAAATATCAGCACAGTTCCTGCTCCTGTAACATGTTGGGGATATGATCCACAAGATCATCCAAGGGACGACTCGCTAGGAGCTAGTATGGAGCGAATTCGTTCCTATAGGAATCATATTGGTCATTCCATGGATGTAAAGATTAGCAAACAGGACTTTGATGATTATTGGAACAAAATTGATGCTGTGCTTCATGACATTGAACTTAAACTTGGTAAACAGGGATACAGGGCACAGTTAGAGAAACAAAAGACACAGGTCATCTCTGTCTATCAAGCCTGCTAGCTATAAAGGAAGATTATGAAGCATAATTAAGATACACCAGTAAGCACAGTGCATACCTGTTTTGAGGGGACAGTATTAATACAACTCATAACATACACTTTTGTAAGGAAAGAACATGTAGTAACCATCTTTATCAACATGGAGAAAGCTAATGACACCACATGGAAGTGCAGCAAAACAAATGACCTTTTCTGCCAAGGCCAGAAGGACTACCTTCCTAACTGTATTGCCATGTTTGGAAAGACGGTTATTTCAGGGTTTAAATAGACAACACCTTTGTTGAAGCGATCCTCATGGCTGAGAGATAGATGCACCTCAAGAGAGCATGTTGTCAAAATTTACAGCTTGGAGAAATGTCAGTATTCAACATCAAAATCCAGGAGCTATCCTTGAATCAATGACCCTTTGTACCTGGTACAAGACAAAATCAATAATGTGTAATGACAGCTACAAAAAAAGGGTCAGGAATGGACGAAAGGAAATGGATTCTGATTTTCAAAATCTAACACTATATGTACTTCTGCTGATTATATTAAATTCAAAATGACCCAGATCTGTGTATTGATGATTGGTTGTTTTATTTGAATTATTGGGAAACACAATTTGTGAGCATAATTGGGGTCCAGCATTATGTATAATCCATTGCCAGTGCTGCAGTGGCACAAGATTGATTCTGCAGTGCAACTTGTTTGTAAAACTATTATTCATTTAGTAGGGGCCCCGAGTGTCCGTTACTGATCACTGCCATCTCACCTCTGCGTGGGTTCGAGTCTAAGATTCGGCTTATGTAGTTATGTGAGAAAGCTTGCCAGCAGCTTCTCATGGGTCAGTGGTTCTTTCCTAGAGTTTTTCGGGTTATTCCTCCACCATTAATACTGGCCGCCATGTATAGCCTATATCGTGCTGAAAACAAGCGTTAAACCAGAAAAAAACAAAAAAAAACTGACTTAGTAATTGTCTTTAGTTTTACATAATACACACACTATTGCTTTTATATTTTTACATGATATACATACACTATTACTTATATAGGAATCACATTCAGTTGCACTTGATATACATACACTATTACTTGTATAGCAATCACATTTAGTTGTACATGATATACATACACTATTACTTGTATAGCAATCACCTTTAGTTGTACATGATACATGTCAGACTATTACTTGTATAGTAATCACATTTAGTTGTACTTAATATACATACACTTACTCGTATAGCAATCACATTTAGTTGTACTTGGTATACATACACTTACTCGTATAGTAATCACATTTAGTTGTACATGATATACAGACACTATTGCTCAAATAGTAATCACATTTAGTTGTACATGATATACATACACTATTACTCGAATAGTAATCACATTTAGTTGTACATGATATAGATACACTATTACTTGTATAGTAATCACATTTAGTTGTACTTGATATACATACACTCACTCGTATAGCAATCACATTTAGTTGTACTTGGTATACATACACTTACTCGTATAGTAATCACATTTAGTTGTACATGATATACAGATACTATTACTCAAATAGTAATCACATTTAGTTGTACATGATATACATACACTATTACTCTTATATTAATCACCTTTAGTTTACATGGTACACAGTCATGTATGATGTTCACCATGAAGATAGAACAATGATTGTTTTAAGGTAACGTTTAGCTAGAATTTTTTTTATGAAGATGCATTCAGTGACTCTTGTATTAAACAATGGAGATGATCATCCTGAACATCATCAGAAGAAAACAATTTGAATTAGTTTGATCCATTACAATTGCTTTATTGTACAGATTTATAAACCAGACAAACTTATATGATGGCCATACATCCATAATCCAGTGTCGGGCATCCATTGTCTGTTGTCAGGTAGCTTAAGATTGTTGTTGATACTCGTTATGTTATAATTCACATATTTGCAATTTAAATGAATATAAAATATGGTCCTGAAAACTGTGTTGACCGAGTGAATAAACTACCAGTGTGTCCGCTACAAAATTTAGTTGTTTGATTTTGCTTCTTGTTCACAAGCACATATGCAACTTGATAAGTTGATTGTTTTCATTCTCAGTTTCTATTTTCTTTTATAATTATAATTACATTGCCCTCCTCAATATAAGACACACTCATGATTTAAATATGAAATGTGTTTTTTATGAAGAATTAGTGCACTACAAACACAGTTAGCTTCTTATACGCTGAACCTGTACCGTAAGGCATTAATGTACTGGCGTATGGACATTAGCATGGAATAGACACTAAGTGAAATAAAAAAGCAACAAGAGGTAATTATAATATTTTAATATATGGACAGTTCATTCAAGTAAGTATTCAGCTTTAATTAACATTTATAAAGACTACAAGAGCAAGGAGCGGTGGCAAACATTTGAATACTTTTATATTTAATAATTAATAATTGATTTTAGAACATTATAATAGGTTTAATAAACAACATCAAAGAATTCAAACACAATACAGTATGTGTGCTTCGTAACTGACAAATTTAACATAAAGGCTTAGTGTCACTGGCTATTGCAACTATGTATCATTGATATTATGAACACTATAAATAGATCACAAGGAAAGCTTAAACATACTGTAACAATGAAACAGATTACTCAATGTTACTTGGTACAATTTCAGTTTTAATGTTTTCATCCAGCACATTATGTTTTTTTCTCTCACTCCAGATGTGTGCTTGTTTTGTTTTTTACATATGAGTAGAATGGAAAAAGAAAGAATTGCGATGAAATTGTGTATATCATTTAGAAAACAGATTATTACTTTTTATCGGGTCATCGGATCACAACTTGATATACGAACAATATTAGTATAATATCAATTTGCTTTATACCAACACTTTGAATGCCATATTATGTTTAATGTATGTGGTATATATATATATATATATATATATATATATATATATATATATATATATATATTTATGTGTGTGTGTGTTTGTGCGTGTCTATTTTATTAGTATATAGGTATATTAGTACTATAGAATATGGTGTATTTCTCAAGCAGACAAATAGACTACATGTTTATTTGTATAATATAATTTAGATATATTTGTATCACAGGATCAAGTGAGTTTATTGTATGGCGCAGTATTTTTTGTGTGTCCATCCATGAACAACTACTTATTACCATTCTGAAGTCCATATTTCTGATCCAGTTTCAGTCAAGCATGTACTGTAGGATCATATCATCATACGTTTTCCTAGACCTGCTATATGTATGTGTGCTATATATATATATATATATATATATATATATATATATATATATATATATATATATATATATGTACTTGTAAATACATTGTTTCTTTGTTAGGATAGACTGTTTTGTATCAAATTCTACCAATTGTCTTATTAAGTGATCAGGACCTATAAGTATATAATCACTCGTTTTTAAAATTATATTCATTTTATTTTATTTTTAATTTTTAATTTTCAGCAAAGTCCGGTGTACTAATTTTTATTTTTATTTAACAGAGTTACAAAAAAAATTAAAACATTATTTTAAAGACTATCTTTTTTCGTGTCATTCTTTGTGTTTTGTATATTAGTTGTATTGACTACAACTGTGTTCAAGTCAGGGTCCTTACATTTTTTATTTTAAATTGTACTTAACCTGACTCGAGTTGGGTTGTCTGTATTTATTTATAATCATGGCTCATGTCCTTATAATCATGGCTCATGTCCTTACAATCATGGCTCATGTCCTTATAATCATGGCTCATGTCCTTATAATCATGGCTCATGTCCCTTAAGCAGGGCTCTCTGTGTAGTACGGAAGCTACACAGAGAAAGAAAATACAAGATTGTATATGAGTGAATAAAAATTACAAGCGATTTTATCTTAGACCTATTTCCTTTGTATGGCATGTGCGTTGGGAAACACTAAAAGCCATGCTCTAATATTTACTTTATGTTTTTATGGATTGTTTGTTTTGTGTCCCTCTCAGTGTGTTTTTCCCTGACTCTTTCACAGGTCTGTCCACTTTGCGTAGCGCTTTGTGATTTAGCCCTGCGACGTCCTAATCTCGTACTTGCCACGCGATGATTCCTGTAAACCCCCCTCCTCTAAAATCATAATCTAGTTGTATTTCCCAAAGACTATTATTTGTCTGCATGCCCTCAAACGTTCTATTATAAAGTCCATTTGTAGAATAATTCCTTGTTATAATTTCCATCCAGGTAAAGTATATTTTGTTCTTTATATGGTTGAGTTGCCCTTATCTTTTTGTATCAGGGCTACTCCTTGTTTTCTGTTTTTTTCACATTCAACCATTACAAGTTTTTTTTTAAATGTAGTTGTTTTACACAGTGGCACCTCTATTAATTTAGTTAGTTTATTGTTTTGATACATATATCTGCTAGGCCCACCACCCCCTCTTTCCATCCTTTTATAATGTATCCTTGTTTATGTAATTTGTTTTAAAACCCCATAAGTATATACTAATCTAGTTATATATTATCTTTAGATGTTTATTTTTTTTTATGTCCATCGATTTTATGATATAATTAATGTGCACATGCATGCAGTTTTGTGCTACTTGAACCCGTTCCATAAGGCTTATTGGTGTGAGTGCCCAGGTTTTCACATTTTCATTTACCTTACCCCTGATTTTTGTTGAGATTTTCTTTTTCCTCATCCTTACCCAAAATAGACGCAAAGGGCCTTTTCTGTATCTTTAATTATTGATTGGTAATCCATGTTATTTACCTCTCTAGATTCCTAATAGTAATATCTCTGTTTTCTCTGGATTTATTTTTGACTTTGATGCTTTTCCGAATGTTTCAAATTCCTGTATAATTTTTTTGTATGAATTTAGGTCTTGTACAAAGTTAGTGCAATCATCAGCATTTTCAGCACTTCTCTAATATTTGAAACCTAGATACTTTAAAATCCTACTCTAGTTGTATTTCCCAATGACTATTATTTGGCCGCATGACCTCATACTGTCTACTATGACGTCAATTATTTTGAAGAGTAATTCCTTGTTATAATTTCAATCCAGGTAAAGTATGTAAAGTTGTTTTAATGGTTGATTTGCCCTTATTTGTTTATAACATGGCTACACTTTATGTTCTGTGTTTTTCACATTCAACCAGTACATGTTTTGTTTGTAAACGTAGTTGTTTTATACAATGGACATTTATTCGATACATGTGCAGTGTCACTGCTACCTCTCCTGTCAACCACGCATCATGCATGTATTTGAAGCAGAGACTTTGTATTTTGAATGAACTTAAATTTGCCCAGTATCCCCAAGCCATATCCCAGTTAACGTTTATATGTTCCTGTTCTACTTTGCTTTGTATCCTATTTATTGTGTTGTCTATTATCCATTTGTACGTTATCTTGTGTCTATTTCCCATAAGTCCCTTTTGTCCCTATATTTAGTAAATCCTTTATTGACCGTAACTTTATTGGCATCTCTATAAATAGAGTTAGTTTATTGTTTTGATATATGTCTGCTTCATAGAGAATCCAAAATAGTATATACAGAGCCCTTGCCAAGGTATTCTCGGCTCCACTCTAAATTCCTATCATTTCATTGTTATGTTGGTGTATTTGATAAAGATAGGGTTTGGGAGGGCTAGGCCCCCCTCCCCTCTTTCCGTTAACTTATAATGTATCCTTGTTTATGTAATGTGTTTTAAAACCCCGCAAGTATTTAATAATCTTGTTAACTATTATTTTTAGATGTTCATTTTTTATGTCGATCGATTTTGATATAATTAAGGTGCACATACATGCAGTTTGGGGCTACTTGAGCCCGTTCCATAAGGCTTATTGGTGTGAGTGCCCAGGTTTTCACATTTTCTTTGATCTTTCCCCTGATTTTTGAGGTTTTAATTTTCCTCATCCTTGCCAAAATAGACCCCCAGGGCCTTTCCTTTATCTTTAATTATTGATTGGTAATCCATGTTGTTTACCTCTCTAGTTCAGTAGCTGGCATCCCTGTGGATGGTATGCAAGGAGTACGTTCTGTTTAAGGATTGTTTTAAAGTAAGTGTTTAGTTTTGACGTCCTCGCTTTGGCCGGCACATCGTTTCCTCCCATGTCCCCCTCAGTAATCCCTGAGTTTTGATCCAAAAGTTGTTTAAAGTTTAGCCCATCAGTCTGGTCACTGTCATTAGGTATCACAACACTATTTATATTTTCTATAAATTTTGGCTTTATTTTCTCAAAAGATACCCAGTCAAGGTTTAGTTTTAGCAAATAAAGTTTAAACAATAATGTGTAAACAAACAAAATTTAGAAAAAATTACCTGCACATAATTACAGAAAACTACACAAAGGTGAAATGATATATTAGAGAATGATCTTATTTAGCACAGGAGGATTTCCTCAGCAACAAACTATTTACTTGTGCCATTATGGTACCTAGTATCTTAAATAAAAACAGGTGTTGTGTGTGCACGTGTTGGAATAAATTTGCTCTTTTGTGCAAAAGACAGGTATGTATTGCTTGTGCATTTCTGACACAAATGAATAACATCATTATGTAATAAAACTTAAGAGTACACGAGACTTTAAAATAGTTGCTATACTGAAATGCGTGAAATTGTTTTTATGTTATCACAGGAATATTCATTATTATATGGTGTCTTATCACAGGTATATTCATTATTATATAGCATGTCATAATAGGTATATCGATTATTCTATGGCATGTTATCACATTAATATTCATTATTTTGTGGAATGTTATCACAGGTATATTCATTATTTTGTGGAATGTCATCGCATATATATTCATCATTCTATGGCATGTTATCACACGTATATTCATTATTCTATGAAATTTCATCACAGGTCTATTATATTATGACATTTAATATATTTTTTAAGAAGAAACACATTTCGTTAGGTTTACTTGTCAGTGCGTCAGCTAAGTGTTCAAAGCAGTATTTCCATTCCACAGTTCAACTACATATATGAATTTTCTTTCAAAAGTTTATATGTGTCAATTACCCAGGTCAGTTATGTCAGACCTACACGGGCATCTTGTTCCCATTCCATATAGTTTTATGTTATGTTGGATTTTCCACTATTTTCTGGTTATTTACCTTGAGAGATCCAATTTCATATGGTTGCCATTTACATCACTTATTTCTTTATTTGGCAAGATATTAAGCAAACGTTTTAGCAACTCTCATGTTTATCACTTATTGCTATATTTGGCAAGATATTAAGCAAACATGTTAGCAACTCTCATGTACATGTGTCGATACTGTTGTATATGAGCAGTGTGGTATAGGCCTGGCAACAGCCTCGTTATATAAGTACAATTATAATTTGGTCAACATCTGTGTTTCTACACCATTGTCATCAGCCGTTAACATTAACGTCAGAGCATAACTGTAACAGAATTGTTACCGAGTGGATGGTGGATTAAATGAACAACACAAACACAATATGTGAAAGATAATGTAAATTTATGAAATAAATTATTAATGAAAAATAATGATGTATCAACACAACAACTCATGCATTCAACCCACAATCACATTCCACAAACATTCACAATTCAAAAATAAATTAAATATTAATACAAAATAAACACAGATCCAAAGGAATCTCCTGGACTATACACAGATCCAAGGAACCTTTACAAAAGTTATATTAACGCAAGTATCAATTGCGATAACAAATACAAACATCAAACTATACTATTGCACGATTGCTACAACTAGCACGAACATAAACATTTATTTAATCAAGTTGCTAACTTTTATTGGTACTCCAGTACCCCTTCAGTCCATCAACTACGTCTTTCACCCTTCCATTTCCTCCACTTCTATTCTCCTGTCTGCCTTCAAACATCTGCCAACCTTCTCTCCTTTTCTCGTCTCCTGGAGACTCGAGGGACCAACCTTAAAACTTCCTGTGAAAACACACAAGGGCATTAGCATATTCCTCTAGCAACATCGTCTCACACTAAACAACAGTCTATCATCAGGTAAGTCATTACCTTTTTTGGTCACGCATTCATGCACATCGAAACACCCATAATTTGTGGTACGGTATACATGGTATCAACTGCTTGTCATGCATATATCAATAGATTTCATCACATCGGTATACACAAATAGTGAAATATCCCTATTAACTAATGTTGCACACAGCAACCATTATACAAAATTACAATTCAACATTTGCAAATCTAGAATATCACATGAATACATTCAGAAAGAACTGATACGAGAAGTTGAGATGGGCCCATTTGGGCACAATTTAGATGATAGTCTCGATATCAGAAAAGTTGGTACAATTTTAGTTTTTGAAAGATTGGTTTTCTATTTTTATTTTTATCTGCATTTGAAATTCTGTATATTTAAAAATCAATCTGTCCAGATATATCTTGCTGTTTATTTTTTAGTGTATTTATCTCTCACCATCAAGTTTTTATGTATATTATATTGCATCTGCTTATTGTGCCAGTCATATCTGTCTATTGGTATTCACTGCATCATTTAAATGGGTTGACACTGAAAGTCCGACGAATTAAAAAACAGGCTAAAGATTGATTTGTTTAATGTCATGAAAATCTAACTAGGCTATTTCATATAAATACAAATAGTCCTACCAGATAACTAGGTCATCCAGGTAGAAATACAAATAGTCTTACCAATTTACAAGGTCATTTACTCATATGAATGCAAATATTTGTACTACCAATTTTACAAGGTCATCCACGTATAAATAAATAAAATCCAACCAAATTAAAGGCCAACTATATACAAATATATATATTCCCACTAAAGTTTGATTGTTGAACTCAAATGGCAAACAATGTTTGTGATGAAATAATTTGTCTAATAGCTAACATTTAAATATCTGTGAATGTGTGAAGAAGCTTAAATATTGTTATAACAGACCTCAAATCTAATCTAATCATCAATAGCTAATACAAAATAGTCTGAAATAAAAACATTGCAAATATGTGTAAAGATTGAAATTAAGCTGCAAAAAATCTAAAATTGATTCAAAACATCTACTTAATATACAGTGAGAAAGATTTCATACCTTTTAATGTTACTGTATTAAAATTAATTTCAAAAGAACTTATGGACATATGATTGGTCTGAAGAAAAAAACATGTTCCCTTTTTCTCTCAAAAAGTGAGCACAAAAAAAGTATCCAAAGCTACAAGTAATAACTGGATCAAAGCGCCATACAGTTTTCTTGAAAGGCGATTCAATGGTGGAGCATGTAATGGGAAATGAAAAAATGGGCAATCTATGTTCAAGACTCTTATAAATGAATGATGAGGAACACATGCACTCCTTCATTGAATCATTAATTAAAGAAATATCTTATGTAAAAGATATAAGAGTAAGGATAAGAATAAGAGCAAGAATTCTTTTTTTAACACACACACACACACACACACGTGTATTCAGATACTTGTGAGGACCTTGACATATTACTACATTTCGAGGACCATGAGAAGGAATGGAAGTATATGTTAGAAATTTGAAAGTAAGCTTAACTTCATTTTTGCCATATACTTCTTTATGCATTATGAGGACTACTTTAACTTTGCCATCATTGTGAGGACGTGATTGTTAGGACTAATTTACACACAATCAAAGACTACCATCAACCTGAGGACCTGAATATTTTTTATTCTTTTTATTGCACCTGTCTTGTAAAAACATGAGAAGATATTTAAAAGTTTAAGAACAAATTTATCTGCAACTACAACTACAGACAGACAAATAGATACGCGAGCTTAAAAGTTCAAATCGCATTAAAATATTAGTTTTAAGTTCATTTTTAATTTCATCTATTAATATAAAAAAATGTGATTTCTAAAAATGTAGGTTGAAACCGAAGCAACTAAAATGCCATAAGGCAGGTGCCTAATGCAAATTCACTGGAATTGAAGTTGCCTTTGGGAAATCTGCACTTGACTCATTATATGACAATAGATCACTACACAAGTTTAAATATTCTGCAGAATAACACGGGAACTAAAGGAAATTGTGTTCCATTCAATTTAGTTATTTTTCTTCTTCTTCATGTTTTTTTTATGCCTTAAAATCATATGTCCATAATTATCAGTTATCAAAAAGTGTAAATAACAAATGAAGATAAAATATGTATGTGGGAAGGAAAGGAAGGGTTAGAATGCACATATATGCATGTGTATATGCATGCATAAATATACTATGGTTTTTAAATATTTAGAACTGAGAGAGTATAGATGGGGGAGGGAATACATTGAATTGAAACTTTAAATATTTTGTCGTCTTACAGGTTCATTTGACTTGCTTTTGGAACCGTTATTAAATTCAATTTTATACGACAAGATATGCTAACAGATCAATATGTGCAGTAATGAAAGCTAGACTTTAATAATAATATTTTGTTCTAAAATCTAAATGTTTTCAGAACACTGCCATATTCATTTGCTTAAAAAAATAATCTAGTCACCGTGAAGTCTGCGATATGCATTTAAAATCTCTCTGACGAGTTGAAGTTGGAGGAGGTAAGTACACTTATTTCAATTTGATTACTTCTTTTTCAAACAATAAAGAGTTATCAGCATTCTGTAATTTGCAGGTAAACAATCATAGAATAGATTATACACATCGATTAGGTTGCATGTGTTTAGGTTGATTTATTAGGCATTTAAAGAAAAAGATATATAACTTTCGTATTGCATGTCTAAATAACATCAGATTTTGAGGACTGAATCTGGGTTGCATTTTACTTAACACATTAACCGCTGGAGTTTTTTTTCTGTTTTCGCATGCAATGCGAGTTGCAAACACATTTTGGGGATATTTCTGAATACATCCTAATACATCGACTTCCAAGCAATATTTTTTTAGAAAATGGCTAGCTGCGCTAAAGAAAATGTTTTTTTCATTGGTTAGTTTGCTGGGGTATGAGCAGAAGGTGAAAAAAGGACTTTTTGTTTGCTTAACGGACCCATAATTTTCGTATGGAGAAGACTCTTTATTCAAAATGTCCACCTTGTCCTACTTTTTAGCACAGGTTCACCTGTCCGTTCGCGCTTCAGATTTGTCTGCCGTAGATCTGAGGTCATAAAGTCTAAAATATGGATACAAATTTGGAATCCACCATGGGCGAATTTTGGGAGAAAAAAAAACGGGTCCAAAAACTCAGGGTTTTTCCCCCTGTATTTTGTAATGCAATTAAAATGTCCGGATTGTTTGCTATCATTGTAGAGCAACATGTCTACTTTTCTATAATACCACCCACTTTAGTGTATCATGCATGACCTTGACGCTACAGACATTGGAGGGGCCCCGAGTGGCCGAATGGTCTAAAGCGCTCTCCGTTACAGATCACTGCCGTCTCACCTCTGTCTGCGTGGGTTCGAAACTAAGATTTGGATAATGTAGTTATGTGAGAAAGCTCGCCAGTAGCTTCTCGTGGATCGGTGGTTCTTTCCGGTATCTTCCTCCACCAATAATACTGGCCGCCACGTATAGCCTATCGTGTGCTGAAAAACGGCTTTAAACCCTAAAAAAAATACACAAAAAAGCAGACACTGGAAGTAGGCTACTACCTCATGCCCCGCAAAGTCGTCGGTAGGGGTTAATGTGTTAACAATCATTTTGAAGAGAAAAATTGTCACGCTATGGCTATATTTGTAATTCATGTGCAGTGTTGATGCACAAGTGATTAAATAAGCGTAGACTATTCAGATTTTGTGGTATCATGTAAAGTGACTGTTTAACACGTTAAGCCCTGGAGGGTTTTGCTGTTTTCGCACGAAATGCGGTTCGGAAACACATTTTGGGGACTATTTCTGAATACATCCAAATACATCGACTTACAGGCAATATTCCATTAGACTAATGGCTAGTTGTGCTATAAAAAATGTTTTTCATTAGTTTGTTTTTTATAAATGTTTTTTCTTAAGGGACCCATACTTTTCGTATGGAGAAGACTCTTTATTCAAAATGTCCACCTTATAATACTTTTTGCACAGGTGCACCTGTCTATGCGCGCTTCAGACCGGTCTGCCGTTGATCTGATGCCATACAGGCTAAAATCTGGACACAAATTCGGAATCCGACCATGGGCAAATTTTGGGTGATAAAAATGGGTTCAAAAACGTAGGTCTTATTTCCTCTGTATTTTGTAGTGCAAAGCAAAATGTCCAGATTATTTGCTATCATTGTAGAGCAACGTCTGTCAACCTTTCTATAATACCACCCATAAAGTGTATCATGCATGACCTTGACGCTACAGACCGTGGAAGTAGGCTACTAACTCATGCCCCGTTAAGTTGTCGCTAGGGATTAATGTGTTAATATGTAAGAAGATTCATTTCTTTAAATTATGAACTGGAATCTCAAGGTTCATATTCTTACATATTAAGGGACCCCGAGTGATCTAAATCGCTCTCCATTACGGATCACTGCCAAATCACCTCTGTCTGCGTGGGTTCAAGTATAAGATTCAGCTAATGTAGTCATGTGAGAAAGCTTGCCAGCAGCTTTTCGTGGGTCGGTGGTTCTTTCATGTGGTATCCCCCTGAGACAAGAATAATGTTGGCACATTAGCACATTCTAAGCTATTTACATATCTAGTTTAGTATTGGAATTGGCTTGCATCACTACTGGATATTATTTGAAGAGAAAGTCAACTGCAATTTTAGAAAAAAAGAGCGAGAAGATATGCAAATTGAGTTATGTGCATGTGTACGGTCTGGATATTTATCATAGCTTTAAAAAAAAAATCAGTCATATCACTATAATGTTTGTAGCATGGCAGTATATATAGTGTTGTCTAGCACTTGGGTATCATGCTGCTGTCCAACCAAGACACATTATCCTAACACCAGGATAACAAGTGCCAACATTAAACTCTTACCGCTGAGTATCTATCGCATGTCTTTGGTATATGACGACCTGGGTTTGAACCAGCACCCGCACCCACCCCAATCTAGGACTAACGCTCTTGCCACTAAGCCACTGGAGTGGTCTATAGGCAAATGGAAATAATATCTATAAAAATAGAGATAAACAACAGAAAGAAAAGAAAAATGGAGAAATGCAATTGAGATTTAAAATTTTGAACTGGAAAGTGAAAAGCAACCCTTCCTTTACATATATGCTTGTGTTTTGATGCTATCATAAATAATAGGTTAGCATAAATTGCCAGAGAAGAGGAAGTAGATCAATATGGCCAAGGCAGCATTGAATTATATTTGCACAAAGTGCACTTATTGGCAAAACTAATAAAATCCACACTTCATCCTCATTGTAACAGTGTTAATTATGATGTGGTTAAGGTACATATCCTGAGGCGTGACGAGTTGGTACCTGATGTTTATGAACAAGTTAGAAAATTTCAAAATGGAAATGTGATAAATCTATATTGCAATGAGAAAGTACATGCTATTTCTGACTGCAAAAGATTGAAATATAAGCAACATAATAGAGACAGACTATCCGAAGGCTCCTATATTAGGAGGCCAATGTCACAGTCCTGTACTGAAAGCAATAAAGTTGTTGGATCAAACAAATCAGTCTGATTTTATGATTGAGAATAATAAGCCATTTATGTTGAAATGTTCTATATCAACTGTGAGCAATTCTACCAAACCTATCACAATTAAAATATTAATGGACACGTGAGCTTTTCAGTTTTTTATTATCAGGTACATTGCCTGTCTCTGAGCACAACTCTGGTCAGTGTTCTTATTTAGGATGTAAAAGTCAGGCTTTGCTTTTTTTTCTCCAGTGTACTGAACTGATGACCATTGAATTACAAAATTCAGTGATCCACCTACTGAGCTGCTATGGCCACCTACCTAATACTGTTTGAAACCAACAAATTAAAAATAAAAAACAGTAGAAAGTTGAGACGAAAAAGAAAAAATTAGACATTAAATGGTTAGACTGCATTATAATTTAATTGAACCAGAGATTCATGTATAAAGTAACTTGCATAAAGTAAATGTTCATCTCCAAAAAAAATATTTAATATAAAAGATGCAACCCAAATAAAGTCATATCAGTCATTATGTATGTCATTATTGAATAAATACGAGAAGCTGGCCACAGCCTGCATATTAAGACCACTTGTGAACATTCAAAATGTTGGTTACAATGGTATTAAAGACAAATAAATTAAAACAACTGTACCATTGAGGGTAATGAAAGGATGTTGATGAATAATAGGACATCAACTTCCATCTAAAGTGGAAGAGTATTGACAAAAATGGCATCACAGGAAGACATGCAATACTGCTGCATTGTTATATGAAAAAATCATCTTATTTATCATTAATATCTGCATGGGCAATCTCAATTATAAAAAGATAAGGTAATTCCTTGTTCTAACCTTGATGAAACATCACACTGTCAATTTCTTTTTGGAAGGAACATGAAGAAGCAAGACAATTTCGTTCGCAAAGTGTAAATGCATTTTAGTAATTCAAATAATTTCATCTTTACTTATTCAATGAAAGAAGCAAACACAATTTAAGTTAGCTGTACCATAATTCCAGTTAGATTTCCCCCTCGAGTCCAAATAGTGCAGAATACTAATAATAAATGAGAAATGATAGCAGACCTTTGAACACATTCAAAACAGGAGCTAAAATGCAAGTAAAAATGTAGACGTGACATAATCTCATTGATAGACCTTTTAAACATATGACAAATACAACTGTTACATAAACCAGTTCATCTGAAAGATGTTATTAGGTTTTGCATTCACAAATATCAGACAAACTTAATTTGGAGAAAAGACACTGTACTGTACTTGCATTTACAAAATGCAATACCCAATTTCAAAACTGCATTATATTTCTTATCCAAGTAAACATGTATGTACTATGAGTAAAGAAATTAAAATCCAAATTTCTTTAAAACTAATATGAAAAATATATACAGGAACAACATAATTGTAATTTTAAAAAAGAACACTTTTTTAAACATCATGTTAAGAAACCACAATAACTAATTATCATACTGAAGTAATCATGATGTCAGAGACAACACTAATTTCTGGGGCAATATTCAAATATATATTTTTAAAACATGGCAATATATTTCAATGTTTCTTAATGAGTGACAAATATCAAAAGGACTTCACTGCCTGGAAAATATATTTGCTTAAGTAAAATATATTTAAAAAAAGCAAATAACAAAATTGTACATCTGAACACAAATTTAAACTTTCATGGCCTGCAGACATGATTTTAACCTTTCAAAATTAGGTTAGTATAAATTGCCAGAGAAGAGGAAGTAGATCAATATGGCCAAGGCAGCATTGAACTATATTTGTACAAAGTTTACTTATTGGCAAAGTGTACTTTGGTGGTACTCCCCCAACGGGGTCTCGAGGGGCAATGCCACTTATCAGGGGGTTCCGGGGGTCGAAGACCCCCGACTAAAAATGCATTTTACACACATAAAAATCTGCCCCTGGTGCAACTTGTGATTATAATATGTAACAAAATAATCATTTGAAAAGCTAAAAAACTTACAAAATATCTGAATAATTTTTCAATATTTATTGTCACATGAATTTGTTCTCCAATACTATTATTACTTAAGTTATTTCACGTGCATGTCAGTGGTCACATCATAATTAAGTCAATAAATAGTTATCTTTTGCTGCCAACATATACTTTTCTCTTTTCATAACAAATATGTAAAATAAACACCCAAATACATCATCTATATATACAAATAATCTCATATATTCACTTGTCTTTCTGTTTACTGAACACAACCTCTTGATATGCCAGTTGAGCTCTTTTTGCGGGTTTAAGATAAATTTCTTTAGTCTTACTTTTCATCACCAATGATTCTGCTGACTCAATGTGCATTCGTTACTTTTCCTTCTCAACGAGAGCCTTTCTCATTTCCAGCTCTAGCTTGTATTGGCGACATGCAGTGCACATATTCTGACAGAGGGCTTCATTTTTATTTTCCGTATGCAACTTCAACCACGACTTCTGTAATGTATATATTGCAGTAGGCTCAAAATGCCAGTCCTCGAGTGTTCAGTTTTCTTATAAACTGACCAACTAAATTTCCTTCGACGATTTGCTCCAGCTAATTCCTTCCGTTTTCTTAAAACCTTTATTAAACATTTCGTATCATCGTCTCTCTCAACAACTAAGGACGCCATTTTTGTTTGCGAGCACGCTTCATCTTTCTATTACCATCAGTTTCCTTTACACGACGATTCATTGGATGAATTTAAACTTTTGACCAATCAAGATACTCTTTACGAGAGTTGCGGGCTAACCAATATATGGAGCGAATACATTACAAAGGTTGTTGCGGAATGGGACTGAAAAGAACGGTTAAAAACCGGGAGGAAAAAAACGGATCGGACATTATTTAAAAAAAACGGATTATATAAAAACAAAATCGGATTCAAGTCAGGAGAAAAGCGGAGAAAAATCATATCTGGGTCTGGATGCAAATTAATCAAATGACCAAACTGAAATCTAAGAATACATTATAAACACAACTGGAGAATCTACCCTATTTGTTTGCCCTATACGTCACTATGGAGCTTACGTCAACTTAGCCAGTTTCTGTCCTTCATTCATAAACAAGTAGATGCCAAGTATAAGACGAGGCTTAAGCAATACCTAAACTTTGTTTTTTGTCAGTTTGACACACGCATCATGAATTTTATCCAAGCTTTAACTCCACAAATTTACAGGTCAGCACAATTAAATGTAGCTAAAAGTACTTAACTTGCTTGACAACAAATATCTAAAACAATAGTAATACTATTAGCCACAAATGACCTGACAATTTACTGAGTTACAGATAGGATAAAATTTGTGATGCTGCATGAAATGTACTACAGCAACTTGTTTTCAGGAATTTTACATTGTATGCATAGCTGCCAACCCTCCAGGCTCGCAAATCGTTAAAATGGTGATAACTGGTACCATATTCACAATATCTTATGGGTAGCTTCCAATTTGATCTGGTCTGCCGAACACTAAACTCAGGTTTCAACTAGAATGACCTGACCCAAGCATGAATATATTTGATTAGCATGTAATTAACACTGCAAAGCAATTTTGTTTTGAGACAATGGATACCACAATTTAGACAAAAAGGAATTGTTGACACAGTGATATCAAGTGGTGCATTGCCTTTACACAGGAGTATGATCACTATTGTCATCTAACTTTTAATACAGATTCAAATTCTCTGGAAACCTCTCATATCAGAACATATTATATCACAAGGTACAATAGAAATGGATTGAATGACCGTCTTTGTCATGGATATTCATTTTCTAACATATCTATTATATGTAATCAAATTACTAGTACATGCTGCTTTTGCACAATTACATAAGATGCACCAGAATTTAATACTTAAACACATGTATATATTTTGAAATCCTTCTAATATTGGCTTCTAACGTTTTGAATGAAAAATAAATTGAATGGCAAATTCCATACACAACTTGATTAAGAGTGTAAGACAAAGACCAGACTTTATGATCCAACATTATGGACTTATAGGCCAGCAAATATGTATTATCTCTGTGAAATTCTTAGTTCTTTACGTTTAACATCGAAGGTTTACAATTAGAATATTTTATAAAAAATCTGATTTGGATCCATGGACGCCTTGCTAGAACAGGCTCCTTTCTCTTGACCTCCTCACATGCTGCTTTTCCTGCCAGTGAAGCCGTTCTAATGAACTGTCCCAGTTGTCTTTCGACAGCTGCATTCTCCTCCAGGGACCACGGTACCCTTGCAGTTTTCTTCTTCTCTGCTTTGAGAATTGATTTGCAGCTTTTATCTACAAAAAATATTTCTCTTAATTTTAATGTTATATTCACCAGACATTGATACTATTTTAACTAGGAATTATTCAAATGTTTACCATATAAGCAATGTAAAGAAACCAGTACTGCCAATAGGAAACATTAAATTTAGAATCTCGATTTCACACTAAGAAATATATTAGCGTAACATACTATTTAGTTTGCTTTAACAGCAACATCTACAAGTGAATATAATCTACAAACCCAGTAAACATTAGGTATTTAACCTCAGCATTACGGCCATATAGTATCTGAACTCTAGTCAGTGAAAGAAAGAAACAAGTTTAATTGTTAACATTCTCTAGCATCAAATCACAAAAGGCTTATTTTGCCATTAACAAAATATTAATTACATAAACATAAACAATAAGTTATGACATAAAATAAAGTTAATGTTTTGGGATCACTGATTTTATTAAACAATCTTTATAGTACAGATGTTAGCATTAACAGTAATTTATTTTATTTTTATGTGAAAATCTTGTGGTTTTGTAAAAATATATTTCTATCGGTGCAAATACACTACGTCACTAATTATGTTTCATGTGGAGAAATGTATTACATATCTTGTTTATTGTTGAAAATGTTTGCTAGGTTTTTTCTAACATATCTACGAGATATGTTCATGCTTTGTTTATTATCGTTAATTTAAGGAGTCTACAGGTTATTCATCATATATATCAAACAGCATGTTAATGAAATTCTCTAAACTAAGCTGAACACAAGACGAGAATGATGCTGCACAGGTGAGACATGAATTCGATATATCTTTCTCTTTTGTGCAAACACCAGCATACAATGGATCACAGGCAAATAAATATGTACAGAACACGTTAAAATCTTTTGAATACATGAGCTATAAAGAAATTATGGCAACATTTTAATGTCAAATTAGGCAATTTCACTGTTCATGTTTACAGACATTTCATAGTCAATTAGATTAATGTCATTAAAGATAGGCCATCAGTGAAACCAGCAACAAAAAAAAAGAATTTAAAGCCAAATGCATGGGCAGGCATTCTGGATTATATTACAGTGACACTCCTGTTCATCTGGCAGCCATATTGGAGGTCAGAATTGTGAAATTAACATATAAATACTACATTCTGCTTCTAACATACTTGCAGAAGCAAACAAAATTTAAAAAAATAATTAGCAATCCATTTCAGTTCATATTTCCAAATGTTTTGGAACAATCTACACAAACTGGGCAACTGACCAAACTTTTGTGTGCCTAGCTTTAAAATTACATACCTATGCATTGACTATATCAAAACATAAGTGTTGGAATAAACAGTAGACATTACAAGTTGGAAATTACAAGTCAATTACATCTGCACAGCAGTTGAAAACAAGGACTACACAAACAACTGACATTGACAGATTCATGAGTAGTTTATGTTATGTGTCATTGGTTTTTGTGCTTAAACATACCTGATTGGGTGTCCTTAGCCTGTTCAAACTAACAATAATGAAACATGGGATGAAGAAGAAGAAATGTAAATTGTGCAGACCCCCACCCCACCCCCAAGTATTTCTTGCAAGCAAATAAAATTGTAGCAAGATAAATAAAAATGTTATTTTTACAAAAATTCCTAATGAAAGTGTCAATAGTCCAGCTCTTTCAAATTAATTACTACTTGTCCCTACTACGGCAAATTACCCTCAATGTATTCATTAATTATACTCAGTTTGATACTACTGATCCTAACATAACAAATATATTAAATGCAGAAAATTACGATACCAAAGATATCTCAAAGCAGCTTTCGATTTTCTTTCCTTCATGAATTAAATGCAAAATATATTAATCTGAGTTAAATATTGTATATTTGTTGTATTGGAGATCTATGAAAATGAATTACATCAGATTACAAGAAACACAACACAACTACAGAAGCTGAAAAAGTGAATTGCATTACATAATACTTATTGGTAAAGTTTAAGCAATGTTATAAATGAAACTCAGATTGCAATCAAAATGTTCACTCTGTAACAATGTTATTTCAATGCAACAAAACTGTAAAATTTACCTTTCTCCATGGCAGTCCTGGGACATCATAACTAATTTCTTTTCCCCTGGGGAAATATCTCTCACTGCAAACATTCAAAGATGCGGGCACCCATCCAAAGGTACAATGCCGATCCTTGCATTTGCCATGGCTCCAACTCCCTTCTTTACCATTCTTCCAATGGAGAATTTTTCATTTGTTGCATCAACACTGTAGAAATAGGATAAAGATGTAAAAATATCCTTTAGTAACATCTGTAGTCAATGCATAGAAAAAAATGATTAGTATACACAGGTCAAACACAAGAAAATTATTAAGAAAAGTGTCAAGAATTGGAATTACATTAGAAAGTTTCAAAATGCAAACGTTATGTCATGGATAAACAGCAAATTAGCCTTTAATGATAATAATTAATATTGCTTATAAAAGATCACTGACAGTTTGCTTTGATATTTTCTAAGAAGGTCAAAAGCACATCAGATCAGTTAGGTTGTATTAACTACCCAGTGCCTAATGCTAAATCGGTTTTGGTTCAGCTGTACAGTTTTACAACTAGCTTGCAGGCGAAAGAAAATGACAGTGTACTTCCAAGAAGTATACCTCAATGTATTATTTACTCGAGGTGTGACAGTTCAATGATAAACAGAAATACCAAAAAAACTGTATCCTTAATATAAATCAATGTACACCTCTCTCTTACTAACTCGCGCACATCAGGGTTTAAAAATCATTGATGACACTATAAGTGAGAAGAGTCATCGAGGGACCTATAAAAAAAACTTAATAAAGGGATCAATATAAACACAAAAGAGAGGTTGGTTGGTAGGCAGATTATGGTGTTGAATACATAACTAATAATCATGTTGATATTAACTGTGATCAAATATCTCTTCATAACTGTGTAGTTTGCTTATTTTTTCCTCATATAGTAACTTTAATTTCAGGATAAATTACAATATATTGAGAATGTCAAAAACATTATTCCACATGGTTTCCATTCGTTTAACATGTACCACTTTACACATTGTGTACGTCACTAATTTCTGTGTTGAACTGGATACTTTGTAGAGTCAAAACAAAAACAAAAATAAACAAGGGTTAATCATTACATAAATGGATTTAATGGGTCTATAAATTTAAAACAGCGTAAATTAGAACACGATATAACATGCAGTTTGTGATACGCTTGACAAATTACAATTCACTTTTGTTTGAAATAATCATTTATTTTTTTGGTGATTTACTCTTTGATTTCCTTGCGCCAAGCAAAATCCCTCAGATTTCTCAACTGCATGATCTTTATGTAGTCAACATTTTGTTTATCTTTAATTTTATTGCAAAATAACACTTTTGATCAAAACAAAGCCGGCAGGTAATTAGGTATACCGAGTTGTAAGAGTAATCTAGAGTTATCAGTGGAGTGGTGTACTTGTCATTTTGATTACATCAATGCACTATAAAGTACACATACCACACTTTCTTCTCCTTGTATGTAAAAAAAAAACAACAGGAAACTCGCAGCTGATTTTCACGATATAGCTTTTCTCTCTGGTAACCTTCTTTCTACGAAATAAGTTTTCCCTGATATTGTAAAATGTATTCATCTTTCTTTACACTCTTAGCAGCAAACACACCATGTCCAATGTAAAGAATGTATTGCATATCTCAGTTAACAAAGGCAAATTATGGTCACTAACAAAGTCAAATCTGTCACATGAAATGCTTAATAATTATTTTAAATAACTGTACAATCCATTATGATGCAGTGAATAACACTAAACATAATGCAGAGATAGAACAAAAAACAAGTTATTTGGCAGTACAATTGGTGTCCAGCACACTATAAAAAAATGTGGATGTCCCCAAGACTTATTAATAATATGATTTATCATCTGAAGAAAATGATGCAAATTGAAGGCCAGGTATATAGTGATATTCCATGTTCACCCAATGACTTGCCTGAGACTTGTGTAGATTATTACTGAGGCTGAAGACAGTTGTATGTAATGCACTATAAAAAAAAATCATTTGCATTGTTTAATTATTCTCTAACTTACCTCAACTAATTGCCAAAGTCAATTCCTACTATAAACTTCACATTCATTTGTTTTCAATTTACATGGCAACCAAAGTACTGGGCTTATCAATGTAAACTTTGAAATGGCAATTAAAACCTTCAAATAGGTTGTCCTATGGATATAAATGTTTCTGAGGTACTTAGAATGCACAACATTTTTTCATCTTCTGATCTCCGAATTACGCAGGCTATTGGCAAACTTTTATGCATAGCAGAACAAAAATAGGATATAAATTTTTGAGGTTGTGTTGAGTTTCCAGTCAGTTTTGTATATTAGTCCCAGATAAACTCGTTACTGGATCTTTCAATTATAAAATACAGATACAAATTACTGTACAAATACAGGGGGACTAGATGAAAGAAAAAGATAAACTAATTACTAAATATAGTATTACATGCAGTTTCAAAATGTGACATACAAAGATGGTAGTCAATAAATAAAATCTTAGTATTCAGTTTAGAGATGACCTGTTTACTTTTGGAATATCATTTTCCATTAACTAAGATATGATATCTCCATACACATTCTTGTGATCAACACGAGTAGTAAATGAATTCAGAACCATTTTGTAGATGGGTTGTAAGCACAAATAAAACAATTCAAATAAAAGTCTAAAATGAAGTAAACTTTTATACAAGACAAAGAGTTTGGAAATCAGAAATAATGTTTAGTAATGGCTTGATGGCCTTAAACTAACAGAAATGATCAAAACAACCTTTGTAAAACTCAGCAAACCTATGAAATCATGAAGTCAATTTAAAAATAAATTAATTCTGAGAGAGTCTAAAATGTTTTATCGCAAGTCCTAAATAATAAAGTTCTAATTGAATTCCTGTTGTCTCCAACTGACTGATGTGCCAGTAATAAAAAAATCCAAGTTGTCTTTGTCTGAATTCACTAAAAGTACCAATCAATGTTTTAGTCCAAGATAACTGAACACTTTGTAATGCCAGTAAACCATTTCAAAAGTTACAAGCACCAAAACTAAAAACAGAACATGACAATAAGACTGATTCCACCATAGATAGTAAAATAGGAAAGAGTGATTTTTCAAATAACCTACATTGATATGTAAAGCTAAGACACAATATTAGAGCCATAATGTAGGTCAGTTCCTTTTGGAAACATTAATGTTGCAAAGAAGTCTAAGAGTTTCCAAATTAAAACCCAATGTACTAGACTAATTTTTGTTATTATAAAAATAATTTCATTGATATTAATCCTAAGATTTAATCCATATTCACTGAACAATATGAACTATGTATAATGCAGTTCACAAAATCAATCACAAAATACAATCATCAAGAAAGTTAACAAATAACGCAAATTAACAAATAACAAACCTCAAAAAGATGTTTGAGTTGTAATATCATAAAAATGTTTTAAACAACTGTACCTACTAAACAGAACAAAACCATTTATTTAATGTTGTAGAATTATATTAATTACATACCTATATAGTCATCTATATATTTCACCACAAATCCAGCTGCGTCTATGCCGACCTTGTATGATTCCAATGCTTTATCTATTTCACTATGCAGAAGTTTTTTGTGTCCCCTGAAAACAAGACATAGGAATTCATGAAATGATTATTGCAAAGATTTTCACCTAGGTTCACCAGAATTGTGTATACAAGACAAGGGCAAAGATATCATTAGCAATATTATATTGTCAGGTGGTTTGTTCTGTCTACTTTTTTTATCTAACAGGTAACACCATGAAATATTAATAGCTTTTTAAAGTATATATAATGTCATTGCCAGCTTGGGAATAACTTGAATTTATTCCAGGTAAATCTAGCTCAAATTATCATGGTGCAGTTAATAATACAGAAGTTTTACTGACTGAAAATTGAATGACTGATGGATGAGGACCATCCAAGGAAAGACCAAAACACATAGCGGTAAAAGAAAAATGTCTCACCTATTATGTTTAGAGAAGGTTTATAGACTTATTTTATTTGCAATTTGTATACTTTTAGTTTTATTCAAAGAAAATCTGAACCACCTTACACAGTCTAAGGTGTAGACAACTGAATACCAGTTGAATGCCATTAACTTTTTTTTAAAAAAAAGCCCATTCTGAATTTTCAAATCCCATAATGACTTACATCACGAGGCTGAACATGCATACTTATTCAATAGTAACTATGTGTACCGCACAGGACTGGCCATTCAATGAGGCAAGATTGTTTCTTCTGACCCGCATATTTTGTCTTTGTTATTAAATTCATCACAAGATAAATTTATTTAAAATAAGAAAAATAATGACATGTTTCATTTTTATAATACAAATCTCAAGTTTAAATCACACTTCAATAATACCATGATTGGATATCAAAAGAAATGGTACAAGATATTACAGAGACCTCATCAGGACATCTACCAATATTCCCCTCAGCCGAAAAACCCCAAAGTAAATGTACAGTTACTTGTCACTTGAAATTTGGCTAGTTATATTCTTGCTCATGTTTATTGGGTAATAGGCACTTTAGGTAAAGAGTCACATAAGTTGAGACCCTTTTGTAATTTTGGAAAACCCCTCCCCAACACTTCATCTGATCCTGATGTGGTCGTGCATGGGGTAACTATCAAAACTTGTGCAGTATTGTTTTGCATCAAATACGAATGCGGTTTGTTGTAAACTGTTTGGTGTCTATTGTTTTGTATTCGTTATTTTCACTACTGATCTTCACATGATAATTAAAGTACATGTATATTGTATAAACTGCAGGTAATGAATGTCTGTACATTCTGATAACATAGTATTGAAAGATTTAAAAAAACACATTAGACCTAATGTACACAAAATAATTCAAAATTTGTTATATTTAATATAAGTTCTACAAATTATAATAAATTGTACTTTCTTTTATGCAAGTGATGCAACATGAAACTAAAAAAGAAGCTGGAAACTGCATTTCGGTGACAGTTCAAACAGTACCATAATCTACTATTAACAGCGTGTATTGCAATTTACATAAGAGTTTATTGGTTCAGTTATTAATAATAAAAATATATTGCTATTGATTTATTATTAATTTCTAAAGTGGATTATTATGTTGTGGTTATTAATTATTACATTTTTCTTATTATGCTAAGTTTTGTGATGTGTGAGATTTGTGCAACTCAGTATGCAAAATAGCTATATACATGTAGTTTTTGATTGTAATTATCATGAATTATGCGCAATAATGGCCTAAATGTAAAGATTCTGCAGATCTTTGCATATGTACTTTGGTAGCTGTCACCACTGTGCTTCTAGTGTAAAGGGATAGCGAACATAGATGTTGTTTGAGATTGGGCAGCAGAGTACATGGGTCAATCAGAGTCAGCTTCCTCAGACATTCGGATACCACATTCCTTGTTCCTTCTTCAGGGCATTCACAATGACTAAATAACACTGACCTAAAATATATGAAGTAATTCTTAACAGAATGTAGCTTAAGAATTAGATTGGAAATATATGAAGTAATTCTTAACAGAATGTATCTTAAGAATTAGATAGGAAATATATGAAGTAATTCTTAACAGAATGTAGCTTAAGAATTAGATAGGAAATATATGAAGTAATTCTTAACAGAATGTATCTTAAGAATTAGATAGGAAACATATGAAGTAATTCTTAACAGAATGTAGCTTAAGAATTAGATAGGAAATATATGAAGTAATTCTTAACAGAATGTAGCTTAAGAATTAGATAGGAAATATATGAAGTAATTCTTAACAGAATGTAGCTTAAGAATTAGATAGGAAATATATGAAGTAATTCTTAACAGAATGTAGCTTAAGAATTAGATAGGAAATATATGAAGTAATTCTTAACAGAATGTAGATTAAGAATTAGATAGGAAATTTATGCCATGGACACACAGCTTTATTAATTGATCATTGTTTAATGACAATATAACCAGATATCTTCAATAATTAATTAATTGCTTATTAATTGCCCACATTAATACACTGCATGATTAAATGATTATTGCTGATTGCTAGCACATCAAGCAACAAAAAGTTATATCCTGGCAATGGATTTGGAGTAAAATGACTTGCCTTTATCAGGGCTGGATTGAACCCTGCACTTTTGTGTTTGCTAATTTTGCAAACTAACCATTAATTAACCATGGAACTCAAACACAAATTGGTACTTTAAATTTAGTCTCAGTCAAAATAATATATATTATATTCATAACAGTTTGTTTGTTTTTGTTTTATGGTTTAACGCCATTTTTAAACACAATATAGGCTATATATGGCGGCCAGTATTAATGGTGGAGGAAGAACCCAGAAAACCCCAGGAAAGAACCGCCGACCCACGAGAAGCTACTGGCAAGCTTTCTCATATAACTACATTAGCCGAATCTTAGACTCGAACCCACGCATACAGAGGTGAGATAGCATTGATCCAGAACGGACAGCACTTTAGACCACTCGGCCACTCGGGGCCCCGCTATTCATAATTGAATAAAATAATAACAGGTAGAAACTACCTGCCAAATTATTTTTCTTAGTAAGGACAGAAAAGTGGATTACATAAGCAAATATAATGCATTAAATATATCTATCTATCTATCTATCTATCTATTTATCTATCTATCTATCTATCTATCAATCTATCTATATATCTATCTATCTATCTATCTATCTATCTATCTATCTATCTATCTATCTATCTATCTATCTATCTTTTCAGACTTCAAACGTGTATGCAAGTTTTACAGGCAATTATGGAATAATTTTATGGAAGAACTGGGCTGTGCAAAATGTGCAGCTTACTAAAAAAACATAATGTACATATGGCTGTGCAAAATGTGAAACATACTAAACATACAGCTGTGCAAAAGTTATAACATACAATACAGACAGTACACAGGGCTATGCATACATTATAATGCATCATACAGACTTGCATAGGGCTGTGCAAAATGCATAGCATACAATACAAACTGTATATACAGCTAAGCAAAATTATAAAATACAATACTAACAGACATAGGGCTGTGCAAACATTATATCAACCCATAAAGACTGTATATAGGAAGATGAAAAAATTCTAACATAACACAGAATGTACATATGTCTGTGCAAATATTATACAGACTGTACATATGTCTGCAAATATTATACAAATTGTACACAGGGCTGCAAAAACATTATAACATACCATATATACTTGCTTATAAAACAAGTCCAACTGCAAACAACAAAGACCCAGATCTGCTGTCCCATAATGCCTTGGCAGATCTGAGTCTGTCCAGGTAGTTAAGAGTAATCAGTAAAAAAACAAATCACCTGATCTGCATGTGCATTATGCAATGACAGATCAAGATCTTTATTGTTTACAGCTGTACATGCTATATACATACGTATTTATGGTACCATAAAGACTGTACAGTGGGGCTGCGCAAAGCTTATACCATACAGGCTGTACAATTAGGTTTACAAAAAAGATAACATACCATATGACTGTACGTAGGGTTGTGGAAATTTTTTTAACGTACCATGCACACTACATAGGGCTGTGCAAATATAACATACCATACAGACTGTACACAGGGCTGTGTAAACATTGTAACATACCATACAGACTGTACATATGGCTGTGCAAGCATTGTAGCATACCATAAGACTGTACATAGGGCTGTGCACAATATTGTATCATAGTACTATACAGATTGTACATAGGGCTGTGCAAACACTGTAACACAGGGATGTGCAAACATTGTAACATACCATACAGACTGTACATATGGCTGTGCAAGCATTGTAACATACCATACAGACTGTACATAGGGCTGAGCACAATATTGTAACATAGTACTATAGAGATTGTACATAGGGCTGTGCAAACACTGTAACACAGGGATGTGCAAACATTGTAACATAACATACCGACTGTACATAGGGCTGTGCAAGCATTGTAACATACCATACCGACTGTACATAGGGCTGTGTAAACATTGTAACATACCACACAGATTGCACATAGGGCTGTGTAAAAATTATAACATACCTTACAGAATGTACACAGGGCTGTGCAAATATTATAATATTTCATACAGACTGTGCATAGGGCTGGGTAAACATAATATACCATACATATGCCCTGACATGACATAGACCACAATTATTTTTACTATATGTTCTCTACATATATTTCTCAGTACTAACCTTTCCACAGTGTGACAATCAATACAAATCATATGTTAATCTAAAATACCTCCAAAGATGACTTCACGGTGAAATTCTTGTGAAGGGATCACCTGCATTTTTTGAGTGGCTGCACGGTAAATAGAGCAGCTCTCACACAGAACACTGATTTCACTTCTGGAGCATCACTAAGGCCTAATTACACAGTGTGCACTGTCGCCAAAATACATGCAGACAACCACTTTCAGAGATCCTATTCTCAAGAATAAACAATTAACTTTAAATCCATACCAAAGATGCATCAATATAACTCTTCTATCACCACCAAAAGGAGAGAGGAAAAATATTCTAAAAATAGACTAGAACTACATTCATGGGTACTGAACTGGAAGTATTAATTGTGAGGTGAGTCCTGTACAGAGTTAGACAATTTCACCTCAATGGACAAGATTTCCATCATTGATCAAATCAATATCTCTTAAATACTTCTGCAAAGTTTTAAGGAATTTCATCCATGAATAAAACAGCTACAGACTTCTAGCTGACACACTGTAACACAAAAACAAGCCAATTCCAAATGGCCGCATGTCAAAAATGCTAAAAACTGAAAGTTTAATTGTGAGTTTTGTTTATCAAGATAATCACTTCAAATAAACTGTAATTAGATTTTAGTTCTAACATCAATCTGGAAATTACAAGAAATTAAATTTGACTGTGAAACTTTCTTAGAAAATGTAATTTAAAAAAATGATACATATTTTTATAAGAAAATTTAAAATTAATTTAAATTTTAATAAAAGTTCAAAGATAAAAGTTGACAAAGTTTGTTCCATGGCAAAGTCTCTTCATTTCTTTATTATAAACATCAATGGTTTTCCTTATCAGTTGTGATGCAATAAAACCAGGGTCTGTCAAACAAATGTAACACATTAACTCGGAAATCATCAAAACAAGGTAGCTAGGAGTACTGAACATGTATATGACAATATTTACAGCCATGAAGGGGAGGAACACTTATGGTAGGCTTCCAATCAGATTGAAGAGTTGGTGCAGAACTCTAAAACCTAGCAAACTTGCCTTTTCCTAGGTATAAAACTGAGTAAAAGAGGATACTTCTTGTAATTTACATGCAGTTATTGCAACTGAAACAATGAAGGGGTACAAGAAGAGGAAGACAATTTTTTTTTTAAAACCTGGAAATATTCCACATAACAAAGGATTCAGATATCTGACTGATGATACTCTACCAATTTCCAGTGCTGCATCAGCTCCAGTGACCAGAAGAATGGAAGCAGACAAGTTCTCTGTCATAGCAGTGACAAAGCCGACAAATGGAGTTCTTCAGTCAGCTCAGGTTCCAGACTGTAATGCCAAACTGGGGTCTGCAAAAATTCTACAGGCATCATCCAAATCAAACCTGGACCTGAAAAAGATAGAATTAAATAAGCACGACGGAACACGTATGATATGCATGAAGAAAAATGTTCAAATGTGGAATGATATCATCCATCGCCATGGTCATCAATTCAACATATGTGACAAGCCAGAGTTCCAAAATGCTAATGAAAGAAGATGGGGACATACTTGGAAGCAGACTATGATGTGTAAAAACTGCAGTTTTAAGTCACCAGAGTATAAGTTGTATGAGGAAATAAAAACAGATAAGCCTGGGCCAAATCCTGCTGCTGTTAATCTGATGTTTCAAGCTGGACTACAAGATACCCCTATGGGCAACACCAGAGCTAGATACTTGCTTGCAGCCACTAACATTCCACCACCTAGCAGATCATATATGCAAAGAGCATCCAACAATGTAGGCAAAGCAACTGTTGAGCTCAATGAAATTGATACGACAAACTTAAACTAGTCAGACAGGTTAATATCATGCATGGTGTTCAGCATCCTGAACAAATAAATGTTGCTTTTGATGTCAGATACAATGCCTTTAACCTTGGACATGAAAAGAAACCTGGCCAAAGTTCATCACAAGCTGTTGGAATTGCCTGTGAAACTGTTACAGAGAATCAGTACATTGTGGGGTCTACAGTAGAAAACAAGCTCTGCTGGACTGGAGCATGGCTGAAGGGGAAAGGTTTTGATGTGCAATGTCCAGGAGGCCATGTTAACTGCACATCAAATCTGTCACCAGTCGCACCACATTCAGAGTATGAGATGGCAAGAGAAATTGGAAACAAATTTGTGCTGCAAGAGATTCTCCTTAAACATGTAACAACAGATGGAGATGCACAAGGTGCTGCTGGCTTCCAAGCTGCTTACAACATTCTGCATCCAATGTGGGAAGTAGAAAGACCGTCAGACCCAATCCATCTGGGTCATTTATAGTTCAAACGGTGCAACTCTGCAGTATTTAGTGACGCAATGTTTCCAGGAATAATAAGAGAAGGAAAAAGGCTCAAACAGAAAATTATCAGTCAAGACATCAAAGCTCGGTGCAGTTTGATCTTCAAGCAACTGATGGAGGATAACAGAGGTGATGTTATAAAAATTAAAGGTCAACTTCCACAAGTACTGGATGCCACTCTGCGCTGTTATTCAGGGGACTGCTCAAAATGCCGGCATTATTCCAAGGTTTGTGGGGGAGGAAGTATTAACAACTGGTGGATGCGATAAGCATACCTAGGCCTTCATAAAGTGACTCATCTTAACATAACAGAAAATGATAAAACAATCCTGTTAGAAGTTCTCAAAATGAAACTCTCCTGTGATGCTGCGACTCAACACAAACACACAAAAATGTGAGGCTGTGAACAGATCAATCAGTATTTCCTTACCCAAAAATGTGAACTATTCCAGAAACTTTGAGGCAAGAGTGCATTCAACAATACACAGACTCAATAATAGCTTGGGAGCATCACTGAAAGCCAAGGTGACACACTTGAAAGGTCAACTGTCATCAAGGACTTTGCGACAAGTGGATTCAATGCATAAACGCTGCACTTACCATCAGTTGTATGAAAAGCATCCACAAACTAGGCGACGTCTCCTAGCAAGACAAGGAAAAATGAAACAGGCTCATCTGAGGTACAGGACTCAACAAGGCAATAGAAAGTTTGACTACTGCAAAGGACTTCTAGACACCAAGGATGAACACTCCTATGCACGTTTAGAAAATGGACACTGCAGAGAGAAAAGATTGTTTTAATTCCATGTGCAACATGAATGTTGTTAAAAGACACAAAAAAGAACACATGGTACAGAAGGGAAAACTGTAGTGGGGCAATCCGTAGGTAACACAACGCATGTTATGTGCTGTTGTGTTACTTACTACCACCTGATGAGATTTATGGAGGGGTCGAAACAGTTTTTTCTAAATATAAAGACATAAATAAAGAAATTAAAAAGCAAAATAAATAAATCTTTAACAAAAGTTTAACATAAAATATAAATAAGATAGCATGACATACTAGCGGAAGGAAGGAAGGAGGGAAGGAATCTAAAAGAGCACGTTTATATCAGTATGAATGACCTACTAAAATAAAGGTTACACTCTCTTTTCTCCTCCTTACACAATACATCCATCCATCATTTGATGCTTGACATAATTCAACATGGATGTGGGTTGGTGTATAAGATATATCATGATACCTGTATTATACATTTTTATAATTTCAACTTCATCATGCAGTCTGGAAAGTCACCATGGCCAATGCAATACCCATAACCGTTGCAGCACTGCCTATTATTGTTAATAGAATGGGATTCTAGATTTAGATGGTCCGCATTCACACGCAAACTATTATGGCATAGATGCTGCACTCTAGTCTAAATAGTTAGAGAATTCTGTTATACTTTGTTTCAAGTTTTTTGGGTTGCCTTTTTCTAATTTATCGGGAAAATTTTTTGAAAGGAGAGATTTTTGCATACAGTACTGCATAGACTAAAACAAATGTTAGCGAAAAAAATTTCATTAGACTGGTTTTGCAGAAAATATGAATTAGAACATGGAAATCTGTATGTCAAGAATTAAGATGAAATTTAGAATACCATTCTGCTTACTCCTCCGGAAGCATACAGATGCTATAAATAGAATTCGAGGTGGACAGTAGAACAAGGTTAGCTATAAATAGAACATGATAATGTAGGAAAGTCCACGTTAAAGCGTACTCTTATATTGTAATTAAATAAGAGACTTCTTTTCTAAAATAATACTGTCTTTGGGATTAATAGAATGTTAATAATAATGAGAAAAGAAATAATTTAGTTTTTTGGGAGGTAGATATATTGAAAATGCGATAGCACGATAGTGTGGGTCATATGCCATAACGAGTCATGGAGGTAATCTAAAACATTTTTGTCACTCTGTATGTAAATACATTTAAGCGTAACGCGTAATTTAGTGAAAAATAGGTAATATTTATGCCAAAAGCATAATGGTTGGCATATATGCCGTATACCGTATATATCGCCTATATGATGATTTTTGTATTAACTAATATTATTATGTATTAAAAATCATTTTTTTTTAAAGTTCTATATTTTTTGAATTTTTTTACTTGTAACCATTTGTGCGTGCATTATTTGCCGAGGCGAATACTTCCGAATAGTACCGAAAAAGCGGATATTCGGCCGAAGCAAATGTCCGAGACGATTTCCGGTTTGGCCCTAGTCACATTATCCTGACACCAGGCCGACTAGTCCTAACACTAACCTCTTAATGCTGAACGCCAAGCAAGGTAGCTGTTAGTACCAATTTTGTAAGTCTTTGGTATGACTCTGCCGGGGCTCCAACCCATGACCTCCCGCTTCTAAAATGGACGCTCTAACCACTAGGCCACAAGAGCAGTGAAACACAATTTACAATGATCCAGGTACTAATTATCACACAACGAAAAACGTCACTTTAGGGTTAAAGGGGGACATTTTAAAATACCAATACGATTAAGAGCATTTGATTCTAATGATGAAATGTAGCATGTCAAAAGATAACATATAAGCAAATATTTTTTGTTTTAACAAATTTGTTTCAATAAAGATTTTTGTTTTGCTTAGAAGATCTTGAAGGGCAGGGAAGGATTCGGAACAAAGCTGCAATTTTATCTACCTTGAGCACAGACTTATGTTACCATGAAAGTATGACAGCAAAGCTAGTCTAAGAAATATTCAAGTCCAAAGATTACAGTGCTAGTGTAATATTATCTTTCTCTCTAGAAAACGGGAAAAATGAGACAGTACAATAAATTGTGATAATCCATATATTACTATAAAATTATGGAGTTTTTAACACGTGTATGTATCAATGTATGTATTGATTTTTTTATACTAAAAAATCTTTTTTGTGCACATGGGTTCAATACATATGAAATAAAGAGTATCGATCAATGAATAATGGGCTGGGAATGTTATGATGTTACAGTTTGAGCAGTAATTACAGTGGTTCCTTGACTTACAAGTGTCCTAACTAACGAATTTTTCGAGATACAATCCGTCTCTCGGTTGATTTTTTGCTTTGAGTTGAGAGCTAAAATTCGGGTTACGAGCCAGCTTCAGATACCCCAACGCTAGTTGGTGCAGCGAAAGCCAAAATGAATGTCTTAACATCCGCCCAGCATCCCGTGTCTCACTCGTTCACTTTAAGCAGTTAGCTCTCAATGTTAGCATCAGAGTTGTGCTCGCATTTGTGCTTGCAGTTATTTTGCAAAACTTCGTTGTACCAACAATGGATCAGAAGAAAGAGAGTGCAAAGGACAGTGCTGAGAAGAAGATGTGCTTTGCATTAAAGAACGAAATTATCGAAAAACATGACCAAGGTGTGCATGTAGTCGACTTGGCGAAACAGTAAAAACGTAGCACTTCCACGATCTGCATCATACTGAAGCAGAAGGAGTCGATAAATGCTATAACGCCAGCCAAGGGCATTAAAATAATTTCTAAACAGCGGACATCTATCCATGAAAATATGGAGAAGCTGCTGATGGTGTGGTTGACGGAGAAGCAGCTCGCAGAAGATACCGTGACGGAGGCTATAATCTGCGAGAAGGCTACTTACACTGATTTACTGCAGCAGACCCCAGGCACTTCAACAGACGAGGCATCGGGAAGCTGGTTCGAGAATTTAAAAAAGAGTACCCAAATTCACTCAGTTAACAGGCATAGTGAGGCAGTGGGCGTGGATATAAAGGCAGCTGAGGATTACCTCAAACCTTTTGTTGGAATTATTGCAGCAAAAGGATACATCCACCAGCAAGTCTTCAACTGTGATGAGACAGGACTGTCAATTTTCAGAAAGACATGGTCCCACTTAATTTCATAAAAATTAATAAAGTCTATAACTCTTGATAGTACCTCAAAACATAGTTATAGCTTCAGTTTTAATTGCTACAAACAATGAAAGCAATACCAAGTCACATGTATCATTAGCCTGCTGAGGAATGAGTATACCCTTTTCCCGACCCCATATTTATTTTCATGAAATCTAACACAATTGTTGGACCTTCATAACAACTGTTTCATATTTGTATAAATCATCTCAACATAATATAGCCATGCTTAATAAATTCTAAACTTCAGAAATGAAACATATTTGTAAAGGGGCCATAATAAGAAGGAGATAACTCAGTAGACCTTTTCCTATGACCAACATTTGGATTCGCATCAAAATTAGTATTTCCAGTTCAGTACCCAGTTTAGAACCATTTTTCCTCTCACTTTGGTGGTGATAGAAGAGTTATATTTATTCATATTTGGTTGGGATTTAAAGGTAATTGTCTATTTTTGAGAATATGAACTCAGAGTAGTTGTCTGTGTGTATTTTGGCGACAGTTCACATTGAGTATTAAGGCCTTGGTGATGATCCAGAATCTGTCTTCTGTTTACATGCTGCTGTTTACAGTACAGCCTCTCACAAAAGTGCCAGTGAACATTTCACAAGAACTTCACTATTAAGTCATCTTTAGAAGTATTTCAGATTAACATATGATTTCTAATGACTGTCACAGTTGAAGAGTCAGTACTAAGAAATATATGTAGAGAACATATAGTAAAATTTATATGTATATCCATTTTGAACATTGCTTTCTAGGACTAAATTCATAAAGGTATAATTTTGCCATGACACCGTTCATTTGAATAAATTGAATAGATTGATCTCAAAAGTAGAAACACAAACATTTTCCTTATCTGAATGAAATCAAGATAAGTATGTGAAATAATCTCTATTAATTAAATCAAGTTTTGCACACTACCGACCGACAATGCTGTTATTTTTCTGAATATTTGATGGATAACTTTGCCTATTCACCGGTCATTGCAGATATAGATGAAACGACCCGACAGGACTTGTGAATTGAGGCTTCGTACAGTAAATAGAGGTTACTCAGAAATATGAAACATACATGGATATATTCAAAATTGTTGGCAGCTTAGGATCTACTGTTTTTATGTTTCTTACCTCCTCTTAATGTATGGAAATAAAACTTTAAACTTTTCAACGCGTCGCAAACAATATAAACTTTTACTAGCAACATGGGACGCCGCTAGAGGGCACTGGCGATCAAGCTTAACGTTTTCTCAAAATGTCAACCTCATTACACCTGGTACTTTTTCTCCGCTTTAATATGTAAAAAGCCGAAATTATTACTTCCGAATCTATTCATGGTTGAAAGGTCAAATGTATGTAATTAGCGTATATGACATTGGGCCATTTATACAACTTATTCAGCAGAAAAAAACGAAAACCAAATTTTTCAAAACGCTGAAAAACTAAATAAACGAACATATACGCTCACCTTCGCCTTATTTTTAAATATCTTGGAGTTCTTTTTACGAGAATAATGGTAAAATATTTGCGGAAAACCCACAAATTGCGTCTTTTTCAAAGGTCACTCATGCCAGCAAGAACGAAAACTCTTTACGTGCAAAATGTAAACAATTACAACAATACGACATCATTTGGATTAAAAAACACACGAAAACTTATTTGTATGAAAAGGCAGACGTTTATAGCAAGGAATCGGATTATAGAGACGTACTGTCATTTACGATACCAAACGTATTACAAAATATGTGTACGATGTTGTGTAATATATTTTCGATGTTAGAGACTCGACGGAGTATCACCCACTGCTTCAGTGATACTATTGATAATATGTATGTGATTGTGATCACTGAGATATTATCAGAAAGACTGGTATTAAAATGAAAATGTTCATGTTTAGTAGAGACGGAAACGAGGTAATAAAACAAAGTTAAATAATTTTTCAGAATTTTGAAGAATGAAAACAAATGCATTTAAAATTTTAATGCCATTTTTTTGTGAATATCATTATGAATGTTGTCATCATAAGCCAATGAATAGGAATCAAACTGTAGTATTTCTCCATTTAAACAAATAATCATAAATATTTCTTGAGAACCAACTCTGTGCCAGTTTCATTTCTATCTCTGATACACATTTGTTCTTTTTCTTTTGTCATTGATTTTATTTCATAGATATGAAAACTGACCAAATATATCTTATGATAACTAAATTCTAAAATAGCAATTGTTATGTACTAAATTGTGATTTCAGATCAATGTATGTGCAAGAACACTAATGAATATCCACTATTGGTTGTAACAGTAACATACAATTTCAACTTGGCATGACTCATGACTATTTTATTTCATGCAAAAATGTTAGGGTTGGTGGGTGTGATAACAAGGCACATAAAGTCTTCAGAAGTACCTAGGACATAAAGAAAAGTTAATTTATTCTTGAAGCTGAATGTTAACAACACATTTATATATAACCATATGTGAAAAATATGCAACTTTCAGCATGAAATAACATGAGGTCAAGAATTTTCAAAAAGTTACTAAATACCAATACTAAAAACAGTGGACGGTACATGTGTTTGAATGCTTCCTGTGAATTTATTTGAAAATATATCATAAAGAATGGTTCATTTTTTAAATCTGCACACTCAAATTAAGCAGAAAACATTCCATTTTAAAAGCAAGATATAATTTCAACATGTGTGTGACTCAAAAATATAGTATTTAATGCAAAAATGTTGGGTGTGTGTGACAAAAAGGGATGGGTGGGTGCTTCTGAATTACCTGGAACATAGAAAAAGTCAATTTATTCTTAAAGCTGAATGTTCACAAAACATTTCTATATAAAATATATGTAGGAAATATGCAAATTTAAGCTTGAAAAAACATGAGGTCAGAAATGTTCAAAAATTGACAAAGACCAATATTAAAAATAGTGGAGGGTACATGTGTTTGAATGATTCCTGTGAATTTATTTGAAAAGATATCATACAGATGGGTTCATTTTTGAAATCTGCACATTCAAATTATGCAGGAAACATTATATTTTTATATATTCTATAATCATGAAAAAATCATCCCCTATTGCTACTTTTACTTGCACAGACGGCTCAGTGCTACAAAACATGTATCTGGATATTTATTATGTTGGGTTCCATGCTTTTACATTCAAAAATACCAAATTTATCTCAAAATATGTAGTAATAGCAGAACACTGTTATGGAACCGAAGCGGCCTCAGAAAACGGGAAGCCAAAAATATTGTATGCCCCCTGACAGTTCTATATCTAAATTCAGAATCGCAAGGGGACTAAAATCTACACATATACATTCAAAATACAGTGACGTACCAATGCATAACCCTCAGACGACCGTGTCATTAATCCAATCCAGCAAATTAACAGTTATTTTTTTTCACCACTGCGGTGAAAAATCCTTACATATAAATTTCTTTAGACAGAAGTTACGAAACACCAGTATGGGGATTTAAGGGCATCACGATGTTTTAGATGGAGTAGGCCTAGCTTAGTAGCTACGATGTCGTAGCCTCAACTTGATTTGTAGTGGTACGTAGGAGTAAGGGTACTAATATTAGTACTAGAGTAGGCCTAACAGTGTTGATGGGGCAATTTAATGCTAGATTGAGTGTTATCCCCCCTCCCCCCACAAAAAAACCCAACCGGCAATAATTACTTTTCTTGGTAACAATAGTGGTCATTTTCAACACGTTTTACCCAGAAAGTACCATTCACCACGAAAATGCATTGGGGGCGGACTTGAAAGACACGCTGACGTGAGAAAGGAAGAAAGAATAAAACGTGAAGGAAAGGGAGGGGACCGTTAAAAATTACAGACTTTGACAAGACAAAATGTTATGGCTTGGATCACAGGGGCTCGTTGCAAAGCAAATTAGGAGTATCCGTCCATGAATCAGGGTCTAACCTGTAACAATATACCACCCGTGCTAAACGGGGGGGGGGGGGGGCAGAAGCGGAGACCTCCTTGTTGCTATAGGACTTGGTAGTTCGATAACGTAAGACATCGTTCCTGATAATTATGTTTTGTTTGCGATCAAAACACAAAAAAGTGTTGTCTTACGTTGTATGACTAGAGTAGCGGTTGGTGATTTTTGTACCAAAAATGTCAGGGCCTTGACGTGGTCGCAGTAGATGAAGATGGAGTACTAATATTGACATTTCGATTTTTATTGTGAAACGTTGTCCCCCGGAATTGTTTTGCCTTTGACAAATCAAATAACAAAATCCAATATAATATAACAGGAATCGAATATAATGTAATATAACAGGAATCGAAGTTCCTAAATGGGTCTGAGTTTTTCTACAGATGAGAATTGGTAAACTAAGTCAACTATTAGCTTTACTTTGGCAGCGATTTGAGAGAGAGAGAGAGAGAGAGAGAGAGAGAGAGAGAGAGAGAGAGAGAGAGAGAGAGAGGGGGGTATATTGTTACAGGTTAGACCCTGATTCACGAACGGATACTCCTAATTTGCTTTGTAATGAGCCCCTTTGGCTTGGATTTATGACATCCACAAAACCTATTATTTCCATTATATTAGTTGAAAATAAATTTAAATTAGTTTTAAAAAATTAATCCCAACATGAAAAAATTCCCATCCCAGCCACCCTTAATTACATGGTCCCAACCTTATATTAAAGATCTAGCTGACTCTGTGTGGATGAAACGTAGGATATCCTCTGATTTGAACACCTTATCTTATAGTGCATGCGTAATTAATACATTAATGGAAGAAATGGAATTTTAATAAATATAAAAATGCATCCATCATTTGTGTCTCTCTGTCCACCCTAAACCCCTACATTTATGATGCATCCATCTTTAGATAACATTTTAAAAAGAATACTTACATTCAGGTATAGACCCGTATTGTTATCAAAAACTCCATCTAATTAGGTTAAGGGGAAAATCAACATGGTTGAAGAATATTTATATTGCTTTTAGTGACCTAGCAACCACTCAAACTTAGCCAATGATTGCTCTTCACTGCTTTCAAAAATTATTTTCTTTACTGAATACAACAGAAACATTCTTATGATGACATTTTATTTTATTACTTGTAGGCACTGGATTACTGTTAAGCATCCGAAACATGGAATTCTCTCTGGTTATGTGGACACAGCCATGAAACAAAAGATGGAGTCAGGTGGTAAGTTCTGGAAATAATTAAACAATTAATCCACTTCCAAATATCCTGTTTAGTTATTGAAACCAACATGTAGTAGTATATACATGTATATGCATATCTATCCATACACATTTAATGTAGAAAACATGCAAGGCAAATTCAATGTATATTTTACAAAGTATTGCTGCCACTAATACTGTGACAGAGGCTTATGCATAGATGATTTCGAGAGAACCGAATTTGCATACAAATAACTTTGTTTAAATCATTATTATTTCCTGCAGACAATGAAGCATTGGACCAATTTGTGTTAGCTGTTCTCAGTGCCAGAGATGAGGCAGATGAAGAATCTGAACCAGAAACTACTCTCTTGTATCGTCAAGGTGCTTTATAATATATTGACCCAAAACTTAGAAATATTGGAATTGTTAAAAATTTACTTGAAAGAAAGCATATAAAAATGGTGTATAGGCTGCATGAATTCAAATCCACAGAATACAAACTCCACCTGGGTGAATGAATTTATTCTTTTTGTTTGCAGAAGACATTTTATTATATTCCTTTATTCTCCATAATTATTTCTTGCTGGCACTGGTTTCATTTTGCTCATGTAAAATTTACACACACACACACACACACACACACACTGTTGTTGTTTCTCCAGTGGTAAATATTTTAAAATTTATTGATATCATTTCAGAAGCACTCTGGACGAACAAAAATATAAAGGCCCTACTTAGCATTTATATTGAAAATAAAAACAGGAAAATGCCATGGGCAAAGTTAGAGGAAATGGTGAAAAAGAACATTTCAGAGGATGTAGCCATGGACAAGTGGTGACAAGTGTATTCTGAAAATAAGAGGATTACAGGAGAAACATAAGCGATCAGAGGATTTTTCTATACCAGAGAAGCTTGAAGAAGCGTTTGGAGATGAAGAGCTTGTTGGTAATGTCAGGATGTTGAACTCTTCAAAATATCAAAAAGGCATGTATGACTATTTACGGTGAAGCATGATTTACTCATTTAATACATTTTAGTTGACCAGGTCACGAATATCTGAAATTATGGCACGAACCTGGAAGTTTTCCCCATATTGGATGGGGAAGCAGCACTCCCTCCCACTTTACTTTGTATATATGGATAGCAAGATGGGAAATTTCCACTTATATAATGTCATACTCTCATCCTAATGAAAGATGTATTGCTTCTCTGGCAACACATGTACTAGTATAAATTAACAGCAAAATAATTGTGATTCAGTGTTTAATTCAGTATTGTAATGTATTTACAGATGACCTACAGCTGTGTTAACACAGAGTATGAAAGAGAAAACATTTTGATTAAAATAATGATCTTATTTATAAAAGACAAAATATTGTTTTCTAGTTTTTATATTTTTTTTGTAATTTATTTTTTTGTTTTCAGAAAATGACAACACTCCAATACAAGACAAGGACAGGTACAGAAGGGATGAGAGTGATGACACTGAAAGTAATATTTCATTTAAACTGATTTATACGCAGAATCACTTAGCACAGATTAGTGCTACACTTTGAGTCGGAATTTAAGGTGTCCTTTAATATTTGGCCCCATATCCCTTAACCCCATGGTTTTTTTGCCCATCATTTTGAAATTTAAAAAAAAAATTTGTCTGGGTTACCTTGTCCAAAATAAACAGGTGTAAAAATAGTTGAACAAGCAAAATTTTATTGTTAAATTTACATAACCCCATTTCTCTGTTTTTTCTCAATTTATAATAGACAGCATCCGCCAATAGATTTATAAACTGTATGTTATACAGTCATAAGCTACTAATGATTGTATACATGTAATCTAACTCTTGCACCTAATTTAGTTGTTGCTCAACATAATTACCACATTTTGAGTTGTCTTTTTGTCCAAGGTAACATTACTTATATGTTCATTGTTGCCCATGTATATATAATATCAAACAGGTGTTTCCATATCAACTTGTACCTGCATGGCAATTTTTTAACTATTGGATAAATTTGGTTGAACTATGCCAATATATAAATACCGTAAAGACATTGCATACTGCAAGCCACATTCAAAGATCTTAAGATAAAAGTTACACACATATGGGGCATTTGTTGGTGATAGTACATGGTATTTTATTAACTGCAACTGATGTCTCCAATTTTAGGGGATCAAACCCCAGAAAAAAATCAAAATCAAATATTGATCGGATGCTGTTGAGCAGCAGAGAGGGCGAATCGGACAACTTTATAGAAGTGTCTATTTGGCAAACCAAGGCTTCCTCCAAAATCGTAAAAAAAGCGTCTATTTGGCAAACCAAGGCTTCCTCCAAAATCGTAAAAAAGCGTCTATTTGGCAAACCAAGGCTTCCTCCAAAATCGTAAAAAAGCGTCTATTTGGCAAACCAAAGGCTTCCTCCAAAATCGTAAAAAAGTTTCCTTTGGAGACGTAAAGTCATTGTCGCGCCCTCTCTGCTGCTATGGGAATACAAGTCTTTTTACGATGAAAGTCTTAAGACGAAAATCCTTTTACGATTTCACAAACAGACTAATTTGTAAAACCTGACCTCGTAAATCAATTAGATTATTAGATAGATCAGTGAGTTTAAAATTAATTCTCTTTAACGAATCATTATGACATCGCATATAGACTGGATTAGTTGGATCCTCAATGATTAAATATTCGGGTGGAGCTGTTGGTGCAAACGAGTATAAAAGATATCCCTGCTGGGCTTGATTTGATCTTTCGAGATTTTTCTGGTAACTTCCTTTGATGACATCACATACTAAATTCACTGCAATCACCGAGGATATATTGACGTTTTGAGGAGCGATATGTCCCCCACCACCATCTGGGTCGTTATTATGTTTGAGGATAGTTGAACCTTTGTGTTGTTGTCTCCATGCGGTGAATATCGCAATAAACTTTTCATTGATAAAATCATTAACGGAATTTTTTAGTTCGTTTGCGTTATACCCAGGAAACTTGAAATTCGGATGATCAGCTTCTGTTATATTGTCTACAGTTAGGAAATTTCGTTTAGAGTAATTAATGTTGTCATCACTATGACCAATTATTGCTTGAATTACTCGCTGGTTGATATATTCCATGTCGGATACAAGTTGATTTAATATTTCAATTAATTTAATGATTTTACTCTGATTAGACTCGTGGAAAGCCTGTTGTAGTCGTTGTAGTTGTTGACTGTGTTCTTTATTGATCTCTCTAAAGTATTCAATAATTCTGTTATGATATATATTTATATATGTAATTGACTCTGGAGTCTGTCCAACCTTAAATCTCCAAAAGGCGGAATCCTAATCAATAAAATTAAAATAACTACCCGGCAGTGATGACTTTTTTATATCGAGGAGGTGTTCTTAATAGGATGTGGTAATTTCATGGTATGATTGTTTATCCGTAACATAATCAGATTTTTACGGTTCAGGTGGAGGTGGGATTTCAGGCCAACCCAGTATTGTCCTTATAGAACTCTGATATATATCTACAGCATATTCTGGTGAGTTTTTCTCAATGGCAGATGATAACGTCGGCTCATGAACTGTTATAGCGATTTTCGATTCTATTCCAGTAATGGATTTTATTCTGCGTTGTAATTCATTATTGATCTGTTCGATTTGGTATGACCCAGATGGTAGCGAAACAACGTTCCAGTCTGGAGTGCCATCGGGTTTATTCTTACTGGCAAACAACCAGGGAATTATTTGGTTGTTGACCACCGAAAGGTGCTGATCTAATATTAGGCCAACTGTGATACGTTTTGCCAGTGCTATCTCCTTCACCGGAATCGCAGTAGGGAAATTCACACTGAATTCAGGATTCGTTGAGGTTATTGAGATCATGTTGGTTTTCACCGGTGTTGTGTTTTCCGCTATTCGTTGAAGTAGTTCTTGCGATGTCGCCATTGTTATTATACTCATGTTGTTTTTCTAATTTTGACATCGCAGAATCATAAACACGTACCATCGCGGAAAACTCACTATCTGATATTAATGTGTCATCGAGGGCAGACGATATCATCAAGGATAATTGTGAGCACGCGATTGACACAACATGGAACTTAACTACATAATCCTGCAGTTTACGCTGGCTACACGATATTTTTTTTATAATCTAAATTATTCCCGCGATTATTGTCGCCGCTGAAATACAAATTGAAACAGCTATCGGGGCAATCATTGTCACTGAGGAAAGTATAATACAAGCTCCGGTGATTACACCTGATACTGAGTACATAGTAACATCAACTGCAGTGATTCTTCGCCGGTATTGTTTTATTTTTTTATTTTTACTTGATACTCCTCAGTGATTGTTTTGAGTTTAGCTTGAAATTCTCTGACCTGATCATAGCGATATTGCTGTGATGACATTTCATTTATTACAACAGAATTATTGTATAATCATCAGAGTATCTTGCTGACCCCACTATTGTTGTAGCAACATCAACATCATGTTCTATGGATTCAATCTCTTTTCCATCAATTATGCATCTAGCACTGTCGAATAGCGCCATGATACCATTATTGACAAAGCCGACTTTGGAACCAAGTGGATATGGCAGATCATTAGCAGCACGATTATCTGTTACAATTTCGCCTTCTACTTCGATAAACGGTTCAGAGGGTAGAAAGTATTTGCTGGTATCCTGGACTTGAAGTTCGATTCTTGATCGACTGTTTGGTTGTATTGCATTATAGGACAAATGCTGATAATTAAATATAGAATCATTCTTGGGCACTGTGGCGTCCATATCAAATGCTGGGTCAGGAGCCGATTTGAACATATTATTATATATTTCTTGATCTAAATCGTGATCTCACTCGCAATTTCAAGCCACTTCCCGCTATCATATTTGCAGTAATATTATCCTGTACGCTGTTCAGTGATGCTATTTTTTGATCCACCTCGTTATTTATTATTTTACTAATACTTGCAGGCATTATTTCTGTAGATGGTAGTGATCCCAATGACGAAGTCATCGGTTTCTTTCGCCGCCGAACTAACGCTACTAGTTTTACTTTAGCCACGCAAAATGCCCTCCCGGCAACATCACCAACGGCGCTAATACCCTTATCACGAATAACATCAGTAGCTTTCATTGATAATTGTTTTGCGATTGGTGCTATTTTGGGAGCCTTCTTGCAAATAACCCTGCAATGGTATTGCCGAGACCATCTCTATAGTACGCTCTATAAACTGGCAATCGTGAGTTTACTACATAGACCATAGTTGGTTTGCTGTGGTTGTAGTGTATGATCATCTTATTTAATGCTATTTATCTAATCGCGAAATCGTAAACGATTTCCAATCCTACGGATTTTCATTGCTAGGAATTTCCAATCCTATTGATTTTCGACGAAGTCATCAAATTAATCACTTGCATTAACACTTAAACACTTTTCACTGACAGGAAAATTCATACTCATGCCAGGTTATTATATTTGCTATAGTAAGCCCCAGTTCACGACCTCATCATCATACGTCACAAAGATACTTACTACTTCAACGAAATCAAATTGGTTACTTATTCCGGATGGAGAAAGGAATAAGTAAGCAATTCAATATCCCCGATTAAAATATGTTTACATATATTTATATAATTTTCATTATTCACATGAAGGTTTATGTGTATTGATTCATTATTCTCAATTCAGAACGTAGGTTCTTACAACTTGGTGAATGCACATGAAAGATTTTAAATACGAGTGCTGTAAAAAGCTGAATATAGTCAGAGCACGATCTGTATATACAAATGGCTTATGATATTGATAGGAATACGTGTTTATTATTTGATATAGGATTAATTAGTTGTGTTAGGCATTTGGGTCGTCTCTTGTGATGCATGGCTTTAAGTATTAGTTTTCGGGTTCAAAAAGCTTATTAATGACTCGGGTCAAAGTTAAACCACAAAAAACTACAGGGGCATATCTCTTATCAGCATCGACTTTCAGCTCTTAGCATGCAACATCCTGAACAGACTGCAGACGCATGCTGGATGCCTCCGCCAACGTCACATCAGAGTAGACCATGTACATCGGATGGATGACAGACAGATCCACGAAGACCTTCTTTATTGGGAACTCGCCTCTTGAAAGAGGTCAATAGGAAGGGCACCTCCAAGCTTCAACGATGTCTGCAAGTGCGACATGGAAGTCCTTGACATCGATATCAACACCTGAAGAGAACATGCTCTAGACAGGTAAAGCTGGTGACACAGTCGTTTCACTTATTTGAAAGACGGCGAAGAAAGGCTACGCTTGCTGGCGTATGAAAAGCGATCTCAAGAACAAAGCAAAAGCAGCCCCAATACAAACCAGACTCAACATGCAAGTGCAGAAAGTGTAGCAAGGACTGCCACTCCAGTGATGGGCTATATAACCACTACAGACGCTGCACAACCAACAACCGGACCATCTCTCATGGGCGCACTTCCATCGTCTCTCGAAACTAACGGATGTCAACGATTTATGAGTTTAAGGAGCTTTTTATTGACTTTGAATATTTTCTTGACGTCAATGGAACTTAACAACTTAGCGCACATGTAACCGATTAGACAGACTTACATAAAGAGGAGTGGACGACGTGTAAAGCCCATATAGCAAGAAGATCATATGTTGCTTATACAGTTTAAGTAAAAGTCATTATGCAAAGCATTTTAAGGTTTAATTGAATGAATACAAGTTTATATAACTGCCAATCTTTTGTTTTTGTTTTTAGGGTTTAACGCCATTTTCAGCACACGGTAGGCTATACATGGCAGCCAGTATTAATGGTGGAGGAAGGACCCGGAATACCCCCAGAAAGAATCACCGACCCACGAGAAGCTACTGGCAAGCTTTCTCACATAACTACATTAGCTGAATCTTAGACTCGAACCCACGCAGACAGAGGTGGCAGTGATCCGTAACGGACAGCTCTTTAGGCCACTCGGGGCCCCTATATTGCGTAACTGAAATCACGTACTAAAATTAAAAAGTACAACGTTTATGAAAAAGAGTTTCTCATCACACACGACATGCTTAAATCAAACTTCTCCCATTACATATGAAACCAGTATATTCGTTGCTTTAATAGTTAACTGAACCGACACACCGTTAATCTGGTCAGGAATATGTCTTTTGTTTTGAAATAATGAAGATAAAAATGTTGATGAAACACTTTGGCCAGGCAGTTACATATTTATTGCAAGCTAATTGGCGTTTTCACATAAACTATGAGATTTACATCAATTGTCAAACCATCACGCTTTGCGTGTATCCAACACTTGCAATTATACAAAAAAAACCAAAGGGATCCAACTACCATTAAATACACATAAAGCACAGGGCCAGTTCGTCTTTTTTCAACAGAAGCAATTTTTTCGACAGAAGCAATTTCCAATTGTTGCGCTCTTTCCCGATAAATTGTATGGTGTTTGGCTCCAACTTGAAATAGGCATTTCTCGAGAAATTGCGCTTAACAACTTGGAATACACATTAATCGGCGTCTGTAGTTTTGTTGGTTTCTTTCTGTATTCTGCTATTTCAAAAAAAAAGTAAATCCTTTTAAATGGATATTGTAAATTAAGTAAAGGTCTAGGAACATATTAAACATCTCAAAGGACTATTAGTACTGTCCCACTGCACTTATTGGAGTTATTTCAAGTTTTTTTTATATGATAATTGCATGCAGCAGTTTGGAATTTAGTCCTGGACAGATGGATTTAAAGGTAGGAAAGGTCTCGAGTGGAGATGTAACACAAAATTAAAATTTGGAACATATTAAACATCTCAAAAGACCATTACTGTTGCCCCATAGGGTAATATTTCACAGAATAGAGTGTTTATTCTATATTGTTGCATCATGCCAGCATACGTTGATTTTTTAACAAAAATATTAGTTCTGAAAAGACTTATTTACAAGGTAGGAGATACACAGAGGGGAGATGTTGCATAACATTAATAGTTGGAAGATATTAAATGTAAAAAGTATATATTACTATTGACCCATACACTTGTATTTTCTTGGGGTGACTTTCAGTTAATGTTGTGTGATGCATAGATGACATAAAAAAATAATCCTTTTGTAAATCTAGGAAATGTCTTCAAGGGAGTTGTTGCAGAAATAAAATATTTGGAACGTATTAACGGTCTAAGAATCTTGTTATTGTTGTCCAACTGGACTTATTCTAAGTTGCTGCGTAATGCTTTCATGCAACATAATGGAATTTAGACCTGGAAAGATGAAGGGATGGCCAGCATGGTATGAGTTGTGCCATATGTAACAGAATTGTTACCGAGTGGATGGTGGATTAAATGAACAATACAAACACAATATGTGAAAGATAATGTAAATTTATGAAATAAATTATTAATGAAAAATAATGACACAATAACTCATGTGTTCAACCCACGATCATACTCCACAACCATTCACTTTCATATCTGGTGTATATGATACTATTAAATCCTAAAAATGATCAAAAACAACCTAAATTAAATAGGTAAAAAAATATGTTAGTTTTCCTATATGTTATGATGGGCAACCCTAGATATCGAGTTAACTCGTATTTCCTCATGTATTTGTTTTGTTTGTCCATATCCTGTGAATGGAGTTTTCTGAGATTCTTTTAAAGGCATGTGACTTATCCCTGAAACGGCCGTGCCTTATACTTCTCCCATACGCACAATCCGTGGTCCCTCTACAATTTATCACTGAAAAAAAGAAGCTAAATTAGACAGAAATAAGGGGGAAAAAAGAGGCTCATTATGTTCATTAGTTTATTAGTAATTATTGGCTTTCCCATTTTAGATCTGGTTGGTTACATTTTATTGATTTAGTCGTATTATTTGCGAGGTACTCGGATGATCATTGTCTGCGATATGGGTAGAATTCATTTTCACATACAACAATTAGGTTATTATTTAATTCTTTATTTTTTATTTGTGTTACTTTTAATTTACAGGTTCCAGTTGCCAAGTGATTATGTTAAATATTTCTCACACTGTAAAACTCTTTAAAACATGGTTCAATCTGTGCTAAATGAACTGTGATTACTTTATTCATGGGAGCAGATTGTATAATAAGCAACATATTAAAATGATTTAAGTAAAAAGAAAAAAGATATAAATGGTATTAATATAGATAAAAATGAATTCTCAATATATCATTATGAAGATTATAAAGCATTAAATTTGGATGGATCTGAAAAAGCTCTTACAAATATAATATACACAAAGATAGCAGGCCTTAATGTAAGCACAGAGAAAACAAGAATATTATAGGAAGCATGAAAAATAGCAAAATTAATTTGTGTAAACAGTATAATTTATGCTGGGTAGTTGATAGTTTCAGAACATGAAGCATTATCTTCTCTGCAAATTCAAGTCACATAATAAATATTAATTATGCTCGTAAATTAGATGACATCAGTACACTAATGACTCAGTGGTTGTAGATAGTTCTTATCCCTTAAGGGAAAATTATTATGATAAAATCACTCGCTTTTTTAAATTAAATCAGATATTAATAAATTTACCAAATCCTCCAGATTAGTTCATTATAACAATTAAGTAATTTAATCTACAAGAACTTGTGGAAAGAATCAGTTGACAAGATAAAATGAAATATAATAAATAAAAGTTACGAAGAAGCAGGACTTGCAATGATTGACTTAAAAATGTAATTTGTTCACTCAGAATTACAGAAGACAAGACTTTCTAGAAAAAGAATTCTAAGGTAGTCCGTGGGATGGCTACCCATGTACAGGGCATATGAAATTAAAATTTAAAAAATGGTTTGCATTATGACCGTGACTTTGGTGGATGCATTAGTTGTCAAAACACTATTACAATTTAACTGCTGCCATAATCTCACTGGGACGTTATTATTATTGGTCGCTCTTAAACTTTGTTATAAAAATAGTTTGATTTGCCGCAGAGTCCTCTGCACTTGATTTACAACTTAACAACGTATTTTTTTTTAAAAGCAGCATAATTCATACGGTATTTTCAAAGCATTGATTGAATAAATTGACTGATGTTATGTAAACATAGTTAGTAATATTTATTTGCATAAATCATCATCAATTTGATAGGCTTATAAATGTTGATTCCAGATATAAACAATACAACAGGTTTCAAATTTTAATCATTGCTCAGCAATTATTGTTCGGTTTATGAAATATAGAAACTTCATTTTAATAGTTTACGGTTTACGTACTATATATGTACTTTGATGACATTGTTCATTTTAATAGTTTACGGTTTACGTACTATATATGTACTTTGATGACATTGTTCATTTTAATAGTTTACGGATTACGTACTATATATGTACTTTGATGACATTGGTCATTTTAATAGTTTACGGTTTACGTACTATATATGTACTTTGATGACATTGGTCATTTTAATAGTTTACGGTTTACGTACTATATTTGTACTTTGATGACATTGTTCATTTTAATAGTTTACGGATTACGTACTATATTTGTACTTTGATGACATTGTTCATTTTAATAGTTTACGGTTTACGTACTATATTTGTACTTTGATGACATTGTTCATTTTAATAGTTTACGGTTTACGTACTATATTTGTACTTTGATGACATTGTTCACAAGTGAATGTCATAACCTGTCTTAAATTTCACTTTAATTTAAACCGATGAAAGCGAGGGACAAATATAATTACTTTATGCTTTAACTTCGCCAATTTCGCTGATGAATTGTTGCAGAATTTCAGTGCTGTACTAATTCATGGCAGGGCCCCTAGGCTTCGAGCTTCTTTGGGCCCCTCGACATCCACCCGCGACTTTCGCGCTCTTTTAATTAATTTAAACTTCCCAAAAATTATTTAAAAAGGTGGGATTTAGCAGCAGTCTAATTGTTGTGGCATGGAGTAGGAGTATTTTAAATGTGGAATTTTTGAGTACGCAGCATTGCCATGGTATAGCTAAAGGTTGCATGGGCCCCTGCTCTTGGTGGGCCCCTAGTCAGCCCTTTGCAAAAACCTACACCATCTTGAACATTCCCATCCTGAAGATTGAATACATTATTGGCGAACACCTTCTAACACATATTTATTTGTGGTCTTGTTGCTTACGTATTTTTCCGTGCAAAACGATTCAAAAATATCTCTGTCAACATCCTCCATTCTTAACACTCGACTGAAACTTATGCTAAACCAGCAGCTCGGTGCATTTATGTCGGTTCGCAAGGTCACGCAATTTCTCGAGAAAAAAGGGAAACAACTCGGGATTCCGAATTGTTGCGTTATTCCAAGTTGGAGCCGAATAGTGACAAACAGCACAAAAATGAACAATGTTTAGCCATAGCTCTTCTTTGTCCAAATACAAGAATGAACATACTGATAATAAACCCTTCAAATGTGAAATATGCGGGAAATTTTTCCGCCATAAATATCGTTTGTCCATGCACTTGCTGATTCACACAGGTGACAAGCCGTACAAATGTGAAGTATGTGGAAAATTGTTTACCCAAAAAACTAATTTGACCAGACATTCGAATATACACACAGGTTACAAACCATACACCTGTGAATCCTGTGGAAAATTGTGTACCTGTAAGTCTTACTTGTCGGAACATTCGAAGATGCACAGTGGTGACAAACATAATAAATGTGAACAATTTGGGAAATCGTTTAGCCAAATATCTAATTTGACCTTACACAAAAAGTTCCATACTGGTGACAAATCGTACAATAGTGGAAACGTGCCTAGTCACAGCTCTTATTTGTCCACGCATATGAGGGAACACACTGATTATAAACCCTTTAAATGTAAAATATATGGGGAATATTTCAGCCATAATTCTGGCTTGAACATGCACTTAATGATTCACACAGGTGACAAGCCGTACAAATGTGAAGTATGTGGAAAATTATTTACCCGAAAGCCTGATTTAACCAGATATTCAAGGATACACACTGGGAACAAACCATACAAATGTGAAACATGTGGAAAGTTCTTTGGCTACTATAATACTTTGGCCGTGCACATGAGGATGCATAATGGTAGTCAGCCCTTCAAGTGTGAAGTATGTGGAAAATTGTTTAACCAAAAAGCTACTTTGTCCAGCCATTTGAGTATACACACTGGTGAAAAACCATACAAATGTGAAACATGTGGGAAATTGTTTACCCAGAAGCCTCACTTGTCGGAACATTCCAAGATACACATTGGTGACAAACAGCACAAATGTGAAGAGTGTGGGAAATCATTTCGCCAAAGCTCTACTTTGACCATGCACAAAAGGTTGCATGGTAGCAAACAATACAAATGTGGAATATGTGGGAAAATGTTTCGCCAGAGCTCTTCTTTGTCCAAACACAAGAAGGGACACACTGATAATAAACCCTTCAAATGTGAAATATGCGGGAAATGTTTCCCCCATAAATATAATTTGTCCATTCACTTGATGATTCACACAGGAAACAAGCCGTACAAATGTGAAGTATGAGCTCTATATTGTCCCTACACTCGAGAACATATATGACATTTACATGGGTCACAACCTTGAAAACTGTGAATAGTGTAATGAGTTAATTGCTGTGAGTTCTTACTGGACAAAATATACAGGTACAATAATGTAATCAGTTAATTGCTGTGAGTTCTTATTGGGCAAAATATACAGGTATAATAATAACACGCTGGTGAACATATGGAATATGTGGAGAATTGTCAAGCAAGACTTCCAAGGAAAAATAGTTGTGCGATGTAATGTTATAAATGTTGTTGGTAATGGTTTAGCATAAAGTTGTATAAATTACAGTAGTGACAAGACCATACAGATGTGATATATTCTTAAGGTGTGTCTCCTTTTTTTTCTCGTTATTTTGAGGACACATACCAGTAATATTCTGCAGAATCCGGAAATGCAGGAAATTGTTTATGGATAAGCTGTGCTAACTAGACATAAAATACACGCTGACAACAAAATTTAAATGTGAAATGCGCCACAAAAAGCTAAGATGTCCAGTTTGGAAAAAGACTTAGTTCATGCATACAAAAATTATTTAGCCACAGCATTAACTTATCATTAATTTGTGAGCATTCATACGTGGTTGGAATAGAATATGTAGATTGCCATGTTTAAGTTTACCACGTTGTACAAATTCACTGTAGATTGCCTTATTGCAAAGTCCTTACAACTAAGTTTGCAACGTAGTAATGTTATCAGAAATGTGTGTAATTCATTATGCAAAGCATTGTAAGGTTTAATTGAATGAATACAAGTTTATAGAACTGCCAATCATTTGTTTTTGTTTTTAGGGTTTAACGCCATTTTTCATCACACGATAGGCTATACATGGGGGCCAGTATTAATGGTGGAGGAAGATCCCGGGAAAAGCCCTGGAAAGAACTGCCGACCCATGAGAAGCTACTGGCAAGCTTTCTCACATAACTACATTAGCTGAATCTTAGACTTGAACCCACGCAGACAGAGGTGAGACGGCAGTGATCCATAACACAGCGCTTTAGACCACTTGGCCAATTTTTGTAGATTTAATTTTAAAAAGAAAAAAGGTTGAGTGATTTAAAATTCTGTTAAAGTTCTTAGTATTAATGACTCTTGACAATTTTTTAAAAAATATTGAACACGTTTAATTATAAATTGTTATTTTGTAATATATTTGGAAAGGATGCAGTTACGATTTTGAAACAGATATCTATTACAAGCCATAAAGACCTTGATATACTTTTAATCTTTGATTATTGTTAACTTGGTTTTGTTACTTTTTAAACCAAGTACAAAACTGTTGCCTAATTTTCCAAGGAGCTGTGGCAGTGCATTAATGAAGAGGAATTTTAATTTTGATATAACCAGGCTATTCATGCCATTCCAATTTGCATTTTTTTAAAAACAGAATGCATTATACTGCATGTCACAGAGAACAGGGACCTCTGTTCATTTTTTAAAAAATATTTTTTCTTCTTTCACTGCCTTAGTGTTATGTACTATAGGTATGTATCTTCAAGAGTGAATGAGAAGAATATAAACCATAAAAAAACTGCATGATTCACCCAAACCTGCCCAAAACCCGCCCAAATCCACCACAAACATTATGTAAATCAAATGAAACATACTCAAAACCACAAGAAAACATTGAAAGAGTACTATCTTGTTCAAACAGACGACAAATTACGCCGCATTTATTGTTTACATCAGACGGAAATGACAAAGTGAGATATATGTTAGTGGATTCATCCCCATTGCAGGTTATCATATCAAGTCAGACCCAGTCAGTATGTTCCAAGTACAAACGGCCTCATTGCGAATAAATGAGAGTGACAACAATAACACATGCACAATATTATAAAAATATGTTTACATGTATTTGCTATTATCTTTATTAACATTATGTTGTCGCTAAGAGCTAAAGCAGTATATTATGTTTCTTCTTGACATTTTAATTAAAAATAAAATTTTGAAATTGTGTAAAGGTACTGATTCTTTATTTTTAAATTGAAGTGAAAATAAGTGCTTATTTATTATTTTCTTTATACTTTATGTTACTGCATATTATTGTTGTTGGTTAAAATTTAATGCTAATGATAAAGCAGTCTTTGTGTATGTTATTCATTTGTGTGAGACAGATGGGAAGATCTTTAAATGTATACATATAAATGTAAGGCAAAAACTTTAAGTACATGAAGTGACAAAGCGGCGGGCCACGGATGTTACAGATGGTGGTACAAATCAGATTAGTGAGTAGATAAACATAAGGTGCTCTACAATGAATGAGAATGGTTAATTATTTTGTAATTTCTATATTTTAAGGCAAATATGCATACGCAGCAAACTATTATTCTAATACATACCTTGACAACACAGGTTGCACAAGTTACTTGTATTATTTGATTCTATTAATGCTTTGCTTTCAATCTTCAAAATACAATCAAGTTGAACTTCATTAGTTTAATGTTAATACACACTATTTCATGTTTTCAAACTCTGCTTGATAAGACTTGGAACAATAATCTTAATACATATTTATAATTTTTAATTGGCAGTGATACATGCCATATTTGATAGAAATCTAAAATCTATTTTATGTTTAAAGAAATTAATTGGTACTGTCAGTTGTTTGTTGTACATGTATTTTAATGTTGTTTTAATCGCATTTGAGAGTTATGGCACTGATAGGCAATTATTTAATTCAAGTAATTCTAAATAGAAGAATTAAAAAGAATGCAATGAAGAAATACAAAATATATTTTTGTATTCCATTATATGCTACTGTAACGTAATTTATTTTACTGTACTTGGTTTTGTCCAGAATAGAGTTCAGTTCTAATTGGTGATGAATATAGTAACATTTGTCTCCCATGTTTCAATGTTTACTTTGAATCTAAAAAATAAAGGCTGTCTGTCTTGTCGTCCGTTTCAAAAAAATAATACTGTATCCAATGTTTTCTTGTGGTTTTGAGTATGATTAGATTAATTTTTCATTTTGTTTTTAGTGGATTTAGGCAGGTTTTGGATGAATCGTCTGGCCGATAAAAAAATTCTCGAGTGTACCCGGTGGCTTGAAAACTGATCTAGTGGGCTGTAGACATAAAGTTTTGGTGAACTGAGGATGGTGTAATTTATTGCTAAGAGCAGCATAGATGGTGAACAGAGCACTTGGCTGAAATGTCATTTTTGAAAAATAAAGCTTCCTATGAAAATGAAAAAAATAAGGTCTTTAACGCCAAACCAAAGTCTCTAACTTTCCAAAAGTTTCTCCAGATGGGTTAGATTTTTGTTACTTTATTTTTTTTAATTTTTTTTCTTCAAAATTTGTATGCGCGTTTTTGTTTACCCATATGATGTCTCATTTAGGTCATATCCTCTCTGCTGCTATAATTAGATGATTATTATATATCAATAATATGGCACCTGATGATGATTCTTATACAGCTAGATTAGCTTGAGAAAGATTTGAAGCAATCCAAAAGTTTTTTGCCAGTTCGTGATTCTCTGCAAAATTACAAGAACCTCAAGAATCTCAAGTAGAATTTGCAGAAGTCAGAGAACAATTATTTAAACCGATTGTAGAACCAAGAAAATTGTTACAGCAACTAAGGCAACACAAAAAGCTCTTGAAACATTGCCTGTTGATATTGCATGCTGTCTTCAAGCAGCTCAACCACCACCTCAGCAACCTCCTCAACCACAATCTTAAGTTCAATACAACAACAACAAAATCTCTTATCTGTTCTTTGTTCTTCAAACTGACCTGTAAAGTCCAGGAAATCAAAATGATCATGCGGAGCAAGCAGTTGTTTATTAGATGCACATCTGATCATAGTCCAAATTGCACCCTTCAATCATATTTCAAAACAAAACTTAAGATACGAGTTTTGTTTGAGAAAGTATGCATACCTAATGAGGAAAACATGGACAAAAGTTTAATATTCTAACTCTATGCAAATACGAAACTGAGGAGCACCACCTTATTCTGTCATGAATAGTCTTCCTAACTAATTCTAAAAATTCACTTTAAATTGCTATTAAAGTACCTATTGGCATGCTTTCCTTACATTTTTACCTTTACTTTAGCTACACGCGAATGACAGCCTAGTACAACCAAATTCACGATAAGTCGTTTTTGTGTCTTGTCCTTTTAATTTCAATGGCACTGCTTAAATTGTCTATTACATAACGATAACAACCGGATCACCAAGGGTAGTGCTGCAACATTTCGCCATAAAAGAACGAATTGTTTTATTCATGAACATGTGTGAGTAAAATGTGTGCAATTTAATTGTGTAAGAAGCAGCTATTTTACTTTACAAACAAGTAATATAATTTACACAGTAGAGATAGTGTGTGTGTTTGTGTGTGTGTGTGAGAGAGAGTGAGAGAGAGAGAGAGAGAGTTTCCATTGGATGACGACAGTTTGCAGAATAAGGAAAATAAGCATATATTAAAGATGCAAATTAAATCAAACCAATGATTTTTGCCTAACGTGTGCTCGAGGTGTTCAGGTTAATTCCTTGTGCAGAATATAGTGTATAGTGCTTGTCGTAACCATTAAACCATCTCGATTTTAAGATATTTTTTTTATCTCTAGCAGACATACAAAAACACGCGAAACAATCAGGTCAATTATTTGAAGCTGCTTTATGCATTTTGATTCATGTCATGGTCAAATTCTAAAAGATAGTAACCAAACAAATCAAACCTTTTTTCAAGCCTAACTTCAAGAAAACTGTGTGAATTTATAAACACAAAACTCCTGTTTATTATGCTGATGTCCTTTACCTTAATAATTACAGCGGTGTCTAATTAAAACTAAATAGGTTAAGGGAGACCTTTATGCATGCAAAGAAATAAAGGTGCACAACTCCACCGACAAATGATTATGCCGGACTCTTAAATTAACTGAGTTGTTTCCCATTATGTATGTAGTCTTATTGACATATTCGTTTCGATGTATATCGTTTAGCATACTGTATTTTCCCCGAATTATAATTCTTTAGTATATTTTAAGTATTTATTGTGCATTAATAGATGATCTAAGACTACTGAACTTCAGTGTCAAACTCTGTAATTATCTGTGCGTTGTAACGTAGCGTAGGAACTGGTGACACTCAAGTCACGCGCGACGATACTCTACGACTCTCAGTACTAATTCAGTTCCCAAAGTAAATCTATGCAAACGCCATCATATTAAAAATTCAATAACTTAAAAATTTTGAGAGCATATGATCAAACTTTTATTTATCAGTATAGATGAAACCTGAATGTCAGCTTCTGTGTAGAGGAAAGGATATTAGCTGCTGCATTTTCTGGACCTGCATGTGTTTGAAACACGTACTTTCAATTCCACACCAACGAGTTAGGTGCTACATTTGGTAATGAGTGTTCCAAACTCAAAACTGTTAAATAACTGAAATTCCGTCAAAAAAACAATGTTTCTATTTTTTTCTTTCTTCAATTTTAACTAGGATAAGCTCTCAAAAGATTCTTTGTCCTAAACCATAACTTACATTATTAACCAATCCTATTATTAACCAATCCTATTATGAAGCAATCCTGGTCAGCCAAACCGATATACATATACACTTTATTCACCCATTTCCGGGCTGGTTCCCATTTTTCCATATCATTAGTACCGTGTGTCCTATATGCACTTTCGTCATCCGTGTAAGCCTGCTTGGTAACTTCATCCTTTATTATTTATTTATTTATTTATTTATTTATTTATTCATTCATTCATTCATTCATTCATTCATTCATTCATACACTTCCCACTATAACTTTCTTCAATTAATTGATGATTTCAATTAGTCTTCAATATCTTCCCATTGATTATATTTGTGAATAATTTAATAAATAAACAAATGAATATATTCTTTCCATAGAGTGTCTTATTTCATTTAGATCTATTTCGTTCTTTCAATTTTTAACTATTTTTAGTTATGCAAATGTGTATCCACCTTTGTCGTTTACTGTATGCAATGTATGATAATATTCGATATTACTGAAATTTTTGTCGACAACCATTGCTGCATAGGCTATAACGAGCTATTTGATTGGCTGTCAACAACCAGTGCTGCAATGGCTGTAATAAGCTATCTGATTGGCTGTAGACAATCAGTACTGCGATAGCTGTAAGGAGCTATCTAATTGACTGTTGACAACCATTACTGCACTGGATGTAACAAACTATCTGATTGGTTTGATGATTGATCTTTATATCTATCTGTCTAATAGTTAATTTTTAAACATTTAAGAATGTTGTTTGTTTGTCCAGTTAGATTCTGATGCTGAGGGTCTTTATTGTTTTTATTTATTGTGTGGTATTTTTTTTTTTTTTTTTTTTTTTGTTGATATTTGGGGTTTTGTGGGGGTGGGGTGGGGTGGAGTACCTTCCCTATCTCATGGCAGAACTACATATACTATTATCGGTGAAACATAGCATTGCATTTAACAGTGATGTTTAATCCAGCAAATAACGTTAAATATAACCAATAAAATCATTAAAGGTTACATTTACAAAGTGTACGGTGAGAGAGTCTTGGTCCGCAATCGTGTTTACAATGTGGTATTGGAGTAAGAAGGGAAATACAATTGTGTGTACAATGTGGCAGTAACAAATACAGAGAGCTGTAGCGATATATGATTTTTAAAATTAATTACAGTGAAAAGGTAATATGAACCCCTGAAGATTATTTGTCTGGATTCTCAAGTGTAAATGTAGATAAATAATATTATTATAAATGAGCCATGCGTTTGTGAGACATCCCACCATCAAGAATTATGAAGACTCTCGTGATAGCATTACAAGGCCTGTCGACTGAAAAATACAGTTAGTTTTGTCAGTAGTACTGGTTATCTAATGTCAGTAGTACTGGTTATCTAATGTCAGTAGTACTGGTTATCTAATGTCAGTAGTACTGGTTATCTAATGTCAGTAGTACTGGTTATCTAATGTCAGTAGTATTGGTTATCTAATGTCAGTAGTACTGGTTATCTAATGTCAGTAGTACTGGTTATATAATGTCAGTAGTACTGGTTGTCTAATGTCAGTAGTACTGGTTATCTAATGTCAGTAGTACTGGTTATCTAATGTCAGTAGTACTGGTTATCTAATGTTTATTGTTGGACAGAAACATCATCTTTGTCATCGTTTTTTTATACGAGATTGTTCATGAGATAATCAAAAACGGCCTTGTGATCGAAGCAAATCCTAAACACAACCCTTTAAAAAACCTTGCAGGTATCACACAAAATGAGAATATTGCACGGGGGTGGGTGTCAGGTGTAAGACTATGGGACGGAGACCTATCAAATATTGAACTAGATAGACTGGTGAAGAAAAAAATATTTAAATCAATGAATGAAGGCGGCAAATTGTTTTAATAATGCTTAACTACGGTTCAACGTGTAGCAGAAAATGTATATAAATTCGCTTTTTGGAAAAGATTTCAGGAAAATTCGGTTTGAATATATATTTGAATACAGAGACTGGCTTAGTAATAATATTTCACCAAATATTTTCATATTATATCACCTTTAATACGACCTGTAGCATAAAAATTTACAAAAGTCCATTCGCTCTAAAAGATGTAACTTTTCAATATTACTGAAGAAAGATACATACCTGTATTCAAAATCTGACGTTTATCATGAGCATTTTTAAGAGAGCTAACTCTTTTAGGAATACATATAATCTTTTAAGGGATATAATCGCGTAGTGTTGCAGAGTTATTAGACAAAGACAATAATTCTGTATGGTTAAATTTAAAATGTTATAAAAATATTTTAGTTTTATTAGTGAAAAAATGTTCTGGTTGTTTTCTACAGAAACATCTTTGTTCTACATCTGTCCGGTTTCTTGCTTCGTTTAGATTTTGTTAGCGATATTAATTAAGTAAATGAAAATATACGAATCAGAAACTTTTCTTTTGATTTCTAAGTATTAGTTAACTCATACAGCATATAGGCCACGCTCACACCATGTCAGTGTCGTTAGCTTAAAATTGTATACACTTAAAATTTAGATTATGTCAATTAAAACTACTTGATGTGTATTCCTCAGATTAAGATACAACATAAAATATGTAAAGTACAGTATATAAATCGCTTCAATAGCGCTCTTAACTCAGCAGTCAAATATTGTTATTACAAATTAATTACGCAATTGGCGTGCCCCTTCATAATGCGACTTCTAATAGTCACATAGGGGTCAGTTATACATTCTTTGTTAATCTAAAGATATATTTATAATATAATGAATTATGCAAATATGAATAATATTATATCTGCTATTACACATTTGAAAAGCTTATTTAATATACTAAACCCTGATAAAATTCGTTCTGATTTCGAATACTTGCAAGAGCTCAAATCCCGCGGCAAGATATACGTCACCGTCAGAATATAAATTCGTCGAACAGATTCAACACATTGTCTTTGCTTTATTAGCGGATTATATAGAATTAATGAGAAATGCGCCCCTCTTTAACGCCGTTGAATAAGTTAGATTAGAACTATCAAGCGAGTATGAAATTTAAACAGAGCAGTGCTTTAAACAAGGGACACACACTTGTAGCATTTTATTTAGTGAATTCTTCCATTTATTGATGTTATATGCACTCTAGAATGCAGGGGTTCGATCCTCGGACTATTCATACCAAAGACGTATAAAAATGGCACTAACAGCTGCGTCGCTTGGCGCTCAGAATTTAGGAGTTATTGATAGGACTTGTCGACCTGGTGACAGGATAATATGACTGGCTTGGACAGCAAGCTAAATGTCTGCGGCATGATGACCCAGTGCTGGACATCACTATAAACGGCCTCAGTGCAGACATCGTAGCAATATGACTAAAAAAGTTTTACAGCTACGTTAACAATCCTAATCACACACACACTCATGGATAAACGTCTATGTTGCATGCTAAAACACTCTCAGATGAAGCGCATTAACACTAATAACCCTATATTGTGGGGTCAATATTATTTCATTCTATCTATCTTTACTTCCACAAAAAGTATGAACTTTATACCAATTTCATCCTAAATATTTGCTGTCAATCAAGTTTTCCATCCATCCATTTTTCCATCCATTTATCAGTCCATTTCCAAGGTCAAGGCAAACCGATCGCCTGGAACGGATGTATATGGTAATGTGTAATATACCTAAGATTCAAATCAATTTTCCTCTCGACCAGCTGATTTACGTTAGAAGATAATTACGGTGTTTATACAACCAATATATTTATGGCCTAAGTAAAATCACTTGAAACATTTAACATTCGAGGAACAAAGAGCTTTAGTCATTAGAAAAGAATAGTCTTTAAATAGTAACAAATCAAAACAGCCAGTTTAAAACCACCTTGTGGCACCTATTTTTTGAATAGAGACAAGTTTAACAATACGAAGATTAAAAGCGTCTGACGGTGCCGAAAATTTTCTCACACAACATACTTTAACACCAAGTACAATATTGGATATTTTCCAAATATTTTCCTCAGTATCTACAAATTACAAATTGCTATTAGTGATCACTAAGGCTTTGTATTCTTTTAGAAAGAAGAAAAATAGACGCTAGGTGAAGAGAAAATACTAATGAAAAACATGGAATTATAGTAACAGACACTCTTCTCTCTTTCATAATCCAACCCTCTCTCTCCATGTTATGTGTTTGAGTACATGACATAAGTGGATTGATATATGAAGAGAGGAACAGAGAGCTCGTCCCAATAATGGCGAGAAAGTAAAGCACAGTTTGAAAATAAGCGAAGTATCCCTCTGTGGGAAAATGTAGAAAATTATAATTTTTCTTGTAACAAGTATTGCTTACGTCTAATACAACTTATTTTCGGTTTAAAGCTGATTTGTATTTCATAGTGGTAACTCATATTCTTCGCATCCCCGTGGTTCTGAATTCTCAAATCGGTTCCATCATGCGTGATGGTTATGAGGTTGTCAATCCAATACTGAGTTCTTGAGTTCTCATGGAGATTCGGTTACCTCCAAAGCGGTCTCAGTTCGCCAAATTTTGATCAGTGTAAAGGGAATAGTATATGTTTGAAAACAAATCGTTAAAGTACAGTTTAAAATATACAGGTAGATGCTCCATTTGGTGTTTGCGCCTTACCAGATTATTGCTGACATCAGAAAATGTCCAATTATTTGTGAATAACCACCAACTCTAAGAACAATATCGAACTCAGTAATCTTTATCCAGCTTACACATCAAGATATTAATGTTAAATTTTTTAAATTAGTAATCTTTGCCCAAAAAAATAACTGTTTCTTGATGCTTGTATTAAAAGGATAGATAGTCTGAGAAATGGACTCTGAAGATGCAACTAGACAATACATCTAACAGGATGAAATCCTTATATAAAAGAAATGTTAGCTGTTGTTATGAAAACATACATTTGTCTTTTTAATCTTTTCTTTCTATCTTTCTTTGCAATTTTTGTCCAGAAGATTTATAGTATGGGTAAATTCTTCTTGTTTGACAGGTTAAACACTTTCTTTAAATCACATATATATTATCTGGTTCATTTATTCACCTAGAATATGTTGTTGCGTGAGAACAATAAAAGCGATTTTACCAAGTGCTGTCTGTGTCAAGAGTATTATCTAAATAATAATAGTGTCATATAAGACTTTTCTTAAAACATATCAGTCTTCATAATTTACAAAAGCTATTTGTATAATTCTTTTCAGTATATTCGTCTTTTCAAATGCCTTGAGCGATTCTTTGGTGAAACGGGTTTACTTGGATATATAATATCGTTCTAATGTATTATGTGCCCGTCACGCTGATCTGCTTATGTCAAATAACTCAGTGGGAGACACGATAGAGCCTAGTATTTACTGTTAATTTTTACATTCTATTTTAGTTCGATATTTGTTATGTTCGATGGCGTATGTATTAATTGATGTACATGTGTGTCAGGTGATAATGGGTAAATCAGACTGTGGTTCGGTGATATTTGATTCGATACGATAAAACGTATTATGAACAATAATCTACATTGAAGAATGTGGGTGATTAAAGTCAAAGCTCTTGAAATTATTGAGCCTAGAAAATGGGGTTTAGTATTGATAGTTGAATTAGTTTTGTTTCTTCGGTGGAGTTAGAAAATAATGAAAAAAGTAAATAGTTTCAGAGATCATACATACCTGTATAAATATATTATAGCTGAGTCAGTTTTTTAATTTTAAATGTTAGGGCATGCTTCTAGGTCAGCGATGGCCATATTTTAGTCATTTGTTTTTAACATTAAATCATTTGTATATCATATGCGACGATCGTTTCAATACATGACAGACGTTAAACCAATTATGAAGACTAACGAACTAATTGACTATTCATGAGCAAACTTGATATATAAGTGGTGGCATTAACACTTAAACAATTTGACTGACAGGAAAATTTATGATCAAGCCAGGTCATTATCTTTGCTATAGTAAGCCTCAGTTCACGACCTCATCATCATACGTCACAAGAATGCTTATTATTTCAGCAAAATCAAGTTGGTTACTTATTCCTTATTCCGAATGCTAAAAGGAATAAGTAACCATGTACTTATCCCCGATTCAAATATTGTCACAAAAAATGATGTAATTATTCATTATTCACAAAAAGGTCTTCATTGATTCATTATCCCAATTCAGTACGTAATTGGTTACAACTTAGTTAATGAAGAAGAAAGCTTTTAAATACGAGTGCTATATATATCTGAATGTAGTCTGAGCACGAACTATATATTCAAATGGTTTAGGATATTAATAGGAATACGTGTTTGTTAATTTGATATAGGATTAATTAGTTGTGTTAGGCATTTAGCTTTTGTCTTGTGATGCATGGCTTTATGTATTAGTTTTCGGGTTCGAAAAGCTTATTAATGACTCGGGTAAAAGTTAAACCACAAAAATAAAATACAAATGTGAAACTGGAGATTTCTCTAGTGTGGTTGTAATGTCCTTAGAGGAGAATTATGTGAAGTATTTACCAGGAGACAGAAATGACTGCAAGAAATACAAGGGCATATCATTTCTCAGCATCGTATTTCAAGTCTTCGAATGCGTCATCCTGAACAGACTGCAGACGCTTGCTGGATTCCTTAGCCTACGTCTCATCAGACGGCTGGGCCATGTACGTCGGGTGGATGACGGACATATCCCCAAAGACCTCATTTATTCGGAACTCGCCTCTTAATAAAGGTCGATAGGAAGACCACTTCAAGGCTTCAAAGATGTCTGCAAGCGCGACATGAAAGCCCTTGACATCGATATCAACACCTGGAAAGAACATGCTCTAGACAGGTCCAGCTGGTGACACAGTATGATATCCTACTTGAAAGATGGCGCGGAAATACTACGCTTGCTAGCGAATGAAAATCGATCTCGGAAGAAACAAAAGGAGCTCCAACACAAACCAAACTCAAATTTCAAGTTCATAAAGTGTAGCAAGGACTGCACTCCCGTGATGGGCTATATAGCTACTACAGACGCTGCACAACCAACAACTGGGGTATCTCTCATGTGCGCACATCCATCGTCTCTCGAAACTAACGGTGTCAACGATTTATGAGTTTAAGGAGATTTTTATTTACTTTGAATATTGTCTTTATGTCCTTGGAACTGAACAACTTAGCACACTTGTAACCGATTTGACAGACATTGGAATTACATACAGAGGAGTGGAGGGCGTGTAAAGCCCATATAGTAAGAAGATCATATGTTGCTTATACAGTTAGGTTGCTAAGTAGTAACGCCGTTGAAAAAGTTAGATTAGAACTATCAAGCGAGTACGAAATAATAAAAGTATAAATACACGTGTAAGACAATTAAAACGGTTTAGAAAAGAAATGAAAGAAGTAACCGTCTAGAAGCCACGAAAATGACAGTAGGAGTTTAGTTCGAAAGAAGGCAAATGTCTGTACACAGTTTGATGTCATCTGAGTTTTTCTTGACAGCGCGAAAATCTTATCAGAAACAGAAAAAAAATATTTTTTTTGTCAGCGGAAGAATCTTACATTAGTACATTGCAAATTGTGATAGGGTGTTTACTAGTACAAATCACGAAAATCGTCCGATTTGCAAATTGAGATATGGTGTCACTAGGTTGTACAAAATCACAAAAATCGTTAGATTTGCAAATTCTAATGGGATGTTTACTAGTGAAATTCGCAAACATCGTCCGCGATGCGCATTCTGATAGGGCGTTTACAAGTAAAATTAACAAAGTTCGCCTTCGCTGCACATTCTCGTTGGGGTTGAAATGTCTAAGCCGAATTGTCTTTGGGGTTGAAATGTCTAAGCCGCATTGCTTTTGGGGTTGAAATGTCTAGGCCGAATTGCCTTTGGGGTTTAAATGTCTACATGAAGGAGCACATCCTGATGCATAATTGAGATTAACCATTCCTGTAATGTTTGGAATAAAACATTTAAACAGAGCAGTTCTTTAAACAAGCACAAGGGACACACACTGGAGATGCATCATTAAGATGTGACGTTTGTGATAAACTGTTTAGGAACTGTATCCAATTGAAGATGCAAACGAAGATGCATGCAAGAGAGTGTGCATCAGAATTTTGGTTTTCTCGTTAGATTTGCTTGTAACAATTTATTTAGTGAATTATTCCATTTATTGATGTTATATGCACTCTAGAATGTAGTGGAACATGGGTGCGATCCTCGGCCTCTTCATACCAAAGACGTATAAAAATGGCACTAACAGCTGCATCGCTTGGCGCTCAGCATTAAGAGGTTAGTGATAGGACTTATTGACCTGGTGTCAGGATAATGTGACTGGGTTGGACAGCAAGCTACATGTCTTCGGCATGATGACCCAGTGCTGGACATCACTATAAACGGCCTCAGTGCAGACATCGTAGCAATATGACTGAAAATGTGTTAAAGCTACGTTAACAATCCTAATCACACACACACTCATGAATAAACGTTTATGTTGCATGCTAAAACACTCTCAGATGAAGCGCATTAACACTAATAACCCAATATTGTGGGATAAATATTATATTATTCTATCTTTCTTTACTTCCACAAAAAGTATGAACTTTATACCAATTTCATCCTAAATATTTGCTGTCTATCAAGTTTTAAATCCATCCATTTTTCCATCCATTTATCAGTCCATTTCCAAGGTCAAGGCAAACCGATCGCCTGGAACGGATGTATATGGTAATGTGTAATATACATAAGATTCAAATCAATTTGCCTCTCGACCAGCTGATTTACGTTAGAAGATAATTACGCTGTTTATACATCCAATATATTTATGGCCTAAGTAAAGTCACTTTAAACATTTAACATTCGAGGAACAAAGAGCTTTAGTCATTAGAAAAGAATAGTCTTTAAATAGTAACAAATCAAAACAATCTGGATTTTGCAAATACGATAAACATTGGTGCATTTTAATTACAGCCAGTTTAAAAGCAGCTTGTGACACCTATTGTTTAAATAGAGACAAGTTTAACAATATCAAGATTAAAAGCGTCTGACGGTGACAACAATTTTCTCACACAACATACTTTAGCACCAAGTACAATATTGGATATTTTCCAAATATTTTCCTCAGTATCTACAAATTACAAATTGCTATTAGTGATCACTAAGGCTTTGTATTCTTTCAGAGAGAAGAAAAATAGACGCTAGGCAATGGGAAAATACTAATGAAAAACATGGAATTACAGTAACAGACACATTCCTCTCTCTTTCATAATCCAACCCTCTCTCTGCAAGTTATGGATTTTAGTACATGATATAAGTGGATTGATATATGAAGAGAGCGACAGAGAGCTCGTCTCAAGAATGGCGCGAAAGTAAAGCACAGTTTGAAAATAAGCGAAGTATCCCTCTGTGGTGAAATTTAGAAAATTATAACATTTCTGTAAAGAAAAAAGTATCGCTTACATTTAATACAACTTATTTCCGGTTTAAAGCTGATTTGTATTTCATAGTGGTAACACATATTCTTCGCATCTCCGTGGTTCTGAATTCTCAAATCGGTTCCATCATGCGTGATGGTTATGAGGTTGTCAATCCAATACTGAGTTCTCATGGAGATTCGGTTACCTCCAAAGCGGTCTCAGTTCGCCAAATTTTGATCAGTGTAAAGGGAATAGTATATGTTTGAAAACAAATCGTTAAAGTACAGTTTAAAATATACAGGTAGATGCTCCATTTGGTGTTTGCGCCTTACCAGATTATTGCTGACATCAGAAAATGTCCAATTATTTGTGAATAACCACCAACTCTAAGAACAATATCGAACTCAGTAATCTTTATCCAGCTTACACATCAAGATATTAATGTTAAATTTTTTAAATTAGTAATCTTTGCCCAAAAAAATAACTGTTTCTTGATGCTTGTATTAAAAGGATAAATAGTCTGAGAAATGGACTCTGAAGATGCAACTAGACAATACATCTAACAGGATGAAATCCTTATATAAAAGAAATGTTAGCTGTTGTTATGAAAACATACATTTGTCTTTTTAATCTTTTCTTTCTATCTTTCTTTGCAATTTTTGTCCAGAAGATTTATAGTATGGGTAAATTCTTCTTGTTTGACAGGTTAAACACTTTCTTTAAATCACATATACATTATCTGGTTCATTTATTCACCTAGAATATGTTGTTGCGTGAGAACAATAAAAGCGATTTTACCAAGTGCTGTCTGTGTCAAGAGTATTATCTAAATAATAATAGTGTCATATAAGACTTTTCTTAAAACATATCAGTCTTCATAATTTACAAAAGCTATTTGTATAATTCTTTTCAGTATATTCGTCTTTTCAAATGCCTTGAGCGATTCTTTGGTGAAACGGGTTTACTTGGATATATAATATCGTTCTAATGTATTATGTGCCCGTCACGCTGATCTGCTTATGTCAAATAACTCAGTGGGAGACACGATAGAGCCTAGTATTTACTGTTAATTTTTACATTCTATTTTAGTTCGATATTTGTTATGTTCGATGGCGTATGTATTAATTGATGTACATGTGTGTCAGGTGATAATGGGTAAATCAGACTGTGGTTCGGTGATATTTGATTCGATACGATAAAACGTATTATGAACAATAATCTACATTGAAGAATGTGGGTGATTAAAGTCAATGCTCTTGAAATTATTGAGCCTAGAAAATGGGGTTTAGTATTGATAGTTGAATTAGTTTTGTTTCTTCGGTGGAGTTAGAAAATAATGGAAAAAGTAAATAGTTTCAGAGATCATACATACCTGTATAAATATATTATAGCTGAGTCAGTTTTTTAATTTTAAATGTTAGGGCATGCTTCTAGGTCAGCGATGGCCATATTTTAGTCATTTGTTTTTAACGTTACCTCATTTGTATATCATATGCGACGATCGTTTCAATACATGACAGACGTTAAACCAATTATGAAGATTAACGAACTAATTGACTATTCATGAGCAAACTTGATATATAAGTGGTGGCATTAACACTTAAACAATTTGACTGACAGGAAAATTCATGATCAAGCCAGGTCATTATCTTTGCTATAGTAAGCCTTAGTTAACGACCTCATCATCATACGTCACAAGAATGCTTAATATTTCAGCAAAATCAAGTTGGTTACTTATTCCTTATTCCGAATGCTAAAAGGAATAAGTAACCATGTACTTATCCCCGATTCAAATATTGTCACAAAAAATGATGTAATTATTCATTATTCACAAAAAGGTCTTCATTGATTCATTATCCCAATTCAGTACGTAATTGGTTACAACTTAGTTAATGAAGAAGAAAGCTTTTAAATACGAGTGCTATATATATCTGAATGTAGTCGGAGCATGAACTATATATACAAATGGTTTAGGATATTAATAGGAATACGTGTTTATTAATTTGGTATAGGATTAATTAGTTGTGTTAGGCAATTAGCTTTTGTCTTATGATGCATGGCTTTATGTATTAGTTTTCGGGTTCGAAAAGCTTATTAATGACTAGGGTAAAATTTAAACCACAAAAATAAAATACAAATGTGAAACTGGAGATTTCTCATATGTGGTTGTAATGTCCTTAGAGGAGACAGATGTGAAGTATTTACTAGGAGACATATGTGAAGTATTTACTAGGAGACATATGTGAAGTATTTACTAGGAGACATATGTAAAGTATTTACTATCAGACATATGTGAAGTATTTACTAGGAGACATATGTGAAGTATTTACTTGGAGACAGAAATGACTGCAAGAAATACAGGGGCATATAATTTATCAGCATCGTATTTCAAGTCTTCGAATGCGTCATCCTGAACAGACTGCAGACGCTTGCTGAATTCCTTAGCCTACATCTCATCAGACGGCTGGGCCATGTACGTCGGGTGGATGACGGACATATCCCCAAGGACCTTTTTTATTTGGAACTCGCCTCTTAATAAAGGTCGATATGAAGACCACTTCAAGGCTTCAACGATGTATGCAAGCGCGGCATGAAAGCCCTTGAAATCGATGTCATCACCTGGAAAGAACATGCTCTAGACAGGTCCAGCTGGTGACACAGTATGATATCTTACTTGAAAGATGGCGCGATAATACTATGCTTGCTAGCGAAGGAAAAGCGATCTCGGAAGAAACAAAAGCAGCTCTAACACAAACCAAACTCAAATTTCAAGTGCAGAAAGTGTAGCAAGGACTGCACTCCCGTGATGGGCTATATAGCTACTACAGACGCTGCACAACCAACAACTGGGGTATCTCTCATGTGCGCACATCCATCGTCTCTCGAAACTAACGGTGTCAACGATTTATGAGTTTAAGGAGATTTTTATTGACTTTGAATATTGCCTTTATGTCCTTGGAACTGAATAACTTAGCACACTTGTAACCCATTTGACAGACAATTGGATTTTATAAAGAGGAGTGAAGTGCGTGTAAAGCTCATGTAGCAAGAAGATCATATGTTGCTTATACAGTTTGGTTGCTAAGTAGTAACGCCGTTGAAAACGTTAGATTAGAACTATCAAGCGAGTACGAAATAATAAAAGTATAAATACACGTGTAAGACAATTAAAACTGTTTGGAAAAGAAATGAAAGAAGTAACCTTTTCGAAGCTAAGGAAATGACAGTAGGAGTTTAGTTCGAAAGAAGGCAAATGTCTGTACACAATTTGATGTCATCTGAGTTTTTCTTGACAGCGCGAAAATCTTATCAGAAACAGAAAAAAAATATTTTTTTGTCTGCGCAAGAATCTTACATTAGTACTCACGAGTTGCAAATTGTGATAGGGTGTTTACTAGTACAAATCACAAAAATCGTCCGATTTGCAAATTGAGATATGGTGTCACTAGGTTGTACAAAATCACGAAAATCGTAAGATTTGCAAATTCTAATGGGTTGTTTACTAGTGAAATTCGCAAAAATCGTCCGCGATGCGCATTCTGATAAGGTGTTTACAAGTAAAATTAACAAAGTTCGTCTTCGCTGCACATTCTGGTTGGGGTTGAAATATCTAAGCCGAATTGTCTTTGAGGTTGAAATGTCTAAGCCGCATTGCCTTTGTGGTTGAAATGTCTAGGCCGAATTGCCTTTGGGGTTTAAATGTCTACATGAAGGAGCACATACTGATACATAATTGAGATTAACCATTCCTGTAATGTTTGGAATAAAACATTTAAACAGAGCAGTTCTTTAAACAAGCACAAGGGACACACACTGGAGATGCATCATTTAGATGTGACGTTTGTAATAAACTGTTTAGGATTTGTACCCATTTGAAGATGCAAACGAAGATGCATGCAAGAGAGTGTGCATCAAAATTTTGGTTTTCTCGTTAGATTTGCTTGTAACATTTTATTGAGTGAATTCTTCCATTTATTGATGTTATCTGCACTCTAGAATGTAGTGGAACATGGGTGCGATCCTCGACCTCTTCATACCAAAGACGTATAAAAATGGCACTTACAGATGCATCGCTTGGCGCTCAGCATTAAGAGGTTAGTGATAGGACTTGTTGACCTGGTGTCAGAATAATGTGACTGGGTTGGACAGCAAGTTACATGTCTTCGGCATGATGACCCAGTGCTGGACATCACTATAAACGGCCTCAGTGCAGATGTCATAGGAATATGACTGAAAAGGTGCTAAAGCTACGTTAACAATCCTAATCACACATACACTCATGGATAAACGTCTATGTTGCATGCTAAAACACTCTCAGATGAAGCGCATTAACACTAATGACCCTATATTGTGGGATAAATATTATGTTATTGTATCTTTCTTTACTTCCACAAAAAGTATGAACTTTATACCAATTTCATCCTAAATATTTGCTGTCTATCAAGTTTTAAATCCATCCATTTTTCCATCCATGTATCAGTCCATTTCCAACGTCAAGCCAAACCGATCGCCTGGAACGGATGTATGTGGTAATGTGTAATATACATAAGATTCAAATCAATTTGCCTCTCGACCAGCTGATTTACGTTAGAAGATAATTACGGTGTTTATACATCCAATATATTTATGGCCTAAGTAAAATCACTTTAAACATTTGACATTCGAGGAACAAAGAGCTCTAGTCACTCGAAAAGAATAGTCTTTAAATAGTAACAAATCAAAACAATCTGGGTTTTGCAAATACGATAAACATTGGTATATGTTAATTACAGCCAGTTTAAAACCACCTTGTGACACCTATTGTTGGAATAGAGACAAGTTCCATCCATTTATCACTCCATTTCCAATGTCAAGCCAAACCGATCGCCTGGAACGGATGTATGTGGTAATGTGTAATATACATAAGATTCAAATCAATTTGTCTCTCGACCAGCTGATTTACGTTAGAAGAATAATTACCGTGTTTATACATCCAATATATTTATGGCCTAAGTAAGATCACTTTAAACATTTGACATTCGAGGAACAAAGAGCTCTAGTCACTCGAAAATAATAGTCTTTAAATAGTAACAAATCAAAACAATCTGGATTTTGCAAATACGATAAACATTGGTATATGTTAATTACAGCCAGTTTAAAACCACCTTGTGACACCTATTGTTGGAATAGAGACAAGTTTAACAATATCAAGATTAAAAGCGTCTGACAGTGACGACAATTTTCTTACACAACATACTTTAACACCAAGTACAATATTGGATATTTTCCAAATATTTTCCTCAGTATATACAAATTATAAATTGCTATTAGTGATCACTAAGGCTTTGTATTCTTTTAGAAAGAAGAAAAATAGACGCTAGGTGATGGGAAAATACTAATGATAAACATGGAATTGCAGTAACAGACACTCCTCTCTCTTTCATAATCCAACCCCCTCTCTCTCCAAGTTATGGATTATAGTACATGATATAAGTGGATTGATATATGAAGAGAGCGACAGAGACCTCGTCTCAAGAAAGTAAAGCACAGTTTGAAAATAAGCGAAGTATCCCTCTGTGGTGAAATTTAGAAAATTATAACATTTCTGGAAAAAGTATTGTTTACATTTAATACAATTTATTTTGGGTTTAAAGCTGATTTGTATTTTATAGTGGTAACACAAATTCTTCGCATCTCCGTGGTTCAGAATTCTCAAATCGGTTCCATCATGCGTGATGGTAATGAGGTTGCCAATCCAATATTGAGTTCTCATGGAAATTCGGTTAACTCCAAAGCGCCAAATTTTAATCAGTGTAAAGGGAATAGTATATGTTTGAAAACGAATCGTTAAAGTACAGTTTAAAATATACAGGTAGCTGTTCCATTTGGTGTTTGCGCCTTACCACATTATTGCTAACATCAAAAAATGTCCAATTATTTGTGAATAACCACTAACTCTAAGGACAGTATCAAACTCCATAATCTTTATCCAGCTTACACATCAAGATAATAATGTTAAATGTTTTAAATTAGTAATCTTTGCTCCAAGGATATGCCCAACAAATAACTGTTTCTTGATGCTTGAACATATTAAAAGGAAAATAGTCTGAAAAATGGACTCTGAAGATGCAACTAGATAATACATCTAACAGGATGAAACCTTTGGAGAAGTTTAAGATAAGTAATACTTGGACTTTGTATTCATAACAGATTCATCAGCGCTCATTTAGGAAGTGAGACCACCTTTTCTTCTTGCATGTTTGATCAGGAGAATGAAAAACGAGAAACATGTTGAAGCAAATGAGCCACCTTGTCAGATCGCTGTCATCGTTGGGTCAAAACAATGTTGATCATATGGCTAATAAATAGGCATGCAATTTACAAAACAGCAATGTTCTCTTACATTTACAAAAAGAATTTACATCGATCATTTTCAGCATGATTTTTCTCCTAGTCGTACGATAAAACACAAGCATCCTTATATAAAAGAAACTTTAGCTGTTGTTATGAAAACATACATTCGTCTTTTTTTCTTTTCTTTCTATCTTTCTTTGCAATTTTTTTCCAGAATATTTATAGTATGGGTAAATTCTTCTTGTTTGACAAATTAAACACTTTCTTTAAATTACATATATATTATCTGGTTCATTTATTCACCTAGACTATGTTGTTGCGCGAGAACAATAAAAGTGATTTTATCAAGCGCTGTCTGTGTCAAGAGTTGTATGCCCATTATCTAAATAATAATAGAGTGTCATATAAGACTTTTCTTAAAACATATCATAGTCTTCATAACTTACAAAAGCTATTTGTATAATTCTTTTCAGTATATTCGTCTTTTCAAATGCCTTGAGCGATTCTTTGCTGAAACTGGTTTACTTGGATATATAATATCGTTCTGATGTATTATGTGGCCGTCACGCTGATCTGCTTATGTCAAATAACTCAGCGGGAGACACGTTAGAGCCTAGTATTTACTGTTAATTTGATATTTTGTTTTAGTTCGATATTTGTTATGTTCGATGGCGTATGTATTAATTGATGTACATGTGCGTCAGGTGATAATGGATATATCAGACTGTGGTACGGCGATATTTGATTCGATATGATAAAACGCAGTATGAACAATATTCTACATTGAAGAATTTGGGTGATTACAGTCAATGCTCTTGAAATTATTGAGACTAGAAAATGGGGTTTAGTGTTGATATTTGAATTAGTTTTGTTTCTTCGGTGGAGTTAGAAAATAATGGAAAAAGTAAAAAGTTCCAGAGATCATACATACCTCTATAAATATATTATAGCTGAGTCAGATTTTTATTTTAAGTATTAGGGCAAGCTTCTAGGTCAGCGATGGCCATATTTTAGTCATTTGTTTTTAACGTTACCTCAGTTGTATATCATATGCGACGATCGTTTCAATACATGATACACGTTAAAACAATGATGAAGATTAACGAACTAATTGACTAGTCATGAGCAAACTTGATATATAAGGGGTGGCATTAACACTTAAACAATTTGACTGACAGGAAAATTCATACACAAGCCAGGTCATTATCTTTGCTATAGTAAGCCCCAGTTCACGATCTCATCATCATACGTCAAAAGCATACTTACTATTTCAGCGCAATCAAGTTGGTTACTTATTCCTTATTTCGAATGCTAAAATAAATACGTAACCATGTACTTATCCCCGATTCAAATATTTTCACAAAAAAAGTATGTAATTTTTCATTATTCACAAGAAGGTCTTCATTCATTCATTATCCCAATTCAGTACGTAATTGGTTACAACTTAGTTAACGAAGAAGAAAGTTTTAAATACGAGTGCAATATAAATCTGAATATAGTCAGGGCACGAACTATATATACAAATGGTTTAGGATATTAATAGGAATACGTGTTTATTACTTTGATATAGGATTAATTAGTTGTTCGAGAAGCTTATTAATGACTCGGTTCAAAGTTAAGCCAAAAAAAGCAATGACAAGTTTGAAATGGGAGATTTATGTTGTGTGGTTGTAATGTCCTTTAAGGAGACATATGTGAAGTATTTACCAGGAGACAGAAGTGACTGCAAGAAATACAGGGGCATATCATTTCTCAGCATCGCATTTCAAGTCTTCGAATGCGTCATCCTGAACAGACTGCAGACGCTTGCTTGATTCCTTAGCCTACGTCTCATCAGACGGCTGGGCCATGTACGTCGGGTGGATGACGGACATATCCCCAAAGACCTTTTTATTCGGAACTCGCCTCTTGATAAAGGTCGATAGGAAGACCACTTCCACGCTTCAACGACCTCTGCAAGCGCGACATGAAAGCCCTTGACATCGATATCAACACCTGGAAAGAACATGCTCTAGACAGGTCCAGCTGGTGACACGGTATGATCACTTATTTGAAAGAAGGCGCGGAAATACTACGCTTGCTAGCGAACGAAAAGCGATCTCGGAAGAAACAAAAGTATCTCCAACACAAACCAAACTCATAATTCAAGTGCAGAAAGTGTAGCTATATAGCTACTACAGACGCTGCACAACCAACAATCGGGGCATCTCTCATGTGCACACATCCATCGTCTCTCGAAGCTAACGGATGTCAACAATTTATGATTTTAAGGAGCTTTTATTGACTTTGAATATTGTCTTGATGTCCTTGGAACTGAACAACTTAGCAAACTTGTAACCGATTTGACAGACATTGGAATTACATAAAGAGGAGTGGAGGGAGTGTAAAGCTCATGCAGCAAGAAGATCATATGTTGCTTATACAGTTTGGTTGCTAAGCAGCATCTTTAAAGAGATTTGACGAGGACGCTTCTTAACATTTTATCTCTAGAGGATAGTGTAGTCACGAAGGAAGTCCAGAGGAAATCAACTAGATGACGGATGTTTCGTACGACACTTACCGCAAAATGATTATAACATAGACCCATCTTTATCATCATTATCTCTGGGAGGGATAAAGGTCAATTAACGAAAAATGATTATTATATGTTAATATATTGTATCGATAGTTTGTAATAATTGAACAACTGTTAAGAGGATTTTGATATCATCGCATTCACCCACCACAGGATACCAAGTCGGCGACACAACAATCCAGCGACTCAGTCGATGACATGAAGCCAGTTGAAGTCTGTCGCACTCGGGAGCACTAGCCCTTTGAGATATTCAGCGGGGTATGATTCCACGTCCAAAGACCTATACTAAAGAACCCGAGATAGCTACAACCGGTGTAGTTTAGCCGATTGAGTATCCACTATAATAAATTTACCAAATTAAAAACCCACCTAAGGGATATTTTTCAACGCCTCCTCGGCATTTTTAAGGTAGGTATGTATTCCAACAGAAGGCAATGTTTGGAGAACATTCGTTTAGAGGATTTCGAGTTAATTACGGCTATATACAGGGAGTCGGGTAACACGAGTGATTTAAGAAGATTTTACATTACGTATACCGTTTGGAAAGTACTTACCACTTTAGAGAACTTTGACCTGGACCCTTCATTGCAATCATATCTTTAGGAGATATAGTCCACCTATGAAGGAAGTCCTGACGAATAAATCTAATTGTCTGTTTAGTTCTACTTACTGCACAATATTTAAATTCTATATCATCTATAGCTATCAACCTTTGTGGAATAATGGCTAGTATGTATGGAAGAATAGATTGGAGGTCGCAAGATGACAAAAACAAAGTTGCCATAACTGAACAATGAAACGTGGTTTTCTTTGCAAGTCATTGATAATGATAATGTTGGTAAATGCCTGATGCTTTTCAAATACAAAAAAATTGTTTTTCAGTGAGATTTTAGTAATTAGATATAATAATCGTGTCAATGGAGACTTAAGTTTATATTGCGATCTAGATATAATTATCTGGTACATGAGGACACACTTTTACATTGAGGTATAAAAGTTATTATTTGGTCAATTGCGACTTAAATCTACATCGTGATCTAGATATATGTATCTGTTACAAGGGGACATACATTTACTTTGAGATATAAATGTGATTATAATGGCGACTTAATTTACAATTTAACATTATGATATTATACCGACATAAATAATTCAAATCTATGTATTCATTAAGTTGGATTGATTGTAGCTACGTGAATATCATAGTCTCCACAGAGTCAATTCAGATTTAAGTATTTCTTGGAGCGTGCACGGAAATAATTCGGATTTTCGTACTCACAATGTTACTGTTTTATTGAAATTATTTAAAACAAGAAAAATAAATCAGTAATCATCTGTAAATTGGTATTATGCCATAGTAGTGGTTTATATCATTATTTATGGCATTGGTGTCTTATAAGTCTCTGGTCACAGTAATTAAATGCCCGACACTACTCTTCGCATTACTGTAGACCCGATACTGTTAAAACAAACAAATAAATCTATATGAAAATCATAGGTCTAAATTATCAACTGAATTATTCCCAAAATCAACATACGTACCGTTGTTTGACATTATTCGATGTCACACATGGTCTCATGTTAATTCATTTCAGATTGTATGTAGACTAATTAGCAAGTGGAATAAGACCAGGTTGTCCTAATATGACACAGTACATGTTACGTGATTCATAATTTTCAGACAAGTATGAATATTGCTTGTGACGGTGCTTTGTGGTGTCGTGGTTTCCGTAAACTTCTAATAGTTGAACTCCACTGATTAGAATGTGTCCATATAATTTGCTCGTCAGATTTCGCATCTTTATGAATCCAATTATCGTTAATTCAATACAATTGTTCCAGAGTCTACTTTTTCTGATTCGGCAAACCATACACCTGGGAACGTTTGCTATTAAGGAAGCCACAATGATATTTCATATGCCTGTCTGTCTGTCTGTCTGTCTCTGTGTCTCTCTCTTTCTTAATTAATGGAAATATATATATATGTGCAACAATTAACTTACTGAAGTTAACTAATGCTATTTATAAAGGATTTTCATTCCAGGTTGTAGTTAGATATGCTGTCTTTCAGGACATCAGGAACAAACAATAAGAAATCATGGTCAAAACTTAAACGTTCTAAACATTTCGAGTCAAGTTCTGTAATTAAATATATCATCGTTTCTAAACTGCCATGAGGAGTCGCATACAACTATGCAATGAGATACGGCACATACAAATGAGAAAACTAAGATGTCAGAAAGTCAATGTCTTCTTTTAGAAAGAACTTGACTTTTCAGATTTATTAATGTTTCAAATTCATTAAATATTTCTTAATTTGTCTATTTATTTATTTAATTATTCATGGATTCAGAGGTGAGATGGTAGTAACGGTGGTTTCCACCACTCAGCCACTCGGGGCTCCAATAGTTGAAGTAATTCGAGTAGTATTAGTGTTAATATTGGTAGTAGTAGAAGTACGTAGGAATAGTAATAACATTAGTAATGACCGTATAATTAAAATTTCTAGTAACAGTGAAGGTAGTCGAGGTATATATTTATATTTACGAACCTACTACATTCATAGTGGGACCGGCCGATGTACAATGTGATCGATATGTATGCAGTATGGTACGGTAATTTTCCATTTATGATTTTATGTTCATGTTTTCCAGCCGATCTATTCATGTACAGACTATATCACTTGAACTAGATACAGCTCTAACAGGTTTACTCTAAATTCACATTAACGTTAGTACATTGATAAGAATAAATAGTTAGGTCACTTTATGACGCAGCTCATTACTATGAATTTAAAACGCTCATTGCAGAGATTAGTCGTTTTGTTCATAGCAACATGATTAAACTTGCGGAAAAGAGGCACGTACGTATTTAACACCGAAGAAAGGGACGAACTTATTTCGAAAAGCTGGCTTCTTTAGAAACTGATACAAATTTTGTAAGTATAATTTATCTTGTTTCTGATTTTGTAACAATGTACATTTGTTGGCATGGGATATTGTCTAGAACAAATACCAGTCATAATACCAATGTGAATTGCTATGGAGTCAATGTTTAAATTCAGAATGACTTTAATTTGTATTAAGCAGGTATACCCAAATCCGCGAGTGAAATGTTTGAGGCCCATAGATTTTGTCATTATTATCATGATTGCGTTATGAAATGGCATCTTTTTGTATTATTATCTTTCTATTGCGTATTAAAAGGGCATATTTATTTGTATTATTATCTCTTTATTGCGTATTAAAGGGGCATCTTTATTTGTATTATTATCTCTATATTGCGTATTAAAGGGGCATCTTTATTTGTATTATTATCTCTATATTGCGTATTAAAGGGGTATCTATATTTATATTATTATCTCTATATTGCGTATTAAAGGGGTATCTTTATTTGTATTATTATCTCTATATTGCTTATTAAAGGGGTATCTTTATTTGGCAATATCTTAATTGCTTATTGAAAAGAGAAGATTGCACCTGGATTGCAAATTGAAGATCATTTTAATTTTGTACAATCTAGATTGTTTTTTGAAGGGGGCATCTTTGGTTTGTAAAATATCAGTTATGAGGCGGATTTGGTAAGATCGATATGTTCTGATTGTAATGTTACTGGCTTAAACCTTGTCCTGGCCATGCAAGGACTGCATAGATTTTATTTATGAATTACCCATTATGTATTGACATTCTGTAAAACAATAATTTAGTCATGTTATATTGCATGCAGTTCCGTTAAAATGTAATATCATTACTGTTTATTGAAAGATAACCCTTTGATTTGGAACAGATACGATGATGCGTTAAAATCTGATTTGCAGAATGTGAATGTAAACTACGTGATTTGCCGAATTATCAGTCCGATTTCAGACCTGCGAAAAATGTCCACGCGACAATAATGAACATTTATGATTATCTTCAAGGTAATTAATTGATACGAAGAAATGTTTTGAAAGTCAAATCTCATCATATATTTACTTTTGAAAGTCAAATCTTATCATATATATTTACTTTTGAATGAAACTTTCTGATAATATGCATAAGCTTAATATAACTTACCAAGTTACACAAAATAACAAGAAAGTTATGGTGTCAGTTAGAATCACACTCTGGACCTTTAACGCCAAATTCGGAGATAAAAACAGCTAGACTAATGGGACTAGACCAAGTAATTTTGTCATCTTACACAACTTGACTCATGCACTTAGGGACACATTCATCTTGCCATTGACACACAAACATCTTAAAGCCCAGGTATAGTTGTTGTCAATGCTGACTAATGTTTTCATAGACAGAGAGGTTAGATATGGCATCAGTTACCGAACAGATGGAAAACATTTCAATCCCGTGGGAGCTTCGGGCGATAACCAATGTCATCCCAGACTACATCATGTATTTATTATCTGCTGACTCCTGCGCCTTCAATGCTGGCTCAGAAGTCGACCAGAAATTCAACGTTGAAATGTTCATCAGTTCATACACAAGCTGTAATCACACCATCATTACCAAGACGGCTGCAATCCTGCATCAGCCGGGTCTGGAAAGCCCAACAATGAGCCTAACATCACCGTCAACTGCCTTAATCTTAACATCTTGGCAGCACACTGTCACAGAGTATCACTAGGGCCACGAGATGAACCTTCGCATTGCCATAGCCATCGCAACTTTCGCCAGATTGTATGCCAACGTCTGGAATAGAAGAGGATTCAGCATCCAGACCAAACTAATGCTATAAAGGACAGTTGTGCTCCCCACAATAATTAACGCATGCGAAACGTGTACAGTGTACCAATGCCACGCCAGGAAGCTGAACCACTTTCACACCACTTGGCACCAGTGGATATAACTGAATATGTCTTTACCATCCCACTGAATGGTACTCTGTGGTTACTAAAAAGTATTTGTTTTGTTTATTATCCGCAAATATAACCATATGACTGTATTTCTAGTTAAGTTAATTGTTTTTGCATATGTGGCGTTGTATTGCTGTGGCGGTCTACAGGACTCATGGAACTAACTGTAACAAAATTGGCGGGTCGGATTTCGGATTAACAACATAACACAATTTTGATGGTAATAAAAATACAATATTGAACGACAAATAATTGGAAAGAGAATTTAATATGATTCATATGTGCGTGTATATAATTCAAATATTGGATCAATTAACAAATAAGGCACGGACTTAAAATAATGAAGATACAAATAAATGACCCCACACGGTAAATGACAAAGAGTAAATGATTCACAGTGATTTCGTAACGAAAAGAATTTATTTTACTGAAATACTAAAAAACATAATTTACTCATATAGTAAAAGTTATTCACTAAAATTGTGAAATTATGTAAATAAAAGGACACGTACAAATTATGTTTCCATTCCCCAAAACACAATGCATTTTACGAACCTACAAAACTTAATTGACAGTTAACACTCACCCGATAATAATAATAATAATAATAATAATAATAATAATAATAATAATAATAATAATAATAATAATAATAACAATAATAATAATAATGACTTTGTATAGCACCTAATCGTTAGAAATCTTCAAGCGCTTCACAACATCTAATCATTTTACTTTGAACTATTTGGTTTTCTATGTCTATGTAGGATTTTAAACATGTATAAGTAGAACCTATTGTATGGCGCTAAATAGCCTTAGTTTGTTGATGCGCCGTTAAAAATTAATCAAACAAAAAAAAAAAACAAAAAAAAAAAACATCTAAAATGATATGAACACAAAAACATAACCAAACATCATTAAATTAGAAAACGTAAACAATGCTGAAAATATTTAAGTTACGAAACATTATTAGATATTTTAGTTTGTTCTTGCAGTCGCAAAAAAGTGAGTTTATGAGCACTCTTGAAAGGGATTAATGTGCCTTTGTGTCTAATTTCAATGGACAATTCTTGTGGGCTCTGGTATGCAAAAGAACGTTTTCATATGACTTCGTCCAGATATATATATATATCCCAGATATCACCAGCATCATCATGCAACTCCTGTATCTTAGTCTCTGTATCCTACATTAAATGGCCACACATAACTTGTACTTCTTTAATATCATAGTGTCTTCTAAACTAAAATGCAGTTAAACATTTATACTTTCAGACACATATATAATATAATCCATCCTAATGGTTAGATTTAGACACACAGATAATAGCATCTATCCTAATGGTTAGATTTAGACACACATATAATAGCATCCATCCTAATGGTTAGATTTAGACACACAGATAATAGAATCTATCCTAATGGTTAGATTCAGACACATATAATAGCATCCAATCTAATGATTAGATTCAGACACACAGATGATAGAATCTATCCTAATGGTTAGATTTAGACACACATATACTAGCATCCATCCTAATGGATAGGTTTAGCCACATATAATAGCATCAATCCTAATGGTTAGATTCAGACAAACAGATAATAGCATCCATTCTAATGGTTAGATTCAGACACACAGATGATAGAATCTATCCTAATGGTTAGATTTAGACACACATATAATAGCATCTATCCTAATGGTTAGATTTAGACACACAGATAATAGCATCTATCCTAATGATTAGATTCAGACACATATAATAGCATCCATCCTAATGGTTAGATTTAGACACACAGATCATAGCATCTATCCTAATGGTTAGATTCAGACACACATATACTAGCATCCATCCTAATGGATAGGTTTAGCCACATATAATAGCATCAATCCTAATGGTTAGATTCAGACAAACAGATAATAGCATCCATTCTAATGGTTAGATAAAGACACACATCTTTCGGAAAATAGATCTGGCGAAACATTTGGTTCTTCAAGTCTAGAATGCAGGATCTCCTGAAAATCTACAATGACGTCAGCACGCAAAATGTTTTTGATCTGGAGCTTTCTTCTCTGGATACTTCATTGTTGTCGGGACCTGGGCTTGAAGTGGAAGTATAGTTTGCATCTGACAAAGAAGACTATTTATGTGGCACTCTGCATTGGGCATCACTCTGGTATGGAGAACATCATTTAAGTCCCTCTGGCATATTATGTTGTAATATATTAGGTGCCAGTGTTTTTACCTAAGGTGTATCCAGGTGGTTATCAGGCTATCTTTCTGCAGAAATACGGTGATGGTGATGTTTCCTAAGAACAGCTTTGCAGACTTCTGAATGTCTGCCCACTCTAGCATTGAAATCTCAGAGGATGATTATTGCGTCTCTCTCTCTCTCTCTGACACTCTTGATAAGTCTATGCAGGTCAGCGTAGACCTTATCCTTTTCAGAAGGATCCGCCTGGAAGTGTTGAAGCATATGCGCTGAAGAGTGTGAGATCGTGTTGTTTTCCTAACGGGAGACGCATGGATATGATGAGGTTGTTGTAACCAGTTTGTTAACTTGGTGGCGATTGCATTCCTGATCACGAAACGTACTCCTGAAATGTGTTTGCCAGTCTTTGGTTTTCCTAACCAGTACAGGGTGTATCCAGCGCCAAGTTCTTTCTGAAAGATGGACTTCTCAAAGTGCAGTAATGTCAATACCAAGGCGAAAATGTTCGTGTGCGATTAACGCAGAGCGTCGTTCAGGTCTGTTACTATCGGTTAAGTCTAGAGGTTGTTCTGATGTTCCGACAAATCAGTTTTAGCCTTTTCCCACAATGAAAGGTAGCAGCAGAGAGGGTGAACAGACCAACTTTTCCAGGCGTCAATTTAGTAAACTAAGGCTTCCTTGAAAATACTTTTCCAGGCGTCAATTTAGTAAACTAAGGCTTCCTTGAAAATACTTTTTTAGGCGTCAATTTAGCAAACTGAGGCTTCCTCAAAAATGCTTAATAGAAGCCTCCATTCAGCAAAATAGCAGTAAAAAAAAAAGACGCCATTTAGTTGACGTTCACCTCCTCGGCTGCTAATGCGCTAACTAAATATTTGATCAAGTCCGACACGATATCTTGTCCGAGGGTCTGATAAATTTATCGTCACAAATCCGTGTGGGATTGACTGAGCGCGGCTAAAGAAATTTTTAAATTGATTATGATCCATATCACCACCGCACCAAGTTTGCCAAATATTTCTAAGAGTATGAGTATCAACTCCGTTAAATACACACAGTATATTGCAGTTATCTCGGATCACTTTTGGTATTTGAGTATAACGTTGAGTGACATATATCACATCTGTGTTTTTGTGACGCCCCCGGGAAAATATTCTAGCAGGATTTTTTTGATTATCTAACATGATATCATCATATACGACTAAATTGTTAATACTTCCGTCGATGGAGTCAATGCTAGGTGCCTCTTCGATATCGGTTATAAACTCAATAACACCATCGCCGTTAATTTCTCGCGCGGCCTCGTTAAAATCCTTTAACACTTCATAACATCGCTGATCATCTACACTCGGAGCAATCATATACAACTTATCCCACTTCATCCATCTCGTTATCAAATTAAATAGCAATTGTGTTTTACCACTTCCAGATGGTCCGATGATAATCGCGCGAATAGAATTTGGTAACATTGCATGGTGTCTAATAGGTTCCCGTCGTCTCGTAGCTGAATAATCAATTACATTCATGCTGTTTATATATAAATTATGGATCTATATTGTGTGAAGTGTAGGACGCGTACTGGCACAAATGACTTGACGACGATTACAACGAAAAATAATCGATCACCGCTTTCTGGTAAATGCGTACAATGTAGTACAAAGAAATTTAGATTTACTTCCACGAAACCTTTAAAAAAAAACGAGGAGGTGATATTGCAGCCAAGTTAGCAAAACTCCCTGGAACACCGTGGGCAAAGTATCCAGGAGAAAAGCACCTTCCAGGATATAGCTACTGTGGACCGGGGACACGATTAGATATCAGACTTGATGATCAAAATCAGCCCCGACCCGGCGAGTATCCAATAAACGCTATTGATAAGGCGTGTCATGCTCATGATGTCGCTTATAAAAGCAGCAATCTTCAACACAGACATCTCGCAGATGTAAAATTAATTCATGCGTTAAATGCTATTCCTGATAAATCCTTCAAAGAAAAATTGGCTTCGTGGTTGGTAAAATCTGCTATGAAGGGTAAATTGATGTTAGGTGCTGGTAATTGAAAATGCTAGCATTTTAATATGGAATCTATTTACTATTCTCCGAGGGGATACTGGAGAGGTTACGCAGCAATCAATAAACTAGCTAGTGCATCAAAGGTGAAAACAAACTACAGCGGCAAACTGGTTATCTAAACAGGCAATATGGCAAATTTATCTACCAGCGCCTAAACAAATTAACTACTCGCATTTTGATGTGACAACGCCTAATGAAGTACATCAAGCTGATATACTATTTCTGCCGCATGACAACGGTTACAAATACGCGTTAACGTTAGTTGATATTGCAAGTCGATACAAAGAAGCAGAACCGTCAAAAACAAAATCATCTACTGAAGTAGCTTCTGCATTTGAAAAAATTTATCGACGAGGTCCTCTGCGCTGGCCAAATCTGTTACAAGTTGATCCTGGCAAGGAATTTCAAGGTGTTGTTACATCTACGATGAAACATCATAATGTCGCCATCAGACGAGGACACACTGCGCTACATCGCGATCAGGCAATTGTTGAACGGTTTAATAAAACCCTTGCTGAGCGGTTATTTGGATATCAATACGCAAAAGAATTCATCCAGGATAAACGATCCCGTGAATGGGTCAAGAGATTACCAGCTGTGATTACCGCAATCAATAATGAGATTACTAGAACAATTAATATGAAACCTGTCAACGCTATTAAGAAGGCGTCTATCAAAATGGAAATCCAAGGAATTTCACAAAAAGAACCAATTCTTGGTAGTAATGTCATTGTAAGGTACTTATATGAACCAGGAGAGCTTGAGGGTGGTAAAAAAAGAGCTACCGATCCTATTTGGAGTGTCACTACGCATAGGATATCCGGTATAACACGATCAACTGGTAGACCTCCAATCTATAGACTGGATTCAACTGCTCCTCAGCGAGGATTTACTCGACAACAACTACAAGTGATCCCCGAGGATACTCAATTGCCACCGCGTGGTCTTAACTAGCACCCGATGCCAGAGGCATTGTGCTTGCACCTCTGCGTCTGTTGCACTCAAGACAAGTCAACCTCACATTGTTTCTGACATGACCGAGATTGTTATCTTTTCTATCTACGGTGAATTGGCGAGGATCTTTATCCGACCAATTCCAATTCATTATACAATTACAACTCGCGCAGTGATTATTCTGTTGTTGCTTTAGTGTCTTAATTAATTCCGCATCAATGTCAAATTCTCTTTTATTTTTTTTATCCTGTTGTTTATAACCAGAGAGTTTTTTTCTGATTATATTATCATCGGCGTGTATATTACTTATTGTATTGTCATTATCATTAACCACAATTCTTCGAAGTTGGTTTATTCGCCGTACTCTGGATACTGCGAGATAAACTAAATTTGACCACTCAATATGATTATCTACTATCCAAAGAGTTGTGTCTGTGATAGTTAATCCTTGTGAAGAGTGTATTGTTGCTGCATAACCTAACGTCCATGGGGATTTATCAGCACCTAATGCATCTTTAACGACGCTGATATCAACCAGCACAATATCATTTAATACTAAATTCTGCTTTTGTTGTTGTCCAGGAATGTCAACGTCGATATTCTGCTTTCGTGTATCCTTAGGTCTATAACAGAGTGGTACTGGAAGTGTTGCAAATTTTTCTTTATGTAGCGCAAACAACTTCATCTGAAGTGCGTCTCTGACTATTTTTCTACTCGCGATTATTAAATCATTTGGCCTCCACATTTCCCAAAAATCATTCATGGGAGTTTCTGAAATTATTTCACGCGCTATTTCACATTGGATTTTATCCGGTTGTAATCTAATTAGCGCTTTGAATTCTCGTAATTGTTCATCAAGTGATCTATGGTCTGTATTAATCTCTTCATAATAATCTACAAATCCTTTTAGCCATTCATGTGGAGATCCACCAACAAATGGCTGCGGTTGACCGTGATCCCCGCACATGACGACTTTTGTGTTTTTTGTCAACAACCATGATAGAAATGTCTGTAATACTGTCAATGATATAGTACATATTTCATCCCAGATTATTATTTCAGGAATGAATTTATCGCCCATTCGATCAGGAGTCCATGTATCGCCTTTCCATCGAAAGAAGCTGTGATAAGTACAGGCTTTCACCCCCGCGCTATCATCTCTCTGGCGAGTCTATGAGTTGGTGTTAACACAATCATGTTAGAAACACTAGCGTTTCCACGAAGAAAAAATAATTCGATTGCACGAGTTGTCTTTCCTGATCCACCACAGCCGTTTAAATAAACTGTCTTGTATCTACAAATCGGATCGGATACGGGCGGTGCAGTAGAAAATTCTGACTGAATCTCTGAGAGATTATGGTTGCTTTTCAAGTATTTATCATCCATAGCAACGTCTGCGGATTTACAATACTCATGTAATGTTTCTTTTTTAAACCTCCAATTTCCCCACGCTTCCTTAGGATCTGTGAATTTAGCTACATCTGATTTGTATTTCTCATGGATATACATCGAATCAGTAGCTACTCTAACCGCGGTATCGGGAAATCTGTTTATCATCGAGAATAGATTAATACAAGAATAGGCTAGCATAGAACTTCTCAAATGTGTGTACTGACAACTATATCCATCACAGTAGGTAACAACCGTACCTAATTTCTCACCATTGGATAGAAAAGCATCCCTACGGGTTACAAATTTTCCTTTTTTTATTAAATCGGTTATGATAAAATCGTATTCTTCATTGTCTAAGATCAATCTCGAAGAATATTTTGCATTGTCAAATCTTCCACCTTGAGTGAATTTACCGATTATTCTTCGTCCGAGCTCTTTAGCCTCTCTATTCCTACCTTCGAATAACCTCTTAGACCAATCCATAAGTGTTTCACAATCTCCTAATTGTTTTCGTTGTTCGTTAATTATTTTTTCCAGATCGGGTTTTGGTAACCAAACATCTTTCTGCGCGTTATAACAAATAATCGCTTCGCTGACAATTAATGATGTTAACATACCACAATCGATCATATATCGCAATAGCACAATTGGCATCCACGCTTTTTCATACATATGTCTACCAAGCCAAAGATAACTACACGGATGTAACCCTGTAGCTAATTCGAATGATATCACACGAGCGAACCCGGTTAAATCAAAATTAGAACTGCTAGCAGTTCCAGGCAATGGACCATTAATCGCAACACGAGTCATTTCATGTGTGGGATGTCCAAATCGTTTAAAATATTCAGAGCATTCTCCATACCCGAGAAAACTTCCAGGATAACACGCGGATATATCAATTGAAATCATACCATCACGTGAGTATTTCGTATTCCACAATCCTCCATGACCAAATTCGACGCAACTCAACTTCACGTCATTGAGAAAATCACTTCGTGTTGGACGCCATGAGTTTTTTTCTCTTGCAAAGTGAGCTACCACTGATGGAATTGTGAAGCTATCCGTAAGTAGTTTTTCATTAGAAAATTCTTTAGAATTTTCAGGTGAAAATTCATTAGCGATTTTTCTCATTCTAGTATCTAATTCTTCAGTTCGATATAATTCACCATTTGGTCTTACAAACTGATCAAATCCTATTTCCGGATCCTCATTACTCCTGAGTAACCATACTGACACAGGGTCGTCTTTGGTTAATGCGTGAATAGCATCAAATAATTTCTCTTCATAGAAACCATCCCTAGAAAATTCTTTAGGGATATATCGAACAGTTCTTTCTCGTGGAAATATATTTACCGCGGGTGTCCACGCGTGTTTGTTATGATCAATAATTTCAATTGGAGCTCCTCGCGATTGATATTTCGGTTCGTATAATACTTCTCCGGTTATTGTCGCTACCGATATTGGAAATTTTAATAATGCTTCTAATTTAGCTATATCGGAAATCGTTGCCCCGCGCTGTTTCACTGTCAATTCCCATTCGGTTATTTTGTTTCGTCGTTGTTCAGTTAATTTGTTTCCCCGGGATGCATTTGTGAAGTGTTCTATTAACCGTGTTGCTACACAATTAAGTGGCAAAGCCACTGATGATGAAAACATTGGAGCTAGTTTTGTAATACTTGGGTTATCATTTAGCTGATATATTCCGTAAACAACTGCTGTTACAGGGTAAGATTTCTCATAGTATGGTTTGTCAATTCCAGTTAGAATTCCTGGTTTGGAATCTCTACTCACAATTACAAATTTTTTATCCTTAAGGATTGGGTCAAATTTATCTCTGATAATCCATTCACCTTCCTCTTCGATAATGAATTTTATTCTAAAAAAATACTTCAGTAGAGATTTCCCGCCCCTTGGCGAGCCAAGGTGTGAAAGTATCACAGCTGCTCTTGTATCGTTCATAGTAGCATCAATTACGGGTATATTGACATCTTCATTAATAATTCGAAATGTCGACCACGCATGAGATGCTCCATCACGCTTAAACTCATTAAAACAGTCGCTGATTTTACTCAGCAGTGGTTTGTCATCTACTAGACTTTTAGGTATATTAGAGATTCTATCGAGATTAAATCTAGCATTTTTCCAAGGCTTAATTTTCGATAATCTCTTGAATTCCTTCATATTATAATTAAAACAAGTATTTAAATAGAAAGTTTTTTATATAATGAATCATTGCAAATGGCTTATGATTGGATCAAAGACTCCATGTAACAAATCATGCAGAAATGAATTCTGTGGGTATCATATGCAGAGTGTTAGAAACGGTTCGGAGGGGCCTTTACCATGCTTGCATTGTGGGGTAGGTGTAAGAGGTAAGTCGCAGTTATGCATTAATTGCGGGGGTAAGCGTTATAGAGAGTTAAAACGTTATTATGACAAGCGAGTATTGAAGAGAAACGCTAGCGTTTCTGACTCTGACAACGTCATAAAAAACGCGACTGACTATATAAAAAGATTTGCCAATGTTATAATTCAACCAATTAACGAATTAGACAAATAGATATATTATATATATGAGCCAAGAATTTCAAAGACATCCTGTTATTGAAAACTACGAAGCTTCTCGTGATGATGTTGTTAGACATTGTAAAAATAAGAAGCCAATTGGGTGGGATAATGGTATGGGATATTTGACGTTTAGTGCTGGAGGGAAAATATATCTCAATCACCGTTTCGTTTATGAAGTTTATAATGGATCAATTAAGGATGGTTTTGTTATTGATCATATTGATGGTATTAGGACACATAATTCTTTGAATAATTTACGAGCTGTTACACAAAGTGAGAATACTGCATCTGGAAATACTGGTACTTGTAAATCAATTGGGAAGAGACCAGTAAAGTCAATTAATATTGAAAATAACAAGGAGATGGTATTTCAATCAATGTCAGAAGCTGGTAAGTATTTCGATATTCACACCTCCTCGGTACAAAAAGTAGCAGATGGAATTTATAAGACCGCTTTTTCAAAGTATTTAAAAAACAAAATTCAGTTTATTTATGTGAATTAGCGGAGATAACTCCGTTAGGTATAACGCGTGTGAAATCCGTAGGATTTCCACCAATGACAGAGTTACGGATCTTAAACATGGCAAGCCAGCGTTTCTAACATTGATTTGATTGGCTGTTATAATTAAATAAATCTAAACAACATAATAAATTCCATCTGCTACTTTTTGTACTTGAAAAAAGACAAAATTGATTGTGTATTAACAGAATTGTTTCATAGACACGCGCACGCATTTACCTATGTTCGTGAAGTAGGTGGGCGTGGTTAAAATTCCTTGTATATATAATGATCTAATTGATAAGAGGATATATATACTAAAAAATCTCTATTCTGTATGACTAATCCGTGGTGTAATGGTATGGTGTTTGTCTTGTAAACATAGATCTATATCAACTACGTGTTCGGTCCCCATAGCAGATACATTATTTGATGGCGAAACGAAAGATGTTTTTATATTAATTGGGGGGATGGGGGCGGATCCCCTCAGCCAAACCAACATTGTAACTCATGCTATCGCATTCTCGGTAGCGTGGGTTGGTGTTTTTTTCCAACTCATGCAACCATGAATTCGATTTCATGGGTTGCCATGTTGGTTTGGTTTACCACGCCCACATCATTACCATCATCGTTCCATTGAATTATAATCCATCCTTTGTTATGCCTAAAATTTGCCGCAACACTCGAGCGCGGAGATATATGGCATTGTACCGTCCTATGTGTATATAACCGCCTACCCACACTAGATCAGGGGTTATTGTGCCGTCGTCATTCATTGTCATTGAAAATTAATTCATTCAGTGTAATTGTGCCGTCGTCATTCATTATATTGTATATAATCATAATCACCTATAATCGCATTAAGCTTCTGGGTATACTAAGATGCTCTCAACTCCTTAGTGTATCCAGAATTCATTTTAAAATACTTTGTATTTTTAATTCTAAAGAATTTTCATACTTTGTATTTTTAATTCTAAAGAATTTTCATACTTTTGATTTCCAATTTAACAAACATATTTTTATATATATATGAATCTTGAAAATCTCAAATCGATTATTATTGAAATCAACAAGCTTAAGGATCAAAATGTAAAATTATGTTCAGGGTTAGATTGTGATCAAATTATGACCGATTTCGAGGATATACAATTTGCAGAACAGACGGGAAAATACGTCCTAGCGAAAAAATATTTTTTAAGTAAAAAGATCCAAAAGCTTATACGTGAGAGCTTAGTCAATACGGAAGATATTAGTGTATTCGTACCATTATGTAGCATCGTTGAACGTGTACGAAAGCAATTAGGCTTAGAATATGAACAAAAGAGGTTTATTAATTGTAAAGTGAGACAATTAAAAATGTTAATGGAAAACTCTGAAGGTGATGAGCCCCACGCGTAGAGAGCCTCCTTGTTTGTATATAACCAGTACGGTATATGACATGTATAATCACACTATGAGGAAGTAAAATTGTGTGTGTGACCCAGTACAATAACAAGGAAGTATTAAAATGCAAAGCATTTTTAGGTTAGTGATTTTTTTTTTACTTAAAAATCTTTGATGAAATGCTTTGCAATGAAATGCTTTGCATTTCTAATTAAAAATACAGAGTATTTTAACAATAGTAATACTCTTTCAATAATGGTAGGAGAATCATTAACAACGAGATTAGCTAGAGAAAAGCTTAGCGCTATCCGGAAAATATTACCACTTCGTGATAGAATCCGCGAAAAACTTCAACAACGGCAATTACTTCAGACTGACTTTACAGAGGATACAGAGCAACTCTTCAAACCTATTGTTAGTGCAACTGAGGGTGTGAAAACAGCAACTGAACGGGCGATATACGGAGATGTCCCTAAGGAGGGTCCTAGAACAGAGAAGCCTCTTCTCCCTGTGTTGGAGAAAATAGCAAAACGGACTAAACAAACAAAAAAATCATTAAAAACACTTCCAGGTGATATAATAACCACTGCAAAACGACAAGAAGAACTTCAGGAAGAAATTGAACGATTAGGTGATGTTGATATTTCCTCACCACCGCCTGAACCACTTGAAGAAATTCAAGAAGAAGAAGAACAAGAAACTGTTCCAAAAAGGGACTATCCTCCTGAAAAACTATTTACAGATGCTGCGTTAAAGACAATCAGAGGTATCCCAACACTCGCTGGATTAGCTAAATTTACCAACGACAACTTTAAAAAGAAGAAAAGAGTGACACATTTAATAGACGATACAGCTAAGGATTTTGTAAAAAGTGAAAACGTTTGGGCAAATAAGGTATTTTTAGCAAATCGCGGGGAAAATAAAATCAACAAAAAAATAAAATCTGATTATGACAAATTTCTAGCTATGGTAGGTGGAGTCACATTCCCACCGCCAGCATACACAGCAGACCCAATCCCTGATGAAATACAAATAATGGCAGAGGCTGATTCCCAGAGTAAAACTCCAGAGTTTTCAACTCTGAAGGGTGCAACTGGTATCACTAAAAAATCCAAAGAATTTTCAAAAACAGGCAGTGGCTTAGTTGGAAACTCTAATGTAACTTGCCCTGGTAATATTCTTAGTGATATAGCACGATTAGAAGTACTCGTAGGTGGAAAACGAGCCGGGAATAACTCACCGGAAATAATTAATGAAGCTGCTGATATCTGTAGGAGGTTATTTCAAGGTGGTATCATGGATATTGCAACATATCGAGATTTCATTGAGGAGTTAGCCGAAAATTTTCACGGTTATCATAGTGACTAATGTCACTATGACTAGATAATTGGAAATGCTAGCATTTGGAAATGCTAGCATTTGGAAACACTAGTGTGTTAGAAATATAATATTTCTATAGAGAATGATCATACACTACAACCATGATAAACCAACTAGCGTCTACGTGGTAAACTCACGATTGCCAAAATACCGAGTATACTATGGAGATGGTCTCGGTAATACTATAATGGGATTATTTTCAAGAATGGCTCCAAAAGTGGCTCCACTAGTAAAACAATTATCGATGAAAGCAATTGATGTTATCCGAGATAAGGGTATTAACGCTGTTGGTGATCTTGCCGGGAAGGCATTTTCAGCCGCTAAGGATAAACTAACAGCGCTAGTTCGACGTAGAAATTTTTCAAAACCTGGAATGACTTCACTACCATCTACTGCAGTAATGCCTACACAGGTTAGTAAAATAATAAATAACGCTGTGGATAAAAAACTACAGTCATTAATAACTCCGTCATCCATGATTTCGTCATCCATGACTCCGTCATTGCAGGATAACATAATAGCAAATGCCATAGCGGGAAGCGGCTTTAGGAAATTTCGACAGAAACGTTAACGCTAGAAGTACTAGTGTTTCCAACGTTAGAAATATTTATTTGAACAGGATTTCCAATTATTATAGTTATTGTGGAAACACTAGTGTTAGAAACACTAGGATTTTTATTTATTTGAATAGGATTCTCAGTTGTTATGGTTATATTTGAAATACTTGGATATTCGTCATCATTTGAATCAGAATCACTAATGTTAGAAATACTTGTATCAAAAACGCTTGTATCAGAATCACTAATGTTAGAAATACTTGTATCAGAATCACTTATGATTCTATTAACGTTATCTTTATTATCATCAGCATTTTCAGATATTTTCATCATCATTATTAATATATTCAACTTAATAATTAATTTATAAAAATTATTTTTATTTTTTTTGGCTAATCCATCAACATGAATTCCGGGAGGTTTTTCACTATCGATTTCTAATTTAGACCAACGGGTATATAATAAAAAATGTTCAAACAAAACCCGGACACAGCCTTTGATATGGAAGCCCCAGTACTTAAAGATGATTCTGTACGTGATTATCAATTTTTTGCTTATCACGCAGTGCAACCTGATCTTCGGGGGAGAATCGAACTTCAAGTTCATGATACCAGTAAATACTTTTTACCCGCTGAAGCCTTTATTGAAGTCGAAGGTGAACTTATACACGCGGATGATACACCATATGCAAATAACCAAACTGTCCGAGTTGGTTTTGTTAACAATGGCATCATGGCGTTATTTGAAAGTGCTAGATATCTCATTGATGGAAAAGAAATCGAAGCTATTGAAGGCGAGGTTGATATTGCAACGGGGATAATTGGACTAGCAAGATATTCAGATGATTATACAAGATCAGCGGGTCCGTCTATGATGTTTTCTAAGGATATTACTGATAACGCTGATCACCTTCAGTACATTAAAGTGTTAACACCGCAAGACACTTCAGTTGCTAATCAACAACAAGCAGCTAATCCAGAACGTCAAGCTAGACCAGGTGGTGACTTTGATATTCTCAAAAGTGTTAATCCTAATTACAACCTAGGATTTACAACACGCATAGCAACGTTGCAAGGAGAGCGTCGACGGTTTTCATGTGCGATTCCGCTCCATCACATATTTGGATTTTGTAGAAACGTCAGAAAAGTTATCTATGGGGTAAAACATACTGTAGCTCTAATGAGAAGGAGTACTGATAATGCTGCAATCTGGCGCACTGGCGGCGCTGCGGGTAAGGTCATTTTATCAAAACTATCACTGTGGATGCCAGTGTTGACTCCATCGTTGTCAACAGAACCGCGGTTACTGTCATTTATGGATCAAGGGGGGAAGCGATTATTAAGTTGGCTGTCAACGTCCACAGATACCATGGATTCTAATATTGATGGTACACTTACATGGCATCTAGCATCAAAACAGGGTATTACAGCTCCACGGCATATTTTTATTGCGCTACAGAATACTGAGCGATTAAACAATCAAGAACGTTCCCATATGATATTTGATCAAATTGGGTGTAGTGAAGTCTCGCTGAGAATAAACGGACAGCAAGAACCATCAGAGGATATACAACTTAATTATGAAACCAATCATATTGCAAGAGTTTATCATCGGTTGTTGTCGTATATGGGACGCGATCAAAATGTCGATACTGGTCTACAAATATCACAGTTGGATTTTAGAAGTTTATATCCGATTTATTACTTTTCGCTGGAACATCTCGACTTGATGAGACAGTCCGTCGTTGATATACACTTCCGAGCTCGTGTAACCCGTCCTGTTGGTGCTGGTGCTATTGTTAATTATAGAGCGGTTGCTGTCATTCTCAGTGATAAGTCAATGATACTCGAAGGTGTTGGTGGACGAATGAGACTGGTAGATGCACCAGTGGAAAATCTGTAATTGAAAATTACTGTGTAATTAAAATCTTTTGGATTTTGCCATTGAATCGTTTGCGATTAAGAATCAATCTATTTTGTATAATGTCGTATAGTAATATCAATGTCACGTTGACACCTGGTCAAATAAAAAAATTACAATCCAAATCAGCTAAGCAATGCGGAACCACAATAACGCTGAAATTTAATCAAATGAATGGCGGAGGGAATAAACTATCACTGACGAAAACTCAGATTAATCATTTTAATAAAGCGCTGAAGGAAAAAAAGGGAATTCAGATTACTCTTTTTACGAGCGCGATTAAAAATATGGAAAAAACTGGCGAATATTCCCGTTGTTAGGGTTGATTCCAGGATTGATTGCCGCAGCGGCCCCAGCAGTGGCGAAGGCGGCAGCGTTAGGAGCCTTTGGTACAGCGGCTGGAATGGCATTGAAAAAGGCAACTGGAAAGGGTTATAAAAAAAAGGAAAAGGTCTAAGACTACCAGGAACCCCGTATTCATGGTACAGCGGAAAGGGTCTTCGAATTCCAGGAACGATATAGTTCCGAAATCTTCAATTTCCAAATCTGTGGTTAAGGAACCGATGGTTCCCATGTCTAATTTTGATTTAATTGATGCCGCTAAAAAACTAGCGATAAAAAACTTCAGAGGTGTTTTTATGAAAGATCAGTTGCCGGCACAACCAAATGATGTTGAAACCGGTATTATTAATCTAGATAACAGCGATGGACCCGGAACTCATTGGGTTGCGTACGCGATTTATCCACGCGGGATTATTTATTTTGACTCATATGGACTAGCGCCTCCGAAAGAATTTAACCGCTATGTGAGAAAATTAAAAATACCCCGTTGGTATTCCACATTACCAACACAAACAATGCTTGACCCACCCATATGTGGCAATGAAGTATTAAACGTACTTGATGCTATTTCAAAGGAATCTTTAAAACCACCTCATGTAGTAGTAAATGAGTATACTAGCGGTCAATGGATTAGAAATCCATAGGATTGAAAATCATTGATTGAAAATCCGCTGGATTTAGACAGAGAAAATATTTCTATGATAACAATGATTGATATTTGGGGACGACCTTTATCAACGCTGAAAAAACCTGATGGTGGAGTTGAAATCCTTGATAAAATCAAGGATATTAAAAAACTAATCGAAGATGAAATAGCCGAAACATTGAACCTAGCAAGTGTTGATCCTGGTGAAATAGTTGTTTTTCAAGATCGTCAGGGTAAATTGAAAACCAGTAATGTCTCCCTCGATGATATTTTGGTTAAACGACGAGATGCAGCAGAGAATACTATGGCGTTATTTTCTGATGGGGGTAAACTCAAACCAGGTGTACTTGTTTCAACAATTACGGATAAATTAGCAACATTCGATAACACGGCGAATTCATTGAAATCACTCAATGATAAGTATGATGATCATATAGTTGTATTTGATCAGTTTAGTGAAACACAAAGAAATGCAATTGACAAAATTGATAAACCCCTGCTAGAATTTTTTGGAAATCCACCAGTGACCACACCAAAACTCACCTCGATAAAAGATTCTATGTTGGAACTAGCAACTCTTCAATCCGAATATGAAAAACACGTGAAACAGTTTTCATCGTTTCGTAAAAACATCATTGACAAGTTTATTGGAACCTCATTTGATAAAATTGAAATAACCCTTCCTGATATTAAAAAATCCATCGATGAGCTTAAAACGACCACTAATAACATCGTAACGGATGCAACGAGGATGATAAGCGTCATTGAAAAAATAAAAATTCCTCATAAGAGCACCAACAATATCGTATACACAATTCAACACGGATCATTTACGTGGACTCCCACAAACAACATTTTAAACATAACCGCAGCAGTTAAGGGTATTTATCGATTAACAATAGTATCACCGACTCAATTCAATATATCATCAAGTAGTTCATCTGGAATCAATAATACGATATCAACGATCATCGACAAGGATACAACTGAACAATTCACGATAACGACCACAGAGAGAAATCTAATCAGGGTTTCAGTAACGTGGTACGTAGAATTCGTAGTGGATTTAAGTAAATAGGAAATCGAAGGATTTGCAATTGAAAATGCTAGCGCTTTTAAAATAAAATGACTCCATCATCGAATCAGTATCGCTATGATCAAGTCAGAGAATTTCAAACTAAACTCAATTCTCTCTGTGAGGAGTATCAAATAAAAATAAAAAAATACCAACGAAGAATAACCGCAGTTGATGTCACTGTGTATTCAGTGTCGGGAATAATCACCGCGGCTGGAATAATACTATCTTCGGTTACAATGATTGCTCCGGTTGTAGTACCAATAGTTATTTCTTCGATAGCTACAATCGCCGGGATATTAACCGGGATCACAAAAAAACTATCATCGTGTAGCCAGAGTAAACTACACAATTATGTAATTAAATTTCACATTGCATCTGCCGGTTACTCGCAATTATCCTCGTTGATATCATCATCACTCGATGACACAACAATATCAGATAGCGAATTTTCAACGATGGCTCAATTATATAAATCAACAATGTTAAAATTAGAGAATACTAATAATAATAATGTCGTCGCAAGAACTACTTCAACAAATAGTAACAAATACAACACCGGTGAAAACAAGCACAATATCAGTAACCTCAACGCGTCCTGAATTCAGTGTGAATTTTCCAATTCCTGTTCCCGTGAGCGAGATCGCGTTAGCAAAACTACGAGTGTATCATAGCTGGCCCAATATCAGATCGGTAGCATTTGGTGGTCAACAACCAAATAATTCCTTGGTGTTCGCGTGAAAAAATCGTGAAGACGGAACCCCAGACTGGAACGTTGTCTCGTTACCAACTGGGTCATATCAAATCGAACAGATCAACGCTGAATTTCAACGAAGAATTAAATCTCACTGGAAAAGAATCGAAAATCGCTATAACGGTTCACGAGCCGACGTTATCATCTGCGATCGAGATTAATTCCCCTGGGTATGTTGTAGATATTTATCAGAGTTCTATAAGATCAGTGTTAGGATGGCCTGAATTACCACCGGATAACTCGCGAGAAAATTCGAAGGATTTTCCACCCGAACCTAAAAAATCCAATTATATCACCGATAAAATAAAATCTGTCAATGAAATCAAGACTTATCGAGATCATACTGCCGAAAAAATCGTAATTAAATCCTCCTACTATGATACTCTCGTTATTAACGTTCTATTTATTAACAATAATTTTACAGCAATGAATAATGATTTTTCACTACTGCTAATATCTCTTAAATCCGGCTCTTTCACACAAGATGAATTTATCAGCATCATAGAAACAGCTAATAAAATCATTTATGATATGAAAGTATTCCACTCGGTAATTATTCATGAAGTATTGAACGATGAGATATCACATGATGTTTTTGCGGATATATACAAAATTAATAAAACGGAGATTAAAGATTTTAAAATCCCTGGATATGATCCCGATAAACTAAAAAAACAACTTAACGATGCTATTGATATTGGGTTCAAAAGAATCCACGATAATTGGAAAAAATCGAAGAATCCTACAGTAAATATTCTAAAGTCTAATAACGACCCAGATGGTGGTGGTAGACATATCGCTCCGAACAACGTAAATATATCCTCGGTGATATCATTGAATTTAGTATGTGACGTTATCGAAGGAAACTATCAAATAAATCTTGAGCAAACAAATCAAGCTCAGCAGGGGTATATTTTATATTCATTTGCACCAACGGCTCCTCCAGGATTTCTAATTATTGAAGACCCAACTAATCTAGTCTATATGCGATGTCATAATAATTTGTTAACGAGAATTAATTTCAAACTCACTGACCAATCTAATAATTTAATTGATCTACGAGGTGAAGTTTTGCAAATTAGTTTGTTTGTGAAATCCTGAAAGGATTTTCGTCTTAAAGACTTTCATCGTAAAAAAATTGTTAGCGCATAGCAGCCGAGGAGGTGAACGTCAACTAAATGGCGTCTTTTTTTTTTACTGCTATTTTGCTGAATGGAGGCTTCTATTAAGCATTTTTGAGGAAGCCTCAGTTTGCTAAATTGACGCCTAAAAAAGTATTTTCAAGGAAGCCTTAGTTTACTAAATTGACGCCTGGAAAAGTATTTTCAAGGAAGCCTTAGTTTACTAAATTGACGCCTGGAAAAGTTGGTCTGTTCACACTCTCTGCTGCTAAGGTAGGTGGGGCATGCCTTGTGTTTCCGTTATGTTTCGACCGCGTTAGAATATCCATATTGGCTGCGGAAAGCCAACTAGGTGTGAGGAGACGAGCTTTGGTTAGATCACCTTTTATAGGCCCAAATCCATGTGGAGCAAGCAGTCCCTACATATGGCTGCTTGGTCATTCAGGCTATCTGCTGCCAGCCGATGTTGTCGTCTTAGAATCAACACCATGCGGCCAAAGTCTTGCGTCGTCTGCATGTATAATTCGGACTGCGGCTTCCAGTGCCATCTTTCACCTGCCGTTTTCGCCCCTTTCCAATCGCTGAAGGCCTTAATAGAGTCTAAAGTAAGTAGTAGAGTGTAGCCAGTTCTTTTATGCATGATTAGTACAAAGTGTTGGGACCCAGAGGCATTATAACATACCTCAATAACGTGAAATCCACTCCAACCCCATCTAATTCAGAATTTATCAGGAAAAAACGGAATTGTGTCACTTTATTACCTCCATTGAATGTAGTGAATTAGGTCTATTAACTCGAATGAATTAGTTTACCGTCACAAAGCTATAATGTATTGTGCAAGCAAGAGGAAGGCACGGCTTATAATATATGATCAGGGTATTTCTATCACTCTTATTGACTCTAGGCCACTTTGAAAATGCTGGTTTCAAGGTTGACATTAATAATATTGTTCTCTCTCAATAATTAACCGGTATGTGTCGTCCTACATTATCCTGATATCGACAAACCCTCTTACTTGGAAATTGCTAAACAAGTACATGTCTAAACAAACAAATCTTGATTGCATGTTTATAATTTCATGCAAAGTCATTATAGCCACCACCACCATGATAATCGTTACATATGAGCACCACGATACTGTCCGTAAAGTTTTCAGTCCTCGACGCTATCATTGCCACGAAAACAAAGGCAGACTGACCATTAGTAGTTGCGGTTATGTTTTGATAATGCGCAAAAAGGTGACTTGAATTTTTAATCGAAACGGCAACATTAGTACTCTTGTGGATTGTTTTGTTGGATGAGAGAAACGTTCAAAAAAAGGATTTGACTTCGTATTTGTTTCATTTGCTGGATTGTTAAGTAGAGAGAAAGAAAATAGCGATGCAAGAACTTGGATTTCTGAAGTCATATAAATAAATTAATAACGATGGACGCAATATTTGGGTGTTTTGCATTACTAAAGTCAAACAAAAAAACTTAAATATATTTATGACCACATGGGAATTTTTTAACACTCAAGTCAAATGAATAATATGAAGACCAAAGTTGCAAACACGGTTGTTTTTAATTACTGAAATCAAATTAGTACATCATTTGAGTTTTGTGATGACAATTGGATCCTTGTTTAATTTAAACCTCTAATTTTAAATAATGCGTCCTAACCCCCTGCATTTGCTTGAACAAATCACATGAACGGAGTGCATGCAATGCAACATTTAATACTCATAAAAGAACATGAAGTAATAGCTACCAGAACGTTCTTACTTATTTTCAATCCACGAGTTTGTCTATTGTCATATTTTCATTTTTCACCAGCTTAGTGTTTTCCGACTACACCATATTTCTATTCAGGTAGACGCTTTTGGTAGGGCCATGTCAGATCTTTGATTTATTGTTAATCTCAATGTATACAGCAATGTTATGTTTTCTAGAAAGGATACGAGTGTCAAAGTGTTCTGGGGAGCTCGCTGTTACAGATCAACATATCACCTCTGTCTGAGTGAGTTCGGGTCTCAGGTTTGACGAGCATGGGAATATGAGAATGCTTGCCAGTAGTTTCCCTCGGGCTGTGTGGCTCTTTCTGTGATTTTCAAGAGTTCCTCCATCAGATATACTGGCCGTCATGTATAACCTATCATGTGCTGAAAATTGGCGTTAAACGCTATACAACACATTTTCAACTACATGTTAGGAAAGGTTACCGCGACTCAGTGTGAATAATAATAATAATGACTTTGTCAAAATATAACTTTTAATCGATTCCTTTCAGTTAAGCCAATTCCTAATCAATATTAATACTGCCAACAAAATGGGGGAAGGGGGTTTGAAGAAGTTTGACAATTCTTGACGTGGGGGAGGGGGAGTTCAAGATAAATTGACGTCAACAATGTTAATTTTTGCAATACATTTAGTAAAACATAAAGTAGAAAATAGGAAAATGTGAAGCTGATTTAAATTAGAATATAAAGTCTCGATTTGTTAATGAATTCAAAGTGTTACAGTCAATTTGAAATCTGTTAAACAAGTATAAAAAATATTAAAATTTTTTGGCAAACCTTTTAATTTCCATAATTCTGTTTTTAGCATAAAAGTCAGGCGTTCAAAATATTGCTAGTTTGTGGTCGGGGGGAGGGGAAAAAAATTTGACATAATTTTATGCAAATTCGACCGTTCTAACAAGGGTTGGGTACAAAATTGCCTAAAAAATTTTTGTGTTTGAGACCATCTTATAGATGTTAATTTTGTGGCCTTAATGATAGTGTTGTTATAGTGTGGCTGTCCCCTAGGCTGAAGAGATGGAGTTCTTATAGATGGTAGCATGCTAGTATAAAGACAGGATTTTATTTGAAGGGATATTGTTTATTAGGTAGAGGCTAGATTTTATTGGTGGGAGAGAGTTATGTATGTATTAGGTGTCCTCTGTTCACTTATAATTCTACTTTATATTATCATATGCTTAGTTACAAGGGAGGCCATACGTCAGTATTAACACTTAATACACCTAGATGAACCCATGTTGGGTGCATTGATCTGCGATGAACCAATATAAAGAGCAGTGTTCATAGGATGTCGACGGTTAAGTTTGCCGAAATTTTATATTTATATGGTATACTAGTTTTGTTGTTTTGCATTGTGGTTTACAAATGTTAATTGAGGGTGTTATAATTCTGCATTCTTTATTTTGTTATAGTTCATTATATTGTCAAGTGTTTCGTAAGAAAGATAGATTATTTTTATACGTAAAATTTAATTTAGGGTTTCATATCATTACCGTTTCTGGGTATGTGGCTGGGGATTCAATTTTATTTTGTTCTAATTGAATTGTTCCCTTTATAACTTAAATCGGTGGCTTTCGTTAAAGATGTGTAGTAGGTCTTCTGGGAAACGGCAGTAGTAACAATTAAGATTGTGTGGAAATATCCTTTGTATTTCTCAAAGTTATTGGTCAGAGTGATTTTGCCTGAATGAAATCTGTTTATGACTGTTTGGACTACACGTTTTATTTTGGGTGATTTCCTACTTCTGTTAACTTCATTGATCATGGTGTCTAATTTCCTGCCTTTATTGTTTCCAGCTATCCTGTCATGTAATATTTATTAGTCTTGTTGTGTTCGCTGATACTGTAGTGGATATAATTTGGTTCGTTAAGCGATTGATTGGCTGTTAAGTCGGCTAAATCGTTTCCATGTATGTTAATGTGGGATGGTATCCACATCAATTGTATTGGTTGATTGTTATTTGTTTCATTATTAGGTTGGTGTGCCTTAGGAAATGGTTTCTTGAATAATGTTGAGATTTGAGGATATGAACCTAAGCGATTCATTTATTATCACTAGCTATCTTGTTTTCCTCAATCCATTTGATGGCTTCTTTAATGAGGACAAACAAATACAATATTTAAGTTAGTTGTAAACACATTCAAAATTACCCTACCTCAACTCCCCTTGTTACAAATCGTAAATGAGATATTTTTGATAGTTCAGTCATAGCAGAATATATATATCTATATATATATATATCTATCTATATATATATATATATATATATATATATATATATATATATATATATATATATATATGTGTGTGTGTGTGTGTGTGTGTGTGTGTGTGTGTGTGTGTGTGTCTCTTCTCTGTCAATTGTATTTAAATTATACTTTAAATAAGCTTTCATTGTGCCTTGCTCTATATATACTGAACCACAAGGCTTCACAAAACATATCATGCAACTTGATGTCCGTTGTCAATTCTATCGCTACATTTAATGGTCCTGACTTGAAAGGTTACTGAGTTACAGATAGCATACAATTATTGATGCTGTGTTGAACGAAGTGAAAGAGGCAAAGATGAATAACATCTAGACTAGCTTTATGCTCAACCTCAACTTATACATGGATGACAGATTGCTTATATGCCACAGTTGCTCATTCAACTTATACTCCATGTCAACTTAAACTCTATATCAACTTCTACACACTATCAATTTATACTCCATATCAACTTATACTCCATATCAACTTACACTCCATGTCAACTTGTAGGCCAGCAAATATTTGATGAAGGATGGAAAATATGCCACAATTGCTCATTCAACATATACTCCATATCAACTTAACCTCCATATCAACTTCTACTACATGTCAGCTTGTAGGCCAGCAAATATATGGATGAAGGATTTAAAATATGCCACAGTTGTTTATTCAACTTATACTAGATATCAAGTTGTAGGTTGGCAAATATGGTACTTTAAAAGCCCTTATAAATGATAGGTTTTAAATGTGTATTAATTTCAGTATCTAACAATACAACAGGAATACGGACATTAACAAGTCAACACAAACATTATATATCTCATTATACGTATTAAGTAATAGCGACGGAGAAGCATGCATGTATTCTTGCATGATACCAAAGAATTGAGAAAACAAAAATGGCTTGAGAGTTATTTATTGTGGGAAAAAATGAAGAAGGCAATAACGATCCCCTGTACACATGTGGTAATATCGTATTTTTTTGATTGGTCTCATAACGCAATTAAGTTTCATACGTAGGCACTACATTCGTTTATCAGTACTAAACTTTCCACTGTTTTCCAAAAAATACAAATCAAATGTTAATCTAAAATACCTAAAAAAAATGCCTTCACGGTACATTTCTTATGATAGGTTAACAGGCATTAAAAAACTCATAAATTTCTTAATCGATGAAACAATAATGAATGACGATGCAGTTGTATCCTTGACGTCGTCGATGATAGCAACAAGTGGAATAAAAGACCTCAGTTATTTATTGTGGGGGAAAAACAGCTCAACATCTCATTGACAAAGTGATTAAGGATCTCATGCAAGTCACATTTTATTATCAGTCATTAGTATTTACTCTACTAGGTTTCGGAAGTGTTTTTTGTGGCATATGTCCGTGTGTGTTTTTGTTTTACTGGCTTATTTTGCTGGAGAGAATTCCCAGTAATTTCTCCAATCCTCCATCTCTCTCTCTCTCTCTCTCTCTCTCTCTCTCTCTCTCTCTCTCTCTCTCTCTCTCTCTCTCTCTCTCTCTCTCTCTCTCTTTACGGATGATACCATCCCAAGAGATAAATTAATTATGCCACGTGTCGAAACTAGATGTCAAGTTAGGAAGGCAATAACGATACGTTAGTGTTAGAATAGTAATGTTTTTTGTCACTGATGGTTATATTAACATGATAATTATAATATCATTTTTAACGAGTAGAAAGTTAATATGTCATCAGTGACCGGGAAAACAACCAGTAAATAGTTAACTTACAGCTTTGCAGATGATACTGATCGGAATACTTTTTATATTTATTTAATAATGACGATGGTGATAATGTTGAAATAAAAGGCTCTGATAGTTATGTCAGACTACAAGTACAGTGTCTTCAATGACGATTATTAAAATAGTAACATAGACGCAGATAAGAATCAAAACAAAAAAACAAAATGGTTTTGTAAGGGATTGCTGTAACACTAAGCATAAAACCCATCTCTCTTTCTTTATGTTTACAAGGTCAAAAAAGTCACATGAATGTGCCAGTTTTCTCACGTGTTTTTTTTGCGATACAACCTGAACGCAAGGTTCCCTATACTTTAAGCTCCTCCTACCTGGGGTTGTACAATTGATACCATTATACCTATAGCCAACCTTAATTGTTTCTATAATCTGTGCTACAACCCGAGACTGGACAAGTAACATGTGTATTTTGTCTCGCTTGTCAAAAACAATTTTAGGAGGTACCAAGCTGTGTCTTGTATTAATGTGTATGTAATGGTCCTTGAACTATTTTAGCTGCTGTTTTCATATTTGTGCTTTTCTACCAAAGTATATTTTGGGAATAAAATGAATTGGTTTAACTATGGTATGTGTTTTATTCATATCAGCACTTATTGAACGTCACATTGGTGATAGAGGATAAATGACATTATATCATATTATTTAATAACTAGGTCAAATGTCAATGTACCCAATAGCTTGTACCTCCCCTTCCTCAAAAAGTACTTATTCACCTAAGAAAGGACTTTATATATGTTTGATAGACTCAGAACGTAACATCAGAGAGAGAGAGAGAGAGAGAGAGAGAGAGAGAGAGAGAGAGAGAGAGAGAGAGAGAGAGTTAGACATAAGCCAATCATATTATAAAATAAAAGCTTTGAAGACTTTACACTGTCTGCAGATATATGAGGTCCTTAACCCCCAATTATCACACAAAGGTCAATCTAGCATCTTTGCCATACAAATATAAAGATTCCCTCCTTTGTGTAGTGAATACAATTGATGCAATAAGCCAATATCACACCCAATATAGTAGATCACAGCTTTACAAGTGCTTCTGTTGAATTTGGGGTGAACATTGGGGACTAAAATACAGAAAAAGACCATGATCAAAGAGTATAGTGAGTCAGGTGGATTTAAAGAGAGGAGGAAAGTGTGTATCTAAATGGTAGATGTAGCGTTTGATAAAGGAATTAAAGGAGACAAAAGCAGCAATGAGCAAAATGAGAAGTGAGATTACCTTGGACGATATAGGGAGGCAGTGAACCAAAGGTGCAAGGGCAGTTCAAAGGCACCTGTGCTATAACATCCCTTACAGGCACAACAAATTCGGGTGAAATGGTGTTCATTTCCAGCTAATATAAAAGGCTGAATAATGTAGTTAATATAGATGCGTATAATTTATTTGTTTCTACATAGGAAATTAACATTAATCAGTTAGGCAGAAAAATACCTAAACCAACAAAACCTACTTTATAAGTTTCTAAACTTATAAACGTTACTAGGAGAAATTAGTAACGTACTTCTAGTTACATTTGCATCAAGACCGAGGGCTAATATAATGCTTCAAATATCTTTTTATTGTCATGAACAATCACTAAAACTTTGAGTTTTTATTTCTTGAAATGTTATGTCTGGTGCAAGGTAGATAACCAATTGATATACATATTGTGTGGTCTTTGATTTTCCTCCAATATATTATCCATGTAATATAGATGAGTTCAGGAACACATGTATTAACTTCAATGCAATTAAGGTATCCAAAAATACAAAATTGATAAAGTGAGAACCTAAACTCCAGGCGTCTATATGTAGCTGAGATTTCAAGGGTGATGTGACTAACTAAAGAATTACGTGTTCAATATTTAGGCAGGAAAGTGTACAAAAATGGAAAGTTAGTGCAGGACAGTTAAAATCGAAATGGGAAGGAATACCATATTGTTAATAAAGTTTCTAAAATACTCATACCATTATATTATTTATGATTCAAGTTATCTATCAACAAGAGGACCAGGAGTGTTCTCTCTCCTTGTCTATGACATGCTTTACAAGAACAAGATAGCTGTTTTTTTTATACATGATTGTTCATCTTTTGCACGAAAAAGATTCAATATTTGGCTTAGATTATCTATACTATCTTTACATAATTTATTTTGTTGCATGTATGCTAATCTTGGAGCTGACTACACAGACATAAAGCCAACAGTCTACATATGTTATAGCTATAGTTACAAAAGCCACCTTCCAAAGCTAACTTGTATTATCTTCTGAAGATTTCATTATGTTATTCTTAAAAGACTGTCAATATTTGACCAAAAAAGTTCAGCATCCATTTGTTTTACCTACATCAAACTAGCACAGTTCATAAATGCTGCACACATGTATGCGTTTCTATGGATACAATGTGAGGCGCTTCTTTCCTATAGGTATCACGGTGCCAATTGTTTTTCCATAGGCCTCAATGCTAATGTTTTGTGAAATAAATATAATTTATATCCTACTTCAGCATGCATGTCACACACTGTCATAGAGAACAATTATATCGTCAGATACACAAGAACAAAACCAGATACTACATTGCATTTAAGAGAGGCAACTCTGCTGGCATAAGAAAGGGCCAAGAATTATCTGGTCACAACAGACCCAGTTTCACCCAGGTGTCCCACATTTAAAACAGAAAGTAGAACTCTTTTATAATGCACCAATCACATCTAGTGTTTTTTAGTGCTGAATGAAAGGTTGCCAGTAACAGCAGCAAATGCAAATTAACACCCTCGACCACTTTGACGATGACGTAATATTGCATTTAAAGTGGATGGAATTGGAAGAGGAATTAAAAATATAGGAATTGAGACCACTTGTTCTTGCTGCATTTTGGATTAGGAGAACGAACGAGAACCAACTATGCTGAATCAAGTGAGTCACCTTGTAATATCACTGCCATCGTTGGGTCGAAACAAAGTTAATCATGTGGCTAATAAATACCCATTCTAACTACAAAACAGCAATGTTCTCTAACATTAACCAACGTCATGTACATCTTTCATTTTCAACGTGATTTCGCTTATAGTCCTACGATAAAACACAAGCTTAATTATATCCATGAAAGGCTAACTGTTGTTATAAATACATACATTTATGGTTTTTGTTATCTTTTCTTTCTATCTGTAATTTTTCAGTAGATTTATGGTATGGGATAATCCTTCTCATTTGACAGGTAAAACATTTTCTTTAGATTACGTAGATTGTATCCGGTTCGTTTATTAAATTAGAATATGTTGTTGTGTGAGAACAATAAAAGCAATTTTGTCAAGCGCTGTCTGTGTCAAGAGTTGTATGCCCATTATCTAAATAATAATAGCGTCATATAAGACTTTTCTTAAAACATATCCTAGTCTTTATAATTTACCAAAGCTATTTATATAATTCTTTTCAGTATATTCGTCTTTTCAAATGCCTTGAGAGATTCTTTGTTGAAACGTGTATACTTGAGTTTATAATATCGCTCTAATGTATAATGTGCCAGTCACGATGATCTGCTGATGTTATATAACTCAGCGGGAGACAAGGTAGTTCCTAGTACTTACTGTTAATTTGATATTCTGGTTTAGTTCGATATTTGTTATGTTGAATGGTGTAATTATGAATTGATGTATTTGTGCGTTAGAGTGTGATTTGGCGATTTTTTATCGATGCAATAAAATGAGGTATGAACAATATTCTACATTGAAGAATTCAGTGATTAACGTCAATGCTCTTCGCTTAATTCAGCCTAGAAAATGGGGTTCAGTGTTAATATTTGAATTAGTTTTTTTTCTTTGGTGTTGTTAGAAAAGAACTTGGAAAAGTTAAAGATTTCAGAGATCATATATATCTCTATACATATCTTGTATAACTGAGTCAGTTTTGATTTTAAATGTTAGGGCAAGCTTTTAAGTCAACGAAGGCCATATCTTAGTCATTTGTATTGAACGTTACCTCATTTGTATATCATATGCGACAATCGTTTCAATACATGATAAACTTTAGACCAGTTATGAGGACTAGCGAACTAATTGACTGTCTATTCATGAGCAAACTTGATATATTAGGGGTGGCATTAACACTTAAACACTTTTGACTGACAGGAAATACTCACGCCATGTTATTATATTTGCTATAGTAAGCCCCAGTTCACGACCTCATCATACGTCACATGGATACTTACTACTTCAACGAAATCAAGTTGGTTACTTATTCCTTATTCCGAATGGAGAAAGGAATAAGTAAGCAATTAAATATCCCCTATTAAAATATGTTTACATATATTATATAATTTTCATTATTCACATGAAGGTTTATTTGTATTGATTCATTATTCCCAATTCAGAACGTAGATTTTTACAACTTAGTGAATGCAGATGAAAGTTTTTAAATACGAGTGCTATATAAAGCTGACTATAGTCAGAGCACGATCTATATATACAAATGCTTTATAATATTAATAGGAATACATGTTTGTTAATTTAATATAGGATTAATTAGTTGTGTTGGGCATTTAGCTTTTGTCTTATGATGCATGGCTTTAAGTATTAGTTTTCGGGTTCGAAAAGCTTATTATTGACTCGGGTAAAAGTTAAACCAAAAAAAGACCATACAAGTTTGAAATTGGAGATTTATCTTGTGCGGTTGTCACGTCATTAGAGGAGAGTTATGTGAAGTATGTACGAGCACACAGAAGTGACTGCAAACACTACAGGGGCATATCTCTTATCAGCATCGACTTTCAAGTCTTAGCATGCGTCATCTTGAACAGATTACAGACGCTTGCTGGATTCCTCCGCCGACGTCGCATCAGAAAAGTAGACCATGTACATCGGATGGATGACATACAGATCCACAAAGACCTTCTTTATTCGGAACTCGCCTCGTGAAAGAGGTCGATAGGAAGGTTACCTCCAAGCTTCAACGATGTCTGCAAGCGCGACATGAAAGTCCTTGACATCGAAAATCAACACCTGGAGAGAACATGCTCTAGACAGGTAAAGCTGGTGACACAGTCAGATCACATATTTGAAAAACGGCGAATAAAGGATACGCTTGCTAGCGTATGAAAAGCGATCTCAAAAAGAAAACAAAAGCAGCCCCAACACAAACCAGACTCAGCTTGCAAGTGCAGAAAGTGTAGCAAGGACTGACACTCCAGTGATGGGCTATATAGCTGCTACAGACGCTGCACAACCAACAACCGGGGCATCTCTAATGTGCGCATATCCATCGTCTCTCGAGACTAAAACCTATGTCAACAATTTATGAGTGTAAGGAGCTTTTTATTGACTTTGAATATTGTCTTTACGTCCATGGAACTGAACAACTTAGCACACTTGTAACCGATTAGACAGACATTGGAATTACATTAGCAGGAAGATCATATGCTGCTTATACAGTTTGGTTGCTAGGTAGTACCTTTAAAGAGATTTGGCAAGGACGCTTCTTAACATGTTATCTCTGGAGGATAGTGTAGTCAAGCTAGAAGTCCTGAGTAAATCGGCTAGATGACGGAGGTCTCGTATGACACATGCCGCAAGAAGATTATAACATAGACTAATATTTGACATTATATCTGGGGATAGCGGTCAATTAACGAAAATTATCTTGGCGAATTTCGTCGATAGGAAACAGGAAAATAAGGGACGCATTATGTTAATATATTGTATCGATAGTTTTTACTAACTGAACAACTGTTAAGAGGATTTGATATCTACACAGTCGCCATCCACAGGACACCGAGTCGGAAACTCAACAATCGAGCGACACCTTCGACGACATGAAGCCTGTTGAAATCTGTCGCACTCGGGAGCACTAGCTCTTTGAGATATTAAACTGGGTATGACTCCAAATCCTCCAATTCCAAAGACCTATACTAAAGAACAAGAGATAACTGTACTCGATGTAGTGTAGCCGATTGAGTTTGCACTATAATAATTTTACCAAATTAAAAACCCACTTAACGGATTTTTATATTTCAACGCCTCCTTGGGGAGTTCAAGGTAGGTATGTGTTCCAACTGAAGGAAATGTTTGGAGAACATTCGTTTATCGAATTTCGAGATATTTGCGGCAATATTACAGGGAGTCGGTTAAAATAAATGATTTAAGAATAAATTACATTACGTATACAGATGGAAAAGTACTTATCACTTTAAAAAGCTTTTGACATGGACCCTTCATTGAAATTTTATCTTTAGGAGAAATAGTCCACCTTCGAAGGAAGTCCTGACGAATAAATATATGTCTGTTTAGTTCTACGTACTGCACAATATTTAAATTCTATATCATCTATAACTATCAAACTTTGTGGAATAATGGTGATTATGAAAGAATAGATAGGAGGTCTCAAGATGACAAAATCAAAGTTAGCATGACTGAACAATGAAACTTTGTTTCCTTTGCAAGACATTGATAATGAAAATGTTGGTAAGCGCATGATGCTTAATATAAAGAATGGTTTTCAGTGAGTATTTAGGAATTAAATCTAATAATCTTGTAAATAGAGACCTAAGTTTATATTGGGATCTAGATCTAATTATATATATTATATGGTACATGAGGTAATACGTTTACATTGAGGTATAGAAGTTAAATTGCAAACTTAAATTTACATTGAAATTTAGTGTACTCTTGCACTTTCTGTATGTATGTATGTATGTATGTATGTATGTATGTATGTATGTATGTATGTATGTATGTATGTATGTATGTATGTATGTATGTATGTATGTATGTATGTATGTATGTATGTATGTATGTATGTATGTATGTATGTATGGATGGATGGATGGATGGATGGATGGATGGATGTATGTATGTATGTATGTATGTATGTATGTATGTATGTATGTATGTATGTATGTATGTATGTATGTATGTATGTATGTATGTATGGATGGATGGATGGATGTATGTATGTATGTATGTATGTATGAATGTATGTATGTATGTATGTATGTATGTATGTATGTATGTATGTATGTATGTATGTATGTATGTATATAGCAGCTATTTAGTTAGTAGGTAGGTAGGTAGATAGATAGGTATGCAGGCAAGCAGGCAGGCAGGTAGGTAGGAATGACTATACGTCTGGCTATTGTTAACTCTTCTTTTTAGTTCCCAAACATGAATTGTGCACAACAATATTTATAATTTCATTTTTTTATTTATTTATTTATGAATTCATTTTATTTATTATCCTGCAATCAATGGTCACTGTCTTTATAAGATAGTCCAATTTACAACGACAAAAGCTGAAAAAAGTAAGCAAACAAAAGGTGGAAAAAGTCAATTTACCAACGAGCATTGAAATGTATTATTAAAGCCCTGCAATGAATATGTATTTATGTGTCTAAATATGATGTCTTCTCATTACTCCCACCCCACCCACCAATATAGGTTAATATTGTCTACGCATTATATTTTTAGTAGTCACTAGCTGAATTGATACACTCACAGTCCCGTGTTTGTGTGTGTGTGTGTGTGTGTGTGTGTGTGTGTGTGTGTGTGTGTGTGCGTTTGCATATTCGAAAATTGAAAAGAAGAAATGTAAAATAAGAACCATCATAAGTTACATAATCAAACGATAATCAAAGCTATGTCCATGTTCTTTCTCCCCACACTTGGGGAATTTTGCTGTCTGCTTCACAATTCCTATACCATAAACGTAGCTTGAAACCCATGCAGTAAAAGAACGGCGGCAATTGTTTCGCATTCTCTCTGGTATGGTTGATTGTCCTAACCATGATGCAATGGGGTTGAAGCCACATATCTGAGCCAGCTTATGCGATAGGATGTTAACATTCAGTTTGATGTACATTTTGTCTATTATCTCCTCAGTTTCCACTTGTAGGGGGAAGCCATGTATGTGCACTTCGACAGATTTGGGCCCTATTTATCTTGTGAACGGTGGTGCCTGTTTTATGTCAGTCGTCAAGCCTTTGACATGTATACTCCCTTGCGTTTGGAAGGACACTTCCAAGTCTACCGGGTACAACATATGTTTGTTGTATCCGGCATTTTGCAGTCCAGCATACCGTTTCATGTCTACTATCACACTTGTAGCGTAGCTAAAACTTCAGCTTGTCTTTGTGTTTTTGCTACATTACCAAAATGGATCAGCTGGTATCCCGGCTAGTGATATGCCTACATCACATTGCCCATCACTTGTATTTGAAAGTACACATTCAATTTTATTTTCGCCATTAGTACGAAAATTCTGAATATTCTTCCATCAGATTTATTTACCACCTGGTGTATAATATATAGCCCAAAGCAATGGCGTTAAATCCCAAACCAACAAAATCCAAAATAACTCTACAATATATGCATGGCTCATCTAGTAATAGAAATACACATTATTATTGCTTTGCATACAAAGTGGTAAAAAGTATTTGCTCACTTGTTCAAGTTTACCAGATCGAAGGGTAAAAATTATTTGCGCACTTGATCTAGTTTACCAGATCGAAGACAGGTAAGCTATTGGTATGCCGTCCTTGGTCAGTCGTCATAAGTGTTGTTTGGAAATCAGTCTAGAGGGTTACGTTAAAACAATGCATAATCTACCTGTGTGCATAATCTTGTCACATTCAGAGGTACGATGAATTTGATTATGGAAGATGGTTGAAACATACCTGCGTGTAATTGGCTGAACGTACAAACACGATAAGCTTTATTTTCAGACAGGCAATTTTAATTTTAACCCTGTTACTCTTTGTCCCCCTCCAAAAAAATGTAAAACTTAACAATATTTTCATTTGAGAACATTGATACACCAGAGTGCTTATCAGAGTCAAGACCATCCTACACTCAAGATTTTACTATAACTAATTGGTAGTTTCTACATCTATATCATGCCTAAACTCAAATATGCTATGCATCTGTGTCATTACCGGTAAATAATTCCATCGACAATTAATGTAATTTCTAAAAGTGCTTCATAAACTGATCTGATACGAATCTCAGAAATTGTGAACATAGGTGAAATGAATGTTGTTAGACTGACCATCCACAGACCTTGACTGGACTGTAGTTCCCCACTGTTAACACAATAATATAAATGTGTATTTTGCAATTTTATGATCATATAATGCAAACTGATGCTTACAAAATGTATACAAATCCCTCAAAATCGAACCTCTGTGAGTTAACACAGTGTGTTTCTTCTATGCTTCTGTGCAAAACCCAATTGCTATAAACACACAAACCAAACATTACAGATAATGTAAGAAGTATACAGCAACGAGCTAGATCGTGACTGTTTCCTTACGGTAATAATGTATTTTTCTATTTGAATATGTAATCGTTCTTCATGTGGTTTGTGCCAATAAATGCATGTAAAAGATGTACCCGCGGTAAGAACTACCGACCCATTGGAAGTTATTGTCGGCTTTCTCATATACCCACATTTGACAAATAAAGTCTGGAAACCACGCAGACGGATGTGAGATTGTACTGATCTGTAAAGACTCGTGTTTTTGACTACTCAGCCACTTGGACCTAAAACAATTTTGGTATTTTATACAAGTACATATGTATCTAATATTGATATGTTGCAGACAAGCGGATATTCCTTGAATAATAGCTAAATTTTAAAATCGACTTCTATAATGATTTCAGCTGCACGTTTGCTCTACCTTTTGAAGCCCATGCCTTAACGTCGCCAATGTCGTAGGTTGACAACTCACTTCGTCTTTGAGACAACACGTTTGTATCCATAATTCCTTGCAAAGACACGATGGCCACTGCAGGTTCAAAACAGGCTATTTGCAACATAGTCGCAGATAGGACTTTTAAACTAGAAACGGAAGGTATGTAATAGATAAGTCATATATAACAACCATTATGTTTTTTTTCTTACACTTCGTTACGTAAACATTGTATTTCATAATGTACTAAACACAAAATGATATACCCTAGTCAACATTTCAATAAGCTTAAATCTAGATTACATAGTTATATTAGCTTTGTTACTTAAGATCTAATATAAGAAATGAAATATTTCAGCAAATTTTTACTAAACTCACAACATAGTATTACCGATATATTCAAAGATTTCGTGGGAGATAAATGATCATTCACAACAGTTAACCGACTGAGTGAATGCATAGAAATTGATAATTATATTCAGCGTAACGACAGTATATATCTAATTATTCTTTTAGTTGTCTTATATCAAATATCATTATTGGAAGGTGTGCATAGCTTGATATCATTTGGCAATGGAAAAATAACAAAAAACATTGTCTTTGATTGACTATGTTGGATTTTCATCATCAGTATTATTTTCAGTTTTCCTTCAAATGGTAAAGTTACGATATTAGTATTGCCTTTTAATCTACCGCTTTATTTATGAAACATAAGATGGATTTCAGTGATGATACACTTCGTACGGAATAACTTGCGAAAGATTATACATTATCGATCAAGTGTTACGTGTTTAGGTTATAATAATCAGTAACATAGATAACGTGAAACCAACAAGGTTGGTAAACATTTAACAAAAAAATGTATTTCTCTTGGAAAATGAAAATATAATTAGTTTTAAGAATCAAATCCAAAATTATTCCAAGAATTGTCCACGATTTAAATTACAAAAGTCCAAGTATTGAAATGTTAAAAAAATCAAGTTCGAGTCCTGTTTGAAAATCCAAGATGGAAGACGATGACGTATGATGTAGTCTGTACTTTGTTTATCTACAGTTCCTTGTAAATTCACAAGAATTAACACTCCGCTGATGGAAATCCGAATACAATTTTGATAAACTGTCTCTGTCAACCGATTATATATGAGCACATCAAATATTTCCCGCGATACGTATTAATCCTTTTAAAATCCATATGAACTTAAAGTAACATGGATTCAAACACTGGCTACAACAACCAAACAAAAGACGACTACACCAACCAAAAAATGACTTTATGTCAGATGCTAACTATATTTCAATAACAAGTAATTATATCCTATTATAATACTCAGTTTTGCAAAGATCAGCAACTTGCAAAATCGAGAGAAAAAAGGGAAGGGTCAAATTATCGTGTTTAAATCACGTACTCCTAACATGACCATGTCAAGAAACAATCATTTTACTTTAAGAACAAAAAGTTGTTTACCTCTTCATTCACAAGTCCGATCTTCACCTTGACATCAACAAATCATTTTATAATTAAAATTTAACCTGTGTACGTGGTTGCGGTTAACCCTGAATAAAGGACAGGATCCTGGTAAACATTACTTGTTTACCAAAATATAATTCATTCAACCGTTTTTCCGAAGAAAACAACTATCATCAGTAAAAGTACATTACAATAGCATAAAATGAAAAATGAAAATTATTCAAATCTGATAAACAAACAATTAAATTAAAATACATTTATATTAAATCGGATATACGTAGCACAAGTCAATGGCAGATTTCCATTTGCACAAGTAAACACTGCATGAACACGGTTATATTTGTGTCGGAAGGTTGCTTTCATTTGTTAGCATGACCAGAAATACAAAGTAAAAACCGGGCAGATATTCGCCTGATTTCAGTTCTCAAAAACCTAATAGAGCTGTCGTAGGCTCATCGCGTCCTTTTATGTTCAATAATGCAACGTGTCAGTGAGGTTTATTGAAATGACGTTATATGGCATGGGTCTATTGGCCGCTGTTACATGTTTTAATGGGGAACATAAGTACCCTTCTATAAATTTGCTTATAATCCATAGCTGTAATATGATAACATCATCCATCCTAATGGATAAACACAGATAAAACCATCCATCATAAAGGTTAAGCATAGATAACATGATCCACCCTATTGGTTATACACATATAATATGATCTTTCTTAATTACAAGATACATATATTAGTATCCATCATAATGGTAAGACACAGAGATTAGCATCCGTCCTAATGTTTAGATACAGACAGACAGATAATAGCATCCATCTTATTTATTTGATTCAGAGACACAGATAATAGTTTCCATCCTAATGGTCAGATTCAGACACACAGATAATTAGCTTCCATCCTAAAGGTTAGATTCAGACACACATCCTAATTGTTAGATTCAGACATACATATAATAGCATCCATCCTAATGGTTAGATTTAGACACACAAATGAAAACATCCATCCTAATGGTTAGATTCAGACACACATATAATAGGATCCATTCTAATGTTTAGATTCAGACACACAGATAATAGCATTCATCCTAATGGTTAGATTCAGTAGCTTGGAGGGTGAATGGAAAACTGTTGGAAGGCTTCAATCGCATCACCGACCCTTCCATAATACCAAAAACATGTATTTTTACCGCCATGATACATTTGTGTGCATCTGCCAACGCGTATACAGATACCGATTTGACCTCGTTGATGTGGTCGTGCCCTCCTTGCTGCTATCAATTAAAATTTGGATCATGATCGATTCAATAACGTGTTCGAGGATCATGCAAATATATCGTTATAAATCCATGCGGGGTTGCTCAAGCATTACTAAATCAATTTCTAAAACGATTATGTCTCCGTTGCACAAAGTCTGATGAATATTTATTTGCGTATCCGTTAAACACAGCAAGAATATTAGTTATCCCTGATTACTTTAGGTGTTGTTGTATAACGTTGAGTAACATACAATCACATCTGTATTTTTAGGCCTTTTTCGATAAAATATCAGGGCTGGATTAGATTATTTATCAAACATAACATCATCATACATGACTAAATTATTACTATCCCATCAATAACATGTGCAGATGGCGCTTCATCAATATGAGTAATAAATTCAACATCATCACAGTCTTTATTTATCGTCGCTGCATTTTCATTAGACTTTTAGCATAGCATATCAGAGCTGATCATGTACAGACGGAGCTATCATTACAATTTATCCAAGTATAACCGCCTCATTACAAATTAAGTAACAACTGTGTCTTACCACTCCCAGAAGGTCCAATTACAATCATTCTGATAGAATTTGGTAACGCTGTAAGATGCTTGACCGGTTATCGTGTTCGTGTCGTTGAACAATCAATTACATTAATGATATAATAAATAAATATGGAAGTATATTGTGTAAATACAAGAGGTGTACTTGTCCAGGTGAATTAATGACAATCAGAATGAAAAATAATAGACCAGCGCTTACTGCTACTTATGAACGCTGTGTTACCAAAACTTGAATATATCGCCACTGATAAGTCGGGCTACAAACAAATACAACACGGGGGTGATATTGCCAAATTACCGGGAAATCCATATGCCAAATACCCATGAAAAAACACCTTTCATGACATAATTACTGTGGCAGTGGAACCAGACTTGATATCCGACTTGACAACCAAGACCAACGAAAATCAGGCGGTATATCCAATATATGCTATCGAACAAGCTTGTTATGCATGCTCATGATGTAGCTTATTGATCAATTGATCTTCAACAGCAACACATCACAGATGTGAAATTGATTCACGCGTTAAATTCCATAAAAAATAAATCTTTCAAGGAATCACTGGCTAACTGCTTATTAAAAACCGCTATGAAAGGTAAACTAGTATATGAGGCTTGAAATTAATAATGGAGTCAGCTTATTATTCTCCGAGCGGATAATGGAGATGTAGCGCCACGATTAGCAAACTCGCCTTAGCTGTTGGTGTTGACCGTGCCACCGCAGCAACATAGTTCGCCCAACAACCGATATGGGAAATCTATCTAACAGCGCCTAAACGAATATAATACGCACATTTTGATGTTTGCATACCTAATGAAGTTCATCAGTCTGATATTTTATTTTACCATATTATACTAGACGTCTTAAAACATACAAATACGCAATAACTGTCGTTCATGCTGCAAGTAGATACAAAGAAGTAGAACCGTTATCAACATACACAACTTGTGAAGTATCTTCTACGTTTAAATACATTTATCAACGAGGTGGTCAACGATGGCCACAGCTGTTACAAATTAAACCTGGCAAATAATTTCAAGGCGCAATATCATTTTTGATCAAACAACACATCAAAAAAGAACGCGGACATACGGCGATTCTTCGCTATCAGGCCATTGTTGAGAGATTTAATTGAACACTTGCTGAGAGGTTATTTGGATATCATACGGAAAGTAGTAAATTCAAAAGAAAATATCTCGCGAATGGGCTTTTAAGATTACCAAGTGTGATATTTGCGCTAAATGATGAAATTACTTGAACAATGAACATGGAACCTGTTATCTCAATCACACGCGCGCATTTACCTGTGTAAGATGTTTTGTCATAATATCCAGTTCTGGTTAATGCCACCTGGTGAACTTGATGATGGTAAAAAACAGAGCGACCGATACAGTCTGGAGTATCACAACACACAATTTCCAGCGTAGTTACATCCACGGGTAGACATGCAATATACTTATTAGATTCAACTGCTCCTCAACGTGGATTTATTCGTGAAGAATTACAAATAATTCCTGAAGACACACAATTGTCCCTCCGATCGAATAACTAGCACCTGGACGTCGATAACACTAAAGGAAAGTTAACATCGTATTTTCGCGTGTATGACAACGACTGTTATCTTTTCTATCGACGGTAAATTGTTTTAAATCGTTTTTCAGATACCACCATAACATCACACAATTACATCTCGCACAGTGATTATTCTGTTTCTGCTTCAGTCTCATGATAAATTTGACATCGATATAAAACTCTTGATTACTTTTGTATCAAGTAGCGTATAACTGGCTATTTTTTCTTATTGTGCTATCGTCGGTTATGTCATCGATGATATCTGCTTCATCGATTACAACTCTTTGCAGCTGAAATATCCTTCTAACTCTAGACACTGCCAAAAAAGAACAAGTTTGACCATTCGACATGATTGTCTACGATCCAAACTCGAGTATCTGAAATAGTTAATTTCTGAGATGAGTGAATCGTCATCGCGTATCCTAACATCCATGGAGATTTGTCTGCGCGCAATGCATCCTCAAAAATGTTAATATCAACCATGACAATGTCGTTTAATACTAGATTTTGCTTCTGAGCTCGTCGTGATATATTAGCGTTGATGTTGTACCATCGTGTATAAGCTGGTCTATAACACAACGACGTTGGTAGCGTCGGGAACGTTTTCTTATGCAACTGAAGAAATTGCTTCTGAAGTGTATCACGAGTTATTTTTTTACTTGCTACTGTTAAATCATTTTCGTCAACGTTGCAAGAAATTATCCATGGAAGTTTCTCTTATTACTGTGCCTACTGCCCTACACTGATTTTTATTTGGCAACAACCTAATTAAATTTTTAAGTTGTTACTAATTTATCATCAATTGATCTGTGGTCGATATCGATTCGATTTCTTCGTAATAATCAACAAAACGTTTAAGCCAATCGTGTTGGGGATTTTCCAGTAAACTTTGGTGTCTGACCGTGATCTCCACACATAATCAGAGCTGTGTTTTTTCGACATCAGCCAATCAAGAAACATTTTTAATATTTCCAGCGACACTGTGCATATCTCAGTCTAAATAATATCCGCAGGGATATATGTATTACTAATCCTGTCAGGAGTCCACGCATCAACGTTGTATCTGAAAAAGCTATGGTAAGTACACAAATTAACTTCTCAGGTCTTCATCTCCCTGGCAAGTCGATGTGTTGGTGTTAGCACAATCATGTCATTGCTTGGAAATGTAATTAATTTGATGACCCAAGTTTTCTTGCCACATCAGCCAGGTCCATTCAAATACACAATTTGTGTCTGGATACGAGATCATGCACGGACGCCGCAAAAGATAGTTGTGATATCTGATCACATTCATAACAATCCAATATCATAACACCTGCAGTTGGTTTATAATTGCGTATCTGTTCCTGTTGTATTCTCCACGATTCCCACGATGCACCCTCGCTGATGAACTGTGATAACAAATCCGAGTATTTCTTATCGATACAGAACGAATCCGTGTCATCTCTGATTGTGGTGCGCGGAAATCTGTTTATCATTGTTAATACATTTATCAAGACTTATTCGTGCAACGAAACTCTTAGATGCGTGTATTGCGGTAATTCGCCATTGATTTAACCAATAACGCCTACTTGTGTTCCGTCAGACAAGATGGGGTTTTCCTTGAATGATAATATTTCTTTCGTCGGCGTATCATCGACCACGAATTCATATTCGACGGAATCCATAATAAATCGTGAATGACTAACCACGACACCACCCTGAGTAAACTTACCGATTACGTTTCTAGCAAGAATCCTTTGCGGTTTATTTTTCACTGTTGCTGAGTTTAATCTTGATAATTTTAGGAGCTTTATTGACAATATGATCAATGGGAGTATCTGGACATATCTTGATAAATCGCTGGTAAACTCGTCTTGACTAATACACTCATGTGAAGTTAACCAAACTTTTGATATGATATAACTGCTACACTTACCGTCAACAATGTTAATATTACAATATCAAGAATGTATCTTAACAGCACTATGAAAGCTCAGCGCGCTTCTGAAAGATGTCTACCAAACCAGACATAAAAAACCGGAAAAAGATCCTTAGAAAACTCAAAAGACTTTATACGGAAAAACCCGGTCAGGTCAAAGTCAGGTAATGGTCCATCAATCGGGTCATCTCATGCGTGGGATGTCCAAATTGCGACAAAAATTCCGGCGCATTCGTCTTTACCGATCAAACAACTCCCGGGATAACAGGCGGCATATCAAACGAAATGAAGTCTTTACGTTATACCGGGTATTCCACAAACTGCCATGTCCGTATCACAACAGCTTAACTGAACATCGCTGAGAAATTGAGCGTGTGTTGGCTTCCATTTCTTTCTTTTTCGTGCGAAATGAGCTGCGACTGACGCAATCAAAAAACAATTTCTCAGTATTTCGTCAAAGTTCTCAAATGAAAATTTCCGTTTCATCAAGAGAATGACTACGATATAATTCGCCGTCGGGTTGAACAAAATTTATCATTTTTCCATCATTGGAACTCTAAATCAGCCATACAGACACGGGATAGTTTTTACTTATGTGGTGAATAGCATCAGATATAATTTCTGAGTATGGGTAAAGTCATATAATTAGATTCCGCGGAAATATAGTCACCATGCGTTATGATCAACTATGTTTATTGGAGCTCTTCCATTTGCTATGTAGTGTTTTGAATCATACAAAACCTCTCCGGTTATCGTTGTTACAAATATTATCTATTTCTCCAATCTGGTAACAATATTTATTGTAGCTCCGGTGTTTTTGACAGATTCAGTCCACTTGGATATTTTTTCACGTCGTAGATCAGTTAACCCGTTACTCAGTGTCGCATTTGCAAAAATGCTCAAATACTCGCTCAGCTACACGATTCAACCTTGACAAAGACAACGATGAAAATCTCCTTGGTGCTAGTCTGTTAATATCAGATTTACTAATCAGATAAATTTCGTAAACGAGAGCGTTGAAACTATTATTTGCATGAAACGCCGTTTGTCATTGGTGAAATCTATCGCCGAGACGATTTCACCAGCAAGTTTATCATTCATTGTCGCGGCTGTGTTATTAACACTGTGTCGACCATATACGTGGCATCGTTGCGATAAAACTCATACTTACAATAACAAATACAAATATGCCTACCTGTCTTCACAATCCACGGATGTCATTTGTGGGGAGCGGGCTTGGTTGGTCGGTGGATGGTTGGGTGTTTTATTTGCATGTCCTGCAAATGTTCTGTAGTCTGTATACAAAAATTAACGAGCCCGCTTAGGTCCCTGTCTGAATTCACTAAGATACAACAGGGAAAAAGTAATTTTAATAATAAGTTAATTTGTCAGACTAGCTATGAAATAGTAACAAGATAGGTACATACTGAAACTTATAACAAACTATGACTTGTTCAAAAATATAAACCGCTCCGGTGGCCTAGTGGTTAGAGCGTCCGCTGCGGAACCGGGAGGTCGTGTGTTCGATCCCTGGCCGAGTTATATCAACAACTTACAAAAATGCTATTATTATTATTGCTCAGCATTAATGGGTTAGTGTTAGGATTTGTCGACCTGGTGTCAGGATAATGTGACTGGGTGGGACATCATGTCATGCTAGACATCACTATTAATGCTTCATTGCAGACATCGTAGCGATATGAAAGAAAAAAAAATGTTCAAGCTACGTTAAAAAATCCTACTCTCACTCACTCAAAAATGAAAACATGTTTTCTGTACTGTGACAGTACTATGACATTCAAAATGACTAGATACATTACAAAATATGCAAAATCGGTAATTTCATACATTCACTCTAAGTTTAATAAGATAATATCTCTGCAGATTTGTTCAAATGACTAAAATATTTACTTTCTGCAAGTGCATTTTAAAACTGTAACATGCTATTCGTGACATGTAGTTTAGAACTGTGCAGTGTCCGTGACATTGGGTTTAGAATTAGGCATATAGTGTCCTTCACATGGGGTTAGAATTGTACATACAGTGTCCATGTAATGGGGTTTAGAATTTGGCATACATTGTTCGTGACATGGGCTGTAGAACTGTGCATACAGTATCCATAACATAGACTTTAGGCACTTCTCAGCCACATAGTAAAATCTGTCACGTTGCCCTATTGATGCCTTGTAAAATATTAATGAATATGTATCAATATATTTGCATCATTGGTATTTCCCCATCCCATAATAACCACTAGTTAATATTTGGTTATATTAATGTTACAGGAACGGTTATTAACAATTTGATGCATAATTATAACTAATTTATTGTGATTAGACATACCCCACCACGAATATAAAACTTACATGCACCTATGTATTTAGTGCACGTGGATAGAGTCTTTTTGCACACACACACACACACACACACACACACACACACACACACACGCACGCACACACACACACACACACAAAGAAAATAAGATATTCCAACTACGGGATGTGACGAAAGTTTTGTGACATATATTCTAGGTTTTGTTAACTTATTCGGAAGTGAACCAGTTTAAGAATTACAAAATTATCATGTCAACATTAAACAGTCAGCAACAAAAACGAAGACATAAAAGAATACAAAATAATCTACTTAGCTGCTTAAATGAAAGTTTAAGGTCACAAATCAGTGATCATCCTTGTAAAACCAGTATGCATGATGTAAGATATAAAGAAATGATGATGGTGGTGGTGGTGTTGTTGTCTAAAGTTATGCTTTTCGTTATTATTATTATTATTATTATTATTATTATTATTGCGATGTTTACAAAGTAGTTAAAAACTAAGTTACCACATTCATTTACATAATATATTATGATTAACACATCAGAAAAAAAAGAATATAAAATGAAACAGACTTTAATGTCTAGTTTGCTATAGTATCGAATTATTGTGCTAAAATTCACAGTTTACATTTTAAACGATGTATGCAGACTTGTAACTGGATTTAGTAACCATGGATTAGGTGCCGATAAGTAAATCAAGGTTTTGTAATCAAATATTAATACTGGATGCAAATACACGAGAACCTAAAAACATTAAAAGAAACCTAGAAGAAACAATTTTTACACGACCGATCATTCTCGCCATTGTTTGAAATTCTAGATAATATGACATAAACCTATTTATATTTTTATTTCAATTTTCTGATACCATACATAATATTGATTTTATTAATACAGTTTATAATATATTAAATTCTATTTTCTGATACCATACATAGTATTAATTTTATTATTACAGTTTATAATATATTAAATTCTATTTTCTGATCCCATACATTGTATTAATTTTATTATTACAGTTTATAATATATTAAATTCTATTTTCTGATACCATACATAGTATCAATTTTATTAATACAGTTTATTATATATTACATTCTATTTCATTATATCACAAAGAGTATGCACAAAAATCACGTGCTGAAAATATGCTAACAATTTTCAGCATTTATTTTCATAGTTAATCTTGATGTTCGTCAACGCTTTCCGAGACTATTTTTCTACTTCGTAGTGACGTTTTGACCAAATCGCAGTTTTAGTCAACTACCAAAACTGATTTCAAAATTTTAATTCCGTTCCCAATTTTTCACCTCACATTCTTAAACCCTATACGTGTCACATTTATACTCTTGTATTCAATGATTTACCTGGACCTTGTCTTGAGACAGCTTTGTGAGTAGGTAACATTTGAGAGTGCGAGACCACCAGTTAAATTTAAAACTCAACCGCAGCACATTATATGAAAGCATTCATTAACTCACCTCTGTTCGCGTGGATTAAATTTTCGGACAGACCTACGTGGGTACGTGTGAAGGCTTGCCAGTTCTTTCCCTAGGGTCGGTTGTTCTTCTTTATGTCTTTCTGGGTTCTTCTACTACATATACCGACCACCATATATAGCCCAGTATGTGCTGAAGCCAAAAAGATTCAAATATAAGAGACCACAATCTCCTCATTAACAGGTGGTCGTATTCAGTAGGTTTTTTTTTTACAAGCGACTTGTTCTGATATTTAGTTGGTCGTTAATAACATATGGTGCCGATGCGATTTCTAACATGAGTACCACGACGAACATCTTCAACATATTGTGATTGTCATTCTACCAGGAGACATCTTACGATATCTTGTTGACCTAAATGAGCATGGTGCCAATTCGACATATAGTATGTACGCCATCGCAGCCAATTCAAAATTTTGTTATCGATGAGGAATATCAAAACTGTTCTTAGTTAACAGCCGATAAAAGGAAGAAATTATTATTTAATATATGCGATTCACTAGTCTGGTATAGCATTTAAGTGCGATGCAATATTATGACACACTCTAGCATTCAACTGAGATGCACTAGTCTGGTATCTTATGGCATCTAACTGAGATGTAATAGTCTGGTACCTTATCGCATCTAACTTAGATGTAATAGTCTGGTACCTTTAGAATTTAACTGAGATACACTAGTCTGGTACAGTAGAGTACTTATCTGAGATGTAATAGCATCACACACTCTAGCATTCAACTGTGATGCAATAGTCTGGTATCTTATGGCATCTACCTGAGATGTAATAGTCTGGTACCTTATAGGATTCAACTGCGATGCAGATGCATTGTGCACTATATTTTAACTGAGATGTAGAATACTTTAGAAAAACGTTATCTTTCAAAAACTAGTTAAGCTCCATATAATGCTATGTTTTTAATTTCACGATTTACTTTAACGAATTACGTCTTATTTTCCCTGTCGAGTCGTTTATTACTTGATCTTGTAAAGCTATACGATCTTGAAATCGTACAGTTCATATAGCCAGATACAAGTATGTCTACTAATCTGCATCAACAAGTAATTGATTATTTCATCATATCGCACCATTTTGATAATATTTATTTCGGGATTGATGTTGTTTATGTCAATGTTAACATTCTTGCTATCAGGGTTCACACTATTTATTTCAATGTTAAGTCGTGCTATCAGTGTAGCAGCAGAAAGGGTGGACAGACCAGCCTCGTAGAGGCGTCCATTTGGCAAACCATGGCTTCCTCCAAAATCGTAAAGAAGCGTCCATTTGGCAAACCAAGGCTTCCTCCAAAATCGTTCAAAAAGGTTTCCTTTGGATACGCAAGGTCGTTGTCACAACCCCTCTGCTGTTATGGGGTTAAACATCTTTATTACGGTGATGATTGTTGCGATTGCTAGCAATTTAAGATTTCACAAACAGCCTAATTTGTAAAACCTCACCTCATAAATCAATTAGATTATTAGACTGGGCAGTGAGTTTAAAATTAATTATCGTTAACGAATTAGTATGACATCGCATATAGACTGGATTAGTTGGATCCTCAATGATTATAAACCCTGGAGGAGATGTTGGTGCAAATGAGTATAAAATATATCCATGTTAAGCTTGATTTGATCTTTCGAGATTTATTTGATAACTTCCTTCGATAAGATCACACACTAAATTAAATGCAATCACCGAGGATATATTGACGTTTTGAGGAGTGATATGCCGCCCGCCTCCATCTGGGTCATTATAATGCTTGAGGATTGTTGTTGTTTGCGATTGTGGTATTTTCTTCCATGTGTCATGTATCCTTTTAAAACCATCGTCGATGGCATCATTGAGAGATTTTTTCATCACATGTACGTTATATCCTGGAACCTTAAAATCGGGGATATCTTTCTCGCGTATATTATATTTTTGGCAAATTCTGTTCTTGTTTTAGGATTATCATGACCTAATATTTCTTGAATAATATTTAAATGATGTGTTTCCATGTCTGTGATAATTTTGTTACATCGTTCTACATTCTTGATAAATTGATCTCCGAGATCATATTTAAAATAATTCTTCTTTTTTCAAACTCATTTTTTATTTCTGTGAAACGATTGGTAATTTTTTCCTTTAATGGTATAAGCCATCGATCGTTTTCAGTTCCACCTAAAACAAGAAAAATATGATTTGATATATACTTTAGTACAATCTATAAAAGTCGTATGATACTCCTCCTTATCAGAAATATAATCAGACTTTTTTTCGGTTCAGGTGGTAAATTAACGGTTTCTTGTCGAGGTGGGATTTCAGGCCAACCCAGTATTGTTCTTATCGAACTCTGATAGATATCTACGGCATATCCGGACGAGTTTATCTCAATGGCAGATGATAACGTCGGTTCATGAACCGTTATAGCTATTTTCGATTCTTTTCCAGCAATGGATTTTGTTCTGCGTTGTAATTCATTATAGATCTGTTCAATTTGGTATCACCCAGATGGTAGAGAAACAACGTTCCAATCTGGAGTACCACCGGGTTTATTCTTACTCGCAAACACCAGGGAATTATTCGGTTGTTGACCACCGAAAGGTGGTGATCTAATATTTGGCCAACTATGGTATACTCGTAATTTTGCTAGTGCTATCTCCTTCACCGGAATCACTGTAGGGTAATTCAAACTGAATTCAGGATTGATTGAGGTTATTGAGATCATGCTGGTTTTCACCGGTGTGGTATTTTCTGCTATTCGTTGAAGTAGTTCTTGCGATGTCGCCATTGTTATTATACTCGTGTTGTTTTTCTACTTTTGACATCGCGGAATCATAAACACGTACCATCGCTGAAAACTCACTATCGGATGTTAATGTATCATCGAGTGTCGATGATATCATCGAGGATAATTGGGAGTATGCGGTTGACAAAACATGGAACTTAACTAACGCTGGCTGCATGATGATATTTTTTTGTTATTATTGAAATTATTCCACCGATTATTGTCGCCGCCGATATACAAATTGGAACAGCTATCGGGGCAACCATTGTCACCAAGGATAGTATTATACTAGCACCGGTGATTACAGCTGATATCGAGTACACGGTAATATCAACTGTGGTGATTCTTCGGTATTTTTTTATTTTTACTTGATACTCCTCAGTGAGTGTTTAGTTTAGTTTCAAATTCTCTGACCTGATCATAGCGATACTGATGTGACGTTGCCAATGATGACATTTTATTTATTGTAATAGATTTCAAATCGCTGGCCTTAAATTCGCTAGTGAATTCAATTTAGTTGTTTACTGAAATCCGCTACGAATTCCACATACCATGTTACTGAAACCCTAGCCAAATTATTATCAGTGGATATTATTGTGAATTGTTCAATTGTTCCCTTGTCGATGATCGTTGATATCATATTGTTGACCCCAGATGAACACGTTGATAAAATATTAAATTGAGTCGGTGACACAAGTGTTAATCGATAAATACCTTTGACTGTCGCGGTGATATTTAATATGTTATTTTATGGTGTCCACATAATTGATCCTTGTTGAATCCTGTATACTACGTTGCTGGTTTTCTCATGAGGAATCTTTGTTTTTACAGGTGTTTCTATCATCCTCGGTAAATCATATTTGATTACATCGTTGATCTTTTTGATCTCTTCGATGGATTTATTTTTACATCTATGAGTTTTATGTCAAGTTTATCTAATGAGGTTCCAAAAAATTTTTCAATAAGATTTTTCCGAAAAGCTGAACATTTCTCAACATGATCTTCATACCTAGATCGTAGTGCTGCTAATTCTAATAGCTCTTTTTATCTCTGTGAGTTTCGGTGTGGTCACCGGTGGATTTCGAAAGAAATCCAACATATGTTTGTCAATATTGTCAATTATACTTCTTTGTAATTCAGAAAACCGATTAAATTTAGTTATATGGTCGTTATATTCATGGCGTAGTTTTTTTTAAATAAGTCTGTCATTGATGAATAATTATCACCTAGCGCTGTTAAATTATCTGTCAGCGTCAAAACAAGTACACCCAGTTTGAGTTTACCCTCCTTGGAAAACAAAGCGATAGTATCTGCTGCTACGTCGCGTCGTTTTCAATTTACCCTGACGATCTTGAAATACAACTATTTCATTGGGATCAACACTTGCGAGATTTAAAATCTCTGATATATCATCTTCCATTATTTGTAGTACATCACCGGTTGCAGATATTTCCGCCGTGGGTGTTTTCAGGCTTGATAAAGATTGCCCCCAAATATCATTCATTATACTCTAAGATCTCTCTAAAAAGCAACGAATTTCCCAGTCCCTCCTCGTTTGTAATTTTCACTGTGTGAAATACCTTGTAGATTGTCTAAAGAATTATCAGTTTTTATACCATTTATGTGATCAATAACAAAACCATCCTTGTTCAATCTGTTAAATACCTCTTAGACGAATCTGTGATTAAGATGACTTTTGCCTCCAACGCCAAACATAAGATTCTATGATTACTCACAGCACCAACTGATTTCTTGAGTCTTCGGTGTCACACAATACCGTCACGAGATGCTTCATAATTGGTAATCACGGGATGTGGTTGAAATTATTGGTTCATTTATATAGTATAATATTTTTTGTCTAATTCATTATTTGTTTTAATTATTACTTGAGAATCTATCAATATAGTCTTGAGCTGTGATTTTGATTATGTCTTTGACGCTATCAAGGACAAAGTCAAGGACGCTGATACAGAGTCATTGACGGAATCTTTGATGGAGTTTTTAACGGAATCTTTGTCTCGTTTATCATAATAGCGCTTTAACTCTCTGTATCGCTTACCACCGCAGTTGAGACATAACAGCGACTTACCACGCACACCTACCCCACATCATATGCTAGGTAAGGGCCCAAAACTCCCAAGACGTACACTTTGTAAATGATATCTACAGAATTCATTTCTGCATGATTTTTTACATGCGGTTACTGATCCTATCATAAGCCATTTTCAATATTTTATATAATACATTCTTTATTTAAATACTTGTTTTAATTATAATATGGAGGAGTTCGAGAGATTATCGAAAATTAAGCCTTAGAAAAATAATGAATTAAATCTCGATAGAGTCTCCATTGATGTACCAAAGAGTCTAATAAGTGATAGAATCATGTTGGGTAAAATCCGTGATGGTTTTAATGAATTCGATCGCGATAGAGCATTTCACTGTTGGTCGACATTTTGAATTGATGGTAGTATTGATGCTACCATGAACGACGAAAGAGCAGCAGTGATAATCTCACATCTTGACCAGAAAAGTATTTTTTTTAGAGTGAAATTCATTATCCGCTAAGAAACGGGGAATTGGATTATACGCGACAAATTTGAACCCATCCTGAGAAATAAGAGAACTGTCACTGTGAGTCAAGATTCTAAACCATGAATTCTGACTGGAATTGACAAACCGTATTACGAGAGATCCTAACCTGTAACAGCAGTTGTTTATGGTATCTATCCGATAAATGATAAACTTAGTATTGAAAAACTAAAACCAATGAAATATTCGTCGTTGAATTGTGTAGCAGAACGAATAATAGAACACTTCACAAATGCGTTGCGTGGAAACAAATTGACGGATCTAAGACGTAAAAAATAAATGAATGGGGATTAACAGCGAAGGAGAGCGGAACAACAATTCAAAATGTGGCCGCGTTAGAACGGATACTAAAATTCCCAATTTCCGTAGAGACGGTAACAGGCGAGATATTATATGAACCGAAATATAAATCGAGAGGATCTCCAATCAAAATTATTGACCATAACGAACATGCATGGACACCTGCGGTAACAATGTTTGTGCGGGATTGAACGATACAATATTTAGAGGGGAAATTGTTCTGATTTTATTTCTCAGTCAAGTAAAAACGATCCAGTGTCAGTGTGGTTACTTCACAGTTTTGAAGACGAAGAGGGTAAATTCGATCAATTTGTAAGACCCAATGACGAATTATACCGTACTGAAGCCCTCCACAACGAGAAGAAAAAACTGGCTAGTGGTTTTTCAACGGATTACGACGAACAATTATTAACAAACTGTTTTACAATTCCATCAGTTGCAGCTCATTTCACGAGAAAGACAAATCTATGGAAACCAACACGCGCAGATTTTCTCTCAGATATCGAATCAAGAATATAGCCATGGTCGATTATGGAATACAAAATACAACCCTAAAAGTATTATTTCGGTTGATATGATTGCGTGTTATCCAGGGTGTTTTCTTGGGTATGGAGTGTGCTCTGAGTACTTCAAAAGATTTGGACATCCCACACATGAGATGACCCGTGTTGCGATTAATCTCCCACTGCCTGATTTTGATTTAACCGGATTCGCTCGTGTGGTATCATCTGAGTTGTCTAAAGGACTTAATCCGTATTGTTATGTCTGGTTTGGTAGACACATCTCTGAAAACCCTGGATGCCAATAGTGTTATTACGGTATATGATTGATTCTTAAATGCTGATATCGCTGATTGTCAGTGAAGTAATTATATCATATCGGAAACAAACAGAAGACTGGTTACCACAACCCGATGGTCTAGATAGTATAATCAGCGAAAATAAAAAAAACGATTCCCCGATCTTGACGAAGAATATATCGTGAAATGGTCAAAATAAATCTTTGAAGCTAGAAATAAACACGCAAAAGATTTCGGTAGAAGAATAATTGATAAATTCACACAAGGTGGAAAATACGACCATAAACGATTTTTTCTTCGCGGTTGATTATAGATGATGCTGAATACGATTTTATGATCGCAGATGTAACATCTAGCGTTATATACGTCGATCATAAAGACGCGTTCTTGACCGATGTAACCAAATTGGGTTCAGTTGTTACTTACACAGATGGAGAAAATCCTCAATATACGTACTTAAGGTCGTCTATGCTGGCTTATGCTTCTATTAATTTACTTTCGATGATAAATAGATTTCCTGACACAGCAGTTAGTGTCGCCACTGATTCATTTTATATAGACGTACAATATAGCAAAGAAGAAGCATAATTCACTAATTCAGACGAGAGCTGGGGATCATGGAGAATTAAAAAAGAAATACTGCGTGATTACTCCAAATCAGCAGATGTTACAATTGAAAACAATTGCTTGAAAAATATTTCTTGAAAAACAGCAACAGATGACCGAAACAAAAACAAAAGGGAACTGAAGTGAAAACAACAGATTTCAGAACTATCTAATGCATCGTCGTATTCCAATCCAATATGTAGATATAAAACCAGTCACTTAAACGGCTCTGTTGGGTCAGGGAAGACGACTCGTGGGATTAAATTATTTCGAGGGAAATTAAACATACAGACTTGCAAGGGAGAAAAAACAACGAGGAATTAATGCTTGCACTTATCACAGTTTCTTTCGATGGAAAGGTGACGAATGGACTCTTGATTGAATGGGTGAGAAACATATTCCTGAAATGATTATTTGGGATGAGATATGCACAGTGTAGTTACATGTATTACAAAGGTTTCTTGATTGGATATTGCTAGCGAATACAAAAGTCATAATGTGTGGCGATCATGGTCAACCACCACGATTTGTCGGTTTGTCTCCACATGATTGGCTAAAACATGTTGTAGACTATTATGAAGAAATTAATACCGATCATAGAGCACTGGATGAACAATTACGTGAGTTCAAGAAACTAATCAGATTACAACCGGATAGAATCCAATGTGAAATAGCGCGTGAAATAATTTCAGAAACACCATTAAATGATTTCTGGGAAGCGTGGATACCAAACGATTTGATATTGGCAAGTTGAAAGATAGTCAGAGACACACTTCAGATGAAGTTATTTAACACGCATTAAGAAAAATTTGCAACACTTCCAGTGCCGTTGAGTTATAAACCCAAGGATACACGAAGACAAAATATCGAAGTTGAAATTCCAGGCTTGAAAGAGTCAGAAAACAGATTCTCGTGTTAAATGATATTGTGTTGGTTGATATCAGTGTTGTCGAAGATGCATTGCGTGCTGATAAATCCCCATGTAAGTTAGGATACGCAGCGACGATATATTCTTCGCAGGGATTGAGTATATCCGATACAATTGTTTGGATCATAGATAATCACATCGAGTGGTGGAATTTAGTTTATATTGCGGTGTCCAGAGTACGAAAAATAAATCAACTTCGAAGATTTGTTTAAGACTACAACGACACTACAATAAGGGATATTGTCAGCGTTGATATAATCAGAAAATAACTCTCTGGTTATAAACAACAGGACAAAACAAAATAACAGAAGATTTGATATTGATGCCGAATGTATAATCACTCTGAAATAACAACAGAATAATCACTGCGCGAGCTGCAATTTTATAATGCGTTGGTGTTGGTAGGATAAAAATCCTTGCCAATTTACCGTAGACAGAAAAATAGCACTATTTGTCATACCAGAGATAATGTGATGATGACTTGTCTTGAGTACAACAGTCGAAGAAGTGCTAGTTAAGACCAGACGGTGGTAATTGAGTATCCTCGGGTATCACTTGTAGTTGTTCACGAGTAAACCCACGCTGTGGAGCAGTTGAATCCAACCTATAGACTGGCGGTCTAAACGTAAAGCGCTTATTTGTAAAAACCAGCAGAAATAATATATCAGCCTGATGAACCTCATTAGGAACGATGACATCAATATGCGAGTAGTTGATTTGTTTAGGTGGTGGTAGATAAATTTGTCATATCGCCTGTTTGGATAACCAATGCGCTGCAGTGGTATTTTTCACCTTTGCAGCGATAGCGAGTTTACTGATTGCTGCTTTACCCCTCCATTATCCTCTTGAAGAATAATAAATAGATTCCATGTTGATACTAATTACCAGCACCCAACATCAATTTACTTTTCATCGCCGATTTCATCAACCATGAAGCTAATTTTTCTTAGAAGGATTTATCAGTGATATAATTCAACATATGAATCAATTTCACATATGCCATATGTCACTCCTGCAGATTAATGCTTTTTAAGCACCATCATGAGCATGACACGCCTTATCAATGGCGTTTATTGGATATTCACCGCGTCGAGGTTGGTTTTGATCATCGAGTCTGATGTCAAGTCTGGTCCCGGGTCCACAATAACTATACCGTGGAAAGTGTTTTTCTCCTGGATATTTTGCCCATGGTGTTCCTGGGAGTTTTACTAACTTGGCAGCAATATCTCCTCCTCGTTTTGTTTTTTTAAATCATCTACAGATTTCATAGAAACAAATCTAAATTTTTTTGTACTACATTGTACACACTTACCAGCAAGTGCTGATCTGTTTTTTTTTAGTTGTAATAGTCGTCACGTCGTTTGTGCTAGTACGCTTCTTACATTTCACACAATATAGATCCATAATTTATTTATAATAGCATGAATGTAATTGATATTTGGGCGACAAAAAAAACGAGAACCAGTTAAGCGCTACCGAATGATATTCGCATGATAATCGGACCATCTGGAAGTGGCAAGACACAACTGCTACTTAATTTGATAATGATATGGATGAAATGGGCTAAAACTATATTTGATTGCTGCTAGTGTAGACGATCAGCAATGTTACGAGGTGTTAAAGACTTTTAACGAGAAGGCAAAATCGGAAATCGATAAGGATATTATTGAGTTCATAACCGATATCGAGGAAGCACCGAGCATTGATGATAATGATGGAAGTATTAACAATTTAGTCGTATATGATGATGTCATGTTAGACAATCAAAAGACTCCTGCTAGGATAGTTTCTAGACGTAGGCATAAAAATACCGATGTGATATATGTCACTCAACGATACACTCAAATACCAAAAGTGATCAGAGATAACTGCAATATTTTTGCTGCATTCCACGAAGTTGACACACATACGCTACGAAATATTTGGCAAACTTGGTGCGGCGGAGATATGGATTATAATCTCTTTAGAAACTTCTTTAGTCACGTTCAGTCAATTCGACATGGATTTGTAACGATAAATGTGCATGATTCTAGATCAAGATATCGTGTCGAACTTGATAAAATATTTGGTTGAAATCGTAAAAGAGATTTTTAACCCCATACCAGCAGAGGGGGTGCGACATCGACCTTGTGTCTCCAAAGGAATTTTTTTTTTACGATTCAGGAGGAAGCATTGGTTTGCCAAATTGACTTTTTTACGATTTTGGGGGAAGCCTTGGTTTGCCAAATGGACGCCTCTTCGAAGTTGGTCTGTCCACTCTCTCTCTGCTGCTAGTCTTGACATTGTTTATTTCCATGTTAACAGTCTTGATTTCAGGGTTCACATTGTTTATTTCAATGTTAACAGTATTGCCATAAAAACTGTCGCTATTTATTTCAATTTTAACAGTCTTGCTATTAGGGTTGACATTGTTTATGTCAGTGTAAACAGTCTTGCTCTCAAAACTGACGCTATTTAATTTAATGTTAACAGTCTTGCTATCAAAACTGTCGCTATTTATTTTAATGTTAGCAGTCTTGCTACCAGGGTTGATGCTGTTTATTTTGATGTTAACATTCTTGCTATCAGTGTCAACATCGATAGCAAGACTGTTAACATTGAATTAAATAATGCCAGTCCTGATATCAAAACTGTTAACATTGAAATAAATTGAGTCAACCTTGATAGCAAGACAGTTAACATTAAAATCAATAGCGTCCGTCCTGTTTATTACAATGTTAACATTCTTGCTATCAGGACTGACGCTATTTATTTTAATGTTAGCAGTCTTGCTATCATGGTTGACGCTGATAGCAATTTTACTCTCAGCGTTAACGATGTTTTTTTCAATATTAGCAATCGTGTCATCGTTGTTGAAGCTGTTAATCTCAATGCTATGTAACTATGAGGGTTGACGGTGCATATTTCATTGTTACAATCTTGCTATCGGGGTTAGCTTCCATTATTTCAATGTTAACCTGCTTGATGTGAGAGTAGATGCTGCTTATTTGTATATTAACAATCTTGCAATCAGGTTTGAACTGCTTACCTCAATCGAATCTCGCTATTAGTGTTGACATTGATTATCTCAATATAATATTGTTATCAGGGTTGGCGTTATCTGTCACAGTCGAATCTCGATATCAGGGTTGACACCGCTTATTTCAATGTTAAAAATGTTGTTATCAGGGATGACGCTGCTTATTTTCAGTGCAATATCGTAATCAGTGTTGACACTAATTATTCTAATGCAATCTCGTAATCAATGTTAACACTAGTTATTTCAATGCATTCTCGTAATCAAGGTTAACACTAGTTATTTCAATGCAATCTCGCAATCAGGGATGACATTTCCTACTTCAATGCAATCTCTTAATCAGGGATGACATTGCCTATTTCAAACGACCAAATAGGACTCCTGAATTGAGACTTCGCACGGTGAATAGAGGTTACTCAGAAATATGAAATATACATGGATATATTCCAAATTGTTCGAAGCTGAAGACTTACCGTATTTATGAGTAATACCTCCTCTTAATGTATGGAAATAAAACTTTTTACAATTTTCAACTCTTTGCAAAAATACTAATTTTTCTTCCACGGGCCGCTTTATACCATGAACAAGTGTCCGGATATGTATCATGTTCGTTTCCAATGATATCACATTCAAACGATCCAAATTTATCTCAAAATATGCCGTAACAGCGGACCACTGTTCTGGAACCTAAGCGGCGTCAGAAAACGTTAAGTCAGAAACGGTTATTCCCCCTGTCAGTCCTATACCTACCATTATTACGATGCCCACACGTAAATTTTATTTAAAAAATGTTCTTGTTAAAATGTATAATCCAACCTATGGACAAACAGTCACTGATAAGTTACACCTGACAACCTCGTGACCTTGGCCTTGATGTGTACTAAGAATAACAGTCACAATAAAATGCTGCTAGACAAAATCACACCTTTGGTAAATGCTGCACACTCAGTTTAGAACTTTAAACCGCTTTTGATGCATACCATGGTATTTTTTTATATAAATGGAAGATTTGTCAAACTATGTTAGTTGAATAAGTAATGAAATCTTTTCTTGCGGCGATATAAGACAGGCCTTTAGATGTTATGAGGTCGAACGCTAATACGTCACAATATACCGATGACGTCATAAAGAAGCCAAAACACAGAATGGTCCCCTGTTGTACATTTGCATTATGGTACGAACGCAACGAAATCGTGACCTTTCCTAATTCACAACAATTACGGAAACTGTAACTAATGTAAACAAAACGGCCCATGTGTGCAATGCTATGCATTTTTCTATGTACTGATCTAAATTAAATATTTTTTATTTGAAAAATAATAACTCTAAATGTACTATTACAGTTCTGTCTTAAATGACAAAAACTCTTTTATCTAATAATCCTTTGCTCTATGTTACCACCCATCTCCAAATCTGCAAGCAATGATCATATGCAATGACTATTACGAAAAGACTCAAATATCACTTTAAGTCACACAATCTAGGAAAAAAAGAATGGAGGCCATTACACGTTTTGATGCTATTGTGTACATTATAAATAATATCCCAAACTTTCCCTGACACAGTTCATTTACAAAATATTTAAGTGTAACAGTCCATATTGACTTTGCTAGAGTTAGCTTTGCAAACAAAATGATCATAATTTGCATGAATTAATGTGATGAAGGTTTAATCATTCTTATTTCTGAAATAATTTGCAAAGTTACCTTACAAATAAATGGAAACTTTAAATAATGACAAATTAGGAAAAGCAGCTCCAAGTGTTCAACTTGTTTTTATTTTTTTGAAATCATACAGTGGATCACCTTAACGAGATACAGCTAGCACCAAAAGATAGACAAGCATGGCACGTAAAATGTAGACCCTAGTGATGGTGCAGTTATATTATTCGTGATGTGGGAAGAATAATACAGTGGAAAAGTACTCTATTTAAACATAGTTTTATTCCTGTGAAGCGGTTGTGATTGCAATCTACTGTGTAACGATGCCTATTCAAACAGTCACATTTATATTACCTGTGAAAAGTGGAGACAGGGTTGCATACTAAAGTGTAACAGGACTCTTATTCAGACACAGTCACATAGATATATTCCCTGTTAAGGGGAAAACATACTACAGTGCAACAGCACTCTGTTCAAACAATCACAAAGATACATTCCGTGAAGGGAAAAACATACTAGTGCAACAGCACTCTGTTCAAACAGTCACAGTTATATTCTCTGTTAAGGGGAAAACATACTACAGTGAAACAGCACTCTGTTCAAACAGTCTCAGAGGTATGAGAAGTCAAAAGAGCTCTCCTTTACGGATCACTGCCATCTCATCTCTGTCTGCATGGGTTTGAGTCTAAGATTCGGCTAATGTAGTTATGTGAGATAGCTTGCCAGTAGCTTCTCGTGGGTCGGTGGTTCTTTCTGGGGTTTTCCCGGGTTCTTTCTCCACCAATAACACTGGCCGCTATGTATAGCTTATCGTGTACTGAATTAAAGGCGTTAAACCCTACAACAACAACAACAACAACATATTCCATGGGAAGTTGGAGCACATTACAATAAATCAGCACTCTATACAAGCCTTGGAAAATCACATGGGAATTTAAAGTCAATACAAGGTTAAATTAATATGAACAGGTTTTGGGTCCAAAAATTATGTTATGAAGTTTTGTTTCGGAACATAAGATACATTGCAATAATGGCATGAATTCTAATCTGATCTTCTATTATTATAGACATGTCTACTAAGTTTTGATTGTCTACATCATGTGATTTGAGCTTACTCTTCTTTACAAGTTTTGTGTCAAATGATTCCAGATCCCAAATGTTTACAAATATGAAACCATTATAAACTGACCAATATGGACATGAATGTCAAATTGGGCTATTTCAATATATGAATAATATTCCCATTAATACAAGTTCCTCAATGTATATGTATCAAATTGGAACATAAGTTATCAATTATAATTACTTTTAACAAGCATGTTACATATTTCCTGAAATCAGAAAGTGATGATTGTAATTAATCTATATGAAGCAAATTTCTTTGTTTTTGGAGTTGGGATAAACATTTTATTGAATAGTCTAAGAATAAAAATAAAAATTAATTTACAAAAGTAGCATGCTCCTATATTTATAATAAAGCTGGCAATGCAAGTTTATTTAGCATATGTTATCTTGAAATGTATTATACTTTAAGAGCAGTATGGATTTGAGTGGAGATCTTTAGACTGTGCTATTCTGTGCTAAAATATGTGGAAAAGTTTTAAAATGTAATCCAATACAGTAGACACATATCTTTAAATTTCCTTCAATTTGATGTTGTTGTGGTGAATTTAATGTCAGAAAAATGAATCATCTTTAAGTGCTTTCATTGTAGCAAGAATGGAAAGCTCCACTGAAATACAATCTGACATATTGATAGTACAACAATAGCAAGGGTTGTAAAAAGGCACAATTTAACACAGAAACTCATACAGTTATCAGAGAATTGTACATGGAATGAACATACTGACACAGCTGTGCTCAGCCTAGTCACTAAATTGTTAAGGGCATTTAAAACATGCAAAAATGTCCAATGGTTATATACATCTAAACCCATCTTTGCAGTAAACAAATCCAAAACTACTGACAAATGAAACAATGTTAGAACATAAGCTGCTGCCCTTTTTACAATGTTTATCTGATAAAAGCATTCTATACTAAATTTACATAGAAAGTATGGTTAACCTCTACTAAAACTATATCTACCAAAAGATAGAGTATATGGTTTACTTCTACTAAATTTATATCTACCATAAATAGAGAGTATGGTTTACTTCTACTAAATTTATATCTACCATAAATAGAGAGTATGTTATACTTCTACTAAATTTATATCTACCATAAATAGAGAGTATGGTTTATTTCTACTAAATATTTATCTACCATAATTAGAAACTATGGCTTACTTCTACTAAATCTTTCTCTACGATAAATAGAAGGCATGGTTTACTTCCACTAAATCTATTTCTACTGTAAATAGAAAGTATGGCTTACTTCTATGCATAGTATTTTGCCATTTTTGACTATTTCCATATGGAGAAATATATGAGCCCAAAATAATCTTTTCTCTAGATAGTAGTTTCAAGATTCAAGAGTCATATTTTGGTCAAAGAACCCATTTTTTGGTTTTTCAAGGTACAACTAAGCTGTCAAACAGTCACTAGCTTTTTTTAAATGATCAACAGTTCATTTTTGGCACTCAAGGCCTTTTACCAAAATGATATCCATGCTCAACACTATTCACTGTCCTTAAAATATGCAAATTTCACTACGATTTGTTTTGCTCCGTGTATCTAGCAGAATAATAATAATAATAATAATAATAATAATATAATAATAATAATAATAATAATAATAATAATAATAATAATAATAATAATAATAATAATAATAATACTGCTACTACTACTACTACTACTAATAATAATACAAATAAAAATAATAATAATAATAATAATATTAATAATAATAATAATAATAATAATAATAATAATAATAATAATAATAATAATAATAATAATAATAATAATAATAATAAAAATGACAGTAATTAATAATGAGGTCTTTGTATAGCGCCTAATCTTTCGAAGCTCTAAGCGCTTTACGACATCAATAATGATATGACTACACTACAGAACAACAAATGACAAAAACAATGAAATTGGAAAACATAAAAACATGCTGAAAACATATAAGATACAAAACATGATTAGATCGCTAATTTTGTCCCAGCAGTGGAAACAGGTGAGTCTTAATAGCACTCTTAATAGGAACCACTGTATCTTTGTGCCTAATTTCAATGAGCAATTCGTTCTACGTCGCCGGGCCCTTTTGTACAAACGAGCGTTGTCCATATGACTTTGTTTTCACCTTGGGAACAATGAGTATACGATTATCAGAGGAAGAGCGTAAGGATCTAGCTCGTGTATACACATGGGTGAGGCTGGATAGGTATTTGAGTCTGTCATTGAAACATAGCACAGAGAACAAATTTTGTGTTTGATTCTGTATCGAATCGATAGCCAGTGTAGGGTACAGAGCAGAGTATTCTATCAGCCAAGTACAAAGCACATATTTTCAACGTATTCATATTCTAGATAGACTCATTCCACAAAGAAAGATCGAATAACTTTGTAAATAAATATTTTACCTTAAGTGCTGAGGGGGTCCTTCTTATAACAAAATATTCACCTTTTTGCTTTTACTTCTTTTAATTTCAGTAGCCGTTCTTAACGTTTTCCTTTTTTGTCCGAGGCTTTCATTTCTTCCACGTAATCTATGATTTGCTCTCCATGTGCCTCTAAAACATATATCTTCTTTATCTTTAGCTCTCGTATGGTTTCACACTAAACTGCATGTCCTACCTCGTTAATTCAATTTTATCACTTCATCAATATTTTAAGTTACTTTGACAAACTCTTGTTCAACTTTTATATCCGCAAACAGATTTGGGAATTCTCGGTCTATCCTATGATATTTTTAAACTTTGATTTCTTTGGTGGGGGAGGGCGTGGTGATCTCCACAAGCGTCTCTCTCTCTATTAACTATGCCCAAAATGATTCCGTATTCCCCATTTGAGACCTCCGAAGTCTTGCTATCAGTTGATCCACTTGCCATGTAAGAATATTTATTATTATGACCATATTTACTAACTATCTATGCCCAAGTCGTACACGACTGGCTATTATTCTACTATCTCTGCTTGACATTGCTAAAGTTTATATTCGCATGCATTATTTTGTACACCCACAAAATCTCCATCGATCAGCTGATGAGTACACGATGAAACATCCACACGATTTTCACTAGCCTATAGTAAAATGACATCATAGTATACCCGTATCTATAATTATCTTGCAAATCTGCTAGATTTAGTATGTCTGTAACCTTCTCGACTGCATTTATCACCACCTTCAAACCGAAGACACTGGATGTCAACTAAACGTTGGTTACCCCAAATGAGCACCTTCTAACAAACCGGAAGTCTTTAGTTTGGCTCTTGGCTGTTAATTTTGTATATCAAAAGGTCTTGAGGTTACAAATAGACTCGGTCTTGTATTAATATGCCAAGACTCTGTTGTATTCCGAATGAGTGTTACAAAACTGTAAACATCGGCGCTCGATTCAGTAGCAGACGACATAAACTTGAGAGTGCAGAAGTTTACTTGGATAAATAATCAGGGTAGTGCATACATGCAATTTTGAATAGCAGATGCAAACTATTTTACGATGGTATATCTGTACTGTTTATACTTTGTTTTCAAAAAAAATAATGTATAAGGTACAGTACTGAAAGCATGCTTGTTTTCGTTAGTTAAAGAAAAATTCTGCACTCCCATTCTAATTTATACACAGTATAAATTGTGTATAGATTTTAGAAGGAGAGGGATGTTTTCAGTAACTGTCTTTTTACTGAGAAAAATGAGTGCTCGTATCGAATACTGATTGTGTAGACTTTATTGGCAATCTCTGTCTCCCGAGTCCATCCCCGTTTTTGCCTCCCCTGCAATGAAACCTTTTGAATCATTTATATTTTCAAAAGGAAATTTTTGTTCGTGGAATTAGAATAAAAACAAATTTACATTTAAAATCTTACCATGTGCGTCATCTGATTTGATTATTTCTACTTTAATTATGTATGTAATTATTGTTTACTTAAATTATGTGTCTGACAATTTTTACTTGAATTATTATGTGTCTGATTTTTTTATTCATAAAATTCAAGTAAAAAATATTCAGACGCAATAAGGTAAAAATAATCAGACACATAATTCAAGTAAAAATAATCAGACACATAAGTTGAATTATTGTCACCTAGCAAGTATGTCAGAAGTAGGTAGTTAGTTATAGGGAGCGAAAATCGATCGCTTTCAATGAATGACTCACGAGCTTGATTCAAGGGCATCAAACAAACCCCAGGGCCTATATTGTTTGCATATATTAATGTATTTTCATGAACTGTAATCGTATATATAGTTATATGGCTGGGATCTCAATAATTTCAAGTTATTATGTATGGTCCAAAAATTTAATTGGAGTTGGGGCGGTTCCTGTCTTGATAATAAGGTGTATACATTAAGTTATTTTTATTTTCGTGCTAGCAATTGTGTACATTGGTATAAATTAATAATCTTAAAGGTTTCAAAATTGCTATACAGGGGTATGGATGGAATGCCTTTTAAGTGTCAGTTATATGTGTACATTTTTCTTTACATGTCAAGAAAGTCTGTGTCACGGTTTTTAGTTGGTGATCTCAATAATTTTTATTATGTGACCCAGGGGATACGTTTTTTGTAGGGTGGGGATAGACATCAGGCTATCACCTCACGTATTTGTATAAATATTTAGTCCACAGATCACATATGGCGTGAATTACTTGAAACTTATGTAGAATCACCGCTACTCCATTAGCCCAAGTTTATTCTGAGCAATTTAGTTTTATTATTTTTTAAACGTAATACTAGTAGCTTGCAATAACAGTAATAGATGGAAAAAAATTATAAATTGGCATCTATACTATGCAAGAAAAAAATATTATTTTCAAAGTATTTTTATATTATTTTTATTACCTGTAGTTACAATCACATATGGCAATTAATAGGGGTTACTTGAAACATACGTAAAATCGCATCTACCCCTTTAGTCCTACTTTAAGCTGAATAATGTTTATCGAGTTTGACTCGAACGTATGTTTTATAGTTCGTTCTACATATCATAGCTAAATTTTCCTATATTTAACTCGGTAAATATTCAGGTCATCATCATTCAATGTAGCCACAAAAAAATGTAATTCATTTCAAAAGGTTCGTGTGACACGAATTAGGGATTTTTTTATAACGAACTATAATAGCAATAATAATTAGATAAAAAAAAACTATTAAAATAATGGTCGTGGTCTGTACACTTACGAGTGTAGAATATTGTTTTTAAGTCAGAATAGATGTATTTACGTTTGTTTGGCATTATTTACTAAAAGTATATATGTCAATATTTTATGACACTATGTCATAGTTTTAGGTCAGAAATAGATTTATAGATGTGTATAAATTTATTTTGCATTGTTTACTAAAAGTATATATGTTTGTATTTTGTCTATTCCGTATTCTGATGTAAGTTATTTTTTTATCCACAGCCGGCAGTGAACCCATCCACACTGGCATCGTGATGATGGATGGCATGTTGCTAGGCGTAGACAAGAATGCGAATATTCTTCAGGTTTATAATGGTCATGACGGTAAACTGATTACATCACACAGACTTGATGACCATCCCAATGATGTCTGTCTTATTAGCAAGAATGAAGTTGCTGTGGGTCTGTTAAACGGTTCGGTTGTAATCCTGTCATTGAAATCGAAAGATGACGTAAAACTGGTCAAAATGTTAAAGACAGGATTTGATTCATGTCGTTCATTGGCAAAATGGAATTCAGACAAACTAATTGTCAGCGGTTGGAAAGACGAGAAAGACGGCAAAATGTTGTGTTGGAGAATTGTATCCATTACAGATGGACGTATGGACCCAACTCATTACATCTGTAAAGGGTTTCGGGCTCACATGGCCATCAAAGATAACACCGTTTATATCTCGTGTTATGACTCAACAACTACTATGTCTACTACTGATGGTGTTTATGCTTATGAGATTTCGAATCCACAAACACAAAAGTTTTTGTATCAACACCAGGAATTAAAAAGTCCGTGGGCAATAATAGCTGACAAGGATTGTGTGTACGTGTGTGACTTGAACTCTAACAAAATTCATCAGCTGACAGACAGGGGTCAGCTAGTGAAAATACACACAGTGGATTCAAGTCTGGATAAAATATTATATGATGACCAGCTTGGATTACTGTACACCACAAGCAATAGAAGTAATGTGATAACTGTTTACAAAATGAAGTATTTACATCAACCAGGTAATTCTATTTTATTTTACATTTTCCAAAACGAAAACTTCATTTATTTACATTTCCTAATTAACATTTTTGTCTCAAAATATGATTTATGAATATTGTAGTCATAACTTTATTGTAAGACAAACATGTATAACAGATTTAAAATAAAAAAAAAGTGGAATAAATATTTTATTATTTTGGAAGTTTGAAAATGTCCATTTCGTCGTGCATGGTCATATTTATCGATTTATAATATAAATAAAATATGTTTGTTATTTGAAAATTTCTTACAAATTGTATTATAGCCGTTTCTATTGATTACTGATTGTTCAGCCGTCTTCACGTTGGTTGTGACGACATAATTTTCATTTAAAAATATTAAATCTGTATGGACTATCAAAATGGCTGCTTATCTGCAAATCTCGCATCATCACCAGTTCGGGGCAAATGCATATTGTTTCCCAGAAGGTGGCGCTTTCATTGATAAATCTTTGCATACGACCTGTCATTGCTCGCGACATGCATGGGACCCGATCTCGTTCAGCGTCTAAAATTCCCACGTATTTTGTTTTGAGATCATTCATGTTGATGGGGCGGTTCTGTGACGATTTTTCAAGGTGGATTTATCAACGATGAAGGCTCAAATCGAATAACAAGATAACTGGACAGTTAAGTTGTAAAAAAAATATATAAATACCATTTTTTATATTCTACTGTATACATTGCGCGCTATATTTACTACCTACGATCTGTTCACGTTTTCGTTGTAGGGTGTAATGTTCTTACATTGTAAAATGAAACAGATGAGGCTGAAAATAGAGGTAGTGCTTATATGAATGAATATGACGAAAGCTTATAGAAATAATATTGTAAAGTAATATTGTAAAATAACGACCGACATTTGTATTAAAATTAAAGTGTTGGATGTCGAAGTAATTATTTATATTGTTTGTCACACGCGAGCTTTATGTGTTAAAAGAATCATACAGAGTGACAAAAATGTTTTAGATTACTTCCATGACTCATTATGGCATATGACCCTCACTATCGGACTATATAAGATATATATATCTTAACAGTTTGTCAAATATTTACGTGTATATATGGTAATTATTTAAATCTGCAACATCAATTTGAAATACATTAATAATGTCTAGATTCCCTATTATTCTTTAATCAACTGTTGTCATCATATAGGTCATTTAAATATAAGTTTAAAATATTATATGGCGTAGACAAATTTGCACATGATTAATCCATGTAGGAACATTTTAGTACCTGCGCACAAAGCAGGGTGCTGCCACATTGGTTCATATTGCTTACAATTTGCACATAAATTATATATACATTGTATAATATTATGACATAAGTTAACAGTAATATATATTGTGTGATTCATATTAAAAAAAAACACTGCATATTATAGAAATTTTAATTCACCTTATTTAGCCTGGGTCATATACATAATTTGTGATGTAAAAGATACCGATTGGCTTGCTTGCTACTTTTATCATTTTCACTTCTAGACATCAGTATATACTGTATAATAATCTCTGAGAAATATCTTTATTGTTTTTATCAACTATTATCTTAGATGGTGCGGGATTTTCATAATTACCAGATGTAAATTAATTGTAGTACAGGAAATTATTACATGTATTAAGGTATGCCAACATATCTCAGCATTGCACATGTTGCAAATGTAAATAACTTCACCATAAAACCTGCCCATATTTCAGAAACACATAGTAAGTGTAGAGCGGAATCTTATTAGTACTTGTTGAGTCGGCTATATAACAGCAGATCTATATTTTAATCGTATTTGATATTTTAAAGTTGTGATTTAATTTTCATTTGTGCAATTGGACACGAATAAAATGTGCATGATAAGTTTTGTTGGGAAAAGATTTGCTAATGTTGCAGCCATGGATAACAATTATATAGCTTGAACACTCCGGTTTAGCTATCTAAAGTTTCAGGTCCATATTTTGCTTTTAAAATATGCATCATTGTTGATAATATACATGCATGTACATAACTAATACATTATATGAACAGGTGTTCCAATAGAAATTTTGAAAATGGATGACAGATCCATCCAGCTTTTTGAAGAGGCTCTAAAAGACGGAAAGGAAACTGTGCACAGCATACGTATTATGGTTGTCGGACACATGGGTGTAGGCAAGACGACCCTAGTCAAGCGTCTTCTGGGAGAGAAGGTTAACATTTCAGAGAGACATAGTACAGAGGGCATAGATGTCTATGTCAATTGCTGCAATGTTTCTTTGTCGACCCAAGAATGGACAAGGCGAACAAAAGGTATGTGGGCATACATACTCATTAATGATCCACTACTCTATATTTATTTATTTTGTAAGTAGTTTACATTTTGGTCAAAGACCAGACCAAAAATATCATATTCTGGTTTAGAAAGTTTATAATCAGGGTCACGCTCACATGGCTAACAAAATGATACTTTTCACACAGCAATGACAGATTTTCAAGACGTACTTTAAGACGTAACTGTTCCTCCTCATTCATTACATTCACATATACACAACAAGGTGGAGTTTTTAAGTTTTGATATTTAACGTTTACTACAAGTATTTGGTATGTTAGCACACTGCGTATGTTGTTGTATTTAATTATTGTATTTTTAATATTTGCTTTTTCCTCCTTCATGTACTTGCACCACAAATCTATATACTGCTTGCACCTTTTGGCTTTTAGTCACCCTCTGTTGTATGCTAACCTGCTTTGTAACATAACTCCATGGTGAGTGGTATTTGTAGTAACACCATATAAGCCATTAACCAGGCAGCCTTGGTAGAGTTGCCTGGGGATTCAGGTTAGAAGGATTGTATGTGCTTATTATTGTGTCCATATATGTGTGTATGTGTTTAGGTTACCATTCTTAACCATGGCTATAAACAAAAATCAGTTGGTAGTCGACTAGTCCAAGGCTGGTAAATTTTCTATTAGTTTTCATAATTTAACTAGTTTAATGGCTGGTTAATCTTGTTATGTGTTCAATTGTGGCAAGGATTCATTAGGAATGAGAGGGATGTGAAAATATCTGCATCTAGTAGTAATTCTGTCTGCAAATAAATTTGTTAAATCCTCAGCCTGAGGCTAACCTAAAGACTAAATAATATTATTTTAAGATTTTATTATTATTATTATTATTATTATTATTATTATTATTATTATTATTGTTAAAAGAGCTCAGAGATTATATATGCCATCAAATATAGGATATCCTTCCTCAACCAGGTTTCTGTGTCCACAACTTTTACAGTACTATTGTACACCAATACATTAAAAATGGACATCTCATTTGAGGAAAGAAAAAATGGATGAGAGCATTCGTTTGAATACGAAAATAAACCAAGTAAAGAAATATATTTAGTAGGGGTGTGCTCTTTCCCTAACTAGCAAAGCAATTAAGTATTCAGCTGGCATACAAGAGTTTGAGAACACAAATTTCTTGGAGATGGAGCGTCTGTTTAAGGAAATATTGGATTCACTGTCTTGTCACACCATTTCCAAAAGGTCTAAATACAAACTTTTTTGGGGGGAGGGTGGGTGGGGCATGATATAGCAATTAAGTATTCAGCTGGCATACAAGAGTTTGACAGCACAAATTTATTGGAGATGGAACGTCTGCTTAAGGAAATATTGGATTCACTGTCTTGTCACACCATAGCCATACATTCCAAGCATTATGCTTTTGGCGTAATCATTACGCATTTTTCACTAAATAACGCGTTACGCTTAAACGTATATGGATTACGCTTTTCGGTATATTCACCTGCCAAAAAATTCAATTATTTGTTTTGTCGTTGTTATTAACATTCCGTTAATCCCACAGACCGTATTTTAGAAAAGATGGCTTTTACCTAACTACAAGATAAGAGTACGCTTGACTGTGGACTTTCGTAATGATATCATGTTCTATTTATAGCTACCTGGTTCTACTGTTGACCTCGAATTCTATTTGCATAATCTGTATGCTAAGTGAGGAGAGAGCAGACTGGTTTTCCAAATGTAATCTTTACGCGCAGATTCCATGTTCTAATTCATATTTCTTGCAGGACCAGTCTAACTATCTTAGCACTTAAAATGTATATTTAATTTTAGTATATGCAATTATGTGAGCAAAAAAGTATCCCCTTTCAAAAACTTCCCTTATAAATTAGAAAAAGGCAAACAAAAAAAAAACGAAACAAAATATAACAGAATTCTGGAATATTAAGAGAAGAGTACACCATTACGTGACATCTAATTCTGGCCGTGTGGAAAGAATTTTAAAATTTAACTCTAAAAGACTTAAGATGGTTTGTAGTCGATGACTCAATGTGTGTAAAGTTAAAAATGCTACATATGAAAACTTGAAACAATACAGGATGTTAAAAAACGAGAAAGTCAAATAATCGTTGCTTATTGAAATGTTATCATGTTATATGTGGATTACGCTTGTTCTGCATGGTTTCCCCTTTTTGATCACTTGGATTAAGCCATACAAGTTTTTTTTTGGGGGGGGGGTAGGGGATCATCTTGTGATGTATGCATCATCTATACCAAGTCTTTACCGAGAAACCATGTATACAAAAAACTTTTTTCATTGTTTTGATCTTTTGTTTATATTTGAAGTTTCCTGATTCCATTTTTAAAAGGGTTCCCGGGGTGGGCATCAAATCTAACCTTTGTAACTTTGATGTGAAATTTCTTTTCGATGTGCCCAAGTGTGCTTTCTAGTAGGATTTCCAAGGGTAATCGGACATATATAGTCCTCCTGTTTTCTTCTTGATTTTTCTCATGATGGTTGCTAGTTCTATAAATATAGCTATTTCTCCTCCTATTGACATATTTCCCATGTTGTATTATAGTTTCATTTTTTACATGTTTCAATATACATATATTATTTGTATCCTTTCCTATTTAACCCTTCTGCTACTTTGGTGAAGGTTCTGTTTCTTACATATAATGCAACCATTGCCAATAACATTGTAGTTCATATTTATATTAACATTGCAGACAGATAGATCACTCTCCCATGTCACTTTTTTATAACAACATTGTAAAACTGTTCCTCACTCGTCTCTATTCTTTTAGTGTCAAAGTATTTTTCCAGCTCTGACAATTGCCTATTTCACATCATTATCCTTCTGCACATTCAGCACTTTTATCATAATTTTCTCTTTGTCCGAAGCGATATTTCAGTATTATATAGGTATTATCGTTCTTTTTTGGCATTGCATATTTGCACCGATTTCTCAACAGCTTGAAATTTATACAAACTTTTTTATATTATTTGCTATATGTATATGGTTCATTTTCTGAAATTTTGTGCCTTTCATTCTTAATCGCTACGATGAATGTTTTTTAATAAAAAAACAATCATTTCTTCCTATCTATCTTTAATTAAACAACATACTCCCACCCTTCAACTTAATAACTTATTAAATCTATAAAATTTGTAACATTTAAATTTTTCCATTGGATCAACTCGTCTTCTTTACGTAACGAAAAAGAACTGGTATCTGTCCCTTTTGCTCTGCTCTTCAAATCATTAGATACATTTTAAATTGAAACAAATACAGTGGGTGTAAGCATCATGTGATGTTTGCAGTTTTATATATGAAAGGGCTCCAACCTAATAACGAATGATACTTGAACTCGATAAAAAGCATAATTGACACCTACTCAGGAAATGCGGTCACTACTGCGTTCAACATTGCTTACTTTATTTATTCTTATTTGTTAGTGTTCGTAATTTGATTATTTCTAAAAAATAAACTATTTAAAGGTGAACGAGAAATTTTAAAAATATTTAACTTCTAAATTGTCAGTGCAAAATAATCAGGTTTATTTTATTTTATTATATATAACAACAAGCGAGATTTTGTAACCTTAAATACATATTTCAACTGCTAGACATACTTGGGACGTAATGAGAAAATCATCTTTAACAGCAAATTTAAATGTCAAGTTTAAATCCTGGAGAAAACTGAATAATATTTTACATGGTTCGAATCAGCAAGTTTAAAGAATCAGCCAGATATCTGGGCCGAATCAGTCAGCAATTTATATCGTGTTTGAGAGTAATTACTACATTAATGAATAATGTTAGTATAATATTTGTATCAATCAAGAAAGTAAACAGCAACATTTGTTTATTTTTTTATTGTTTTGTTCTGGTAAGTATTTTAAGAAATGTAATGAGATTATATGAACACAAACTTTTAATTATAAGTGAATTTCTTTTTTTTATTATCGACATTGCACTAAGATGATGAATGCAGCATATAATCTGGAAATTGTATTCAACAATGCACAGACACTTAGTTCTTCGTTTTTGAACATATCCCACAAGTGAAATATTCTTCCTTGTTTTTCTTTTGTTTTTTCCTGTCTGACCCTCGTTTCAGTTTCGCCTCCGAAACATTACAGAGTTAGATAGGTATGGGCTTTGCTTCCTTGTACTGGTGAGCCAATGCCTGATAATAACATACATCATTTGTGTATTCAAATAATGCGGTAACCACCACATGACAACATCTTTATTGATAACAATATAGTCATAAAGCACACATTTCAATCTTATACATAATTTATTTAATTCAAAGATAAATATTAAATAGGTTTTCTGGATAACAAGTTTTGGGGTGACTTTTCCAACTATTTGGGGCGGCTTATTGAACCACTCTGGGACGATTTCTCCAGATATGTTCTGACGAGTTTTCCCAGGGTGAGTTTTCAAGGGGGCGAGTTCGCCATATACTGATGATAATACAGTCAAGCATTCTATGAGATGGCTGTGTTTGAATGTTTAAAATATGTCTACTGTCAGTGATGGCAGTGATGTGGATGACATTCCTGAAGTAGAATATTCCATCAAAATCCAACCTTACATGATAGATTCGTGGGACAAAGATGAACATGACTCATCAAATTCTGACAATGGCACTGCTCTTTAGTCTTTTGAAAAATATTCAATCTCGAAATCTATCTGGCACAACATGGTGTGTTGAGTTAGCATAAAGCCTTCTCTCTTTAATTTGATCGCCCATACAGATTTCCTATTAAGGACCTTTGGAAACATGAAAAACAGAACTAATCTTCTGTCAGGAACTTTATATTATTCACACATAGTTTTGAGGTGGGGGACCTGACAAATGCCCCCTCTGCTTTTTTTAAAAAGGAACAAAGTTTTCATGTGTTGTTGTGTCCCCCTCCCTCCCTCCCTGTTATGTAGGTTCGTGTTTGTTTTTATATATTTTTTAAGTATGTATGTATATATGTAGGAGTGATATCCTTTTAGGGACCTTTGTAAAAATAAAAAAAATAAAACTAATCTTCTGTAAGGTACTTTTATTATTCACAAAAATGTTTCAGGTGGAGGACCAGAAAAATGGCCCCCTCTGCTTTTCCGAAAAAAGAAACAAAGTTTCCATCTGTTGGTGCCCCCCGACCACCACATTATGTAGTTTTGTGGGTTTTTTAAAAAAAAATTATCCCTTTTTTAAAATATATATTTTTTAGTTAACTTTGATGGCTTTTTTTAATCCTTAGAATTTCTATAGGGTTTATCATCCAAGTAGATTTTATTCACTTAATCTCGAATTTGCTTCCCTAGTTCATTTTGTCAACCTTGGCTACAGATCACCTGTATACCATGTATGCTATTTATGTTGGTGCTATATGTATGTGTGCTCTCTCTCTCTCTCTCTCTCTCTCTCTCTCTCTCTCTCTCTCTCTCTCTCTATATATATATATATATATATATATATATACATGTATGCATGCATACATACATACATACATACATACATACATACATACATACATACATACATACATACATACATACATACATACATACATACATACATACATACATACATACATACATACATACATACATACATACATACATACATACATACATACATACATATATACATACATACATACATACATACATACATACATACATACATACATACATACACACACAAGCATTGTTTCTTTATAGGGATAGCCTGCTACCTTCCAATTTGTCTCATTTGTCCTATATGGTCATTTGATCCTTAAGATTGGATCATAATATTAGATGTTTTTTTTCCCAGAACTTTTTTATATTCATTTATTTGATTTTATATTTTGCGCGAAGTACGGTATACTCTCATTGTTTAGGGAAAAAAGAAACTTACTATTTTAATCCTTGTATTTTTTCGATGGTATTCTTCGCATTTGTCTAATTATTTCAAATTCAGTTTGACTGCTCGAGTTGGGCTCCATACATTTTTTTATATTTAAATTGTACTTTTCCCAACTTTAGTTGTGTCATCTCTTTTTTTTAGTCCTTTCAAAGATTTTCCTAAATTGTTTATTGTACCTTTATGTGTTATATTCAGTACGGGAGCTACCCAGAGGTGGTATAGAAGAAGAACAATGTATTCTATATGTTCCTTTGTTTTTTTCCTAAAAGATTAATTGGCAGAGCATATTGAGAGACACTTAACTTGTATATTTTATTCACACAATTTAGAGCTGCATATTGCACCATCTTGTTTCTACGTGACACCTCACTGCCCAAACTGAATACGACTTGTATACGTTAATCGTCTTAAATGATGTCACATCCTGTTTGTATGGAAGGGGGCTAACACATTCAAAGCATTGTCTTTCCGTTTGATCTCGGAATACACGACAGTACTTTTTTTATGAAATACAATACTAGATGCAAATAAGATAATAGGATAGATTATACACACAAACTACTAAATATCCTTCTATTTACAATAAAAATATGCTAATCCCTTTATGGCACGTTTGTTTCCTTTGTGCCATGGCATATCAATATTTAAAATTTTTATTTAAAAATTCATTAAAATATAAATTCTAAATGTATTTCACATTTTATTATCTTGTTTTTATTGGTTTGGTATATCATAGCGAGAACCCCCATAGTACATATATGTTGTTTGTGTTTTGTAAAAATTCGAAAATAATTTTTTAAATAGGGTTTAGTACACTTTTCTTGTTCTAGTGTAACATTAGCTCTACAACCCGAGCTGAGGTATTATATGAATAGTCTAAGCCTTGCCAGGTGTTTGCTATGTTAAATTGCATGCTATCCATGTATTTCTCATTACTCGGCAGTAACACACAAACACACACACACACAATTGTTAATACACAAATTCACTAGCAGCACCTTGTAACCTTGGAAGTAATTCATCTAACTTCTCATCCGATGTCCACCTCTACCCATTGGTAACTTCTTTAAATCAATTGCACCACATCTTCCAGCTCTCTGTTACAAAATAGGTTGATAATTTGGGGTTTTTCTGCTTTGATAACTTGCATATTAGATCATAAGATATATAGACCAATTCACTTTCTGACTTCCCATCTGTATATTTCTTTGGACAGGTCCAGACATGTTAGTCCTTGTCTATGAGGATTGACTTGTCTCTCTTGAGAAGTTATTGTGATCACCTTTTTTCACATTCTCAACAGTTCTGTAATATAGAGTCGTTTGATCTCTCTGAACTTTCATTCCAATAACATTAATTTTCTACCAGCTGCTTGCAGCTTATCTCCAATGCCCATAGGTGTTTTCAAATTTTGAATAGTACCTTCTTTCACATTTCTTCCATATTCAATTTAGGTTGTTCCACACACACACTACCAGGAATGGCGTTAGCAACTTCAAGGCCCGATTTGGATCATGTGGCACATAATTCTGGATTCATGCACCGTGTCCCCTGTGATCACTGCATTTTGAAATAAACTTTTCAACAAGTTTAGTTAATATTTTCTTCCATCGCTAATTACTTACTTACCATGACTTACATTTCATGTTATTTACATCATATTTTATGTTATTTTCATCATTGTGTTTAATGTTATATTCATTATAATTCATGTTATTTCCATCATGATATGTCATGCCATGTTCATTATAAATCATGTTATTTCCTTCATGATAGTTCATGCCATGTTCATTATTATATTTCATGTTATACCCATCACTAATTTTCATGTATTAGGTCAGAGGGGAGGGGATTTAGAATGAAAAGAGATGAGAAATTCAAAAACATACAATGGTCCCATGCACTTGACTTATGCTATGAATAAATAAAACACCTACCTACCTACTCTAATTTTAAAACCAGTGCTATAGTAACCACTCCTATTTTTGCACCTTAATTTAGACTGCCAGGAAATCGCAACAATAGGTTACTTTAGTTTGAAGTGACAGTGATTGATGGGGGTTTGGTTGTTTGACCTCTATGTAGACAGTGTCATTGATCTGTTGTACAATATATCAACCACAGTGCATATCTTGAAATGGTTCTAAGGTGGCACTCTTCTGTGTTGTAATTTATATTGGGTTGGAATTTTAATGAAAAACATATCCACAGTTTTCCTCATTGGTTGTACTGGCTTGTATATAACGTGGCCTTACTTCAGATGTGCACCTTTGAAAAAGACTTAGCTCTACCTGGTCATTTTCACTTCCTGAACTTCATGGTAAATTGTATGAATAGAGCAGATAACTGCTAATAGTATACTTTAGAATAATTCAGGCAGATTTTGTTTTGTCATAGAGAGAAGTCAATTTGGTAAGTAAGAAGGACTAGACAAACAAATTTTTCTTCACCTTCTAATTTTGACTGGCGGCAGTTTAAAAACAGGTGGAGAACATTTTGTTGTTATCGTAAAACACATGAACATGAAACTTCTTATGAAGATTTCAGCACAGGATATTTATGGCCTTTTTAAATAGCACAGGTTTGTGGATTTCACTATATACACAATGACATACTCTAGTCCAACATACCTACCTGGCCTCACCCATGTGTAGACACAAGCAAAATAATTATGCTCCTATTCCTACAATCGTATGCTCATTATTACCACTATGAAAACAAAGTCATGTGGACAGCGTTTTTTAGATACCAGGTCCCAACTATCATTATTTGTTACGAAATGTGAATACTGGACTTTTTATATTTGCATATGAGACCCACAATTTCATTGTGTCTTTGCCCGAATTTATTCCAAATCGGAAACGTATCCTGCCTTTTTTGCAAATTTTAAGTTGTAAACATGATATGTTAATGAGTTAAATGAATCTACAAAAGGATGCCAAATATTGGTCAAAATCTTTGTATCAATGACCATTCAGATACATTAGGCATTTGTATGTGCTCAGTGGGCAGAAGACTGGAAGTTACCAATACCTAATAAATGTATACATATTTCATGATTTGATACTACATGTACAAATTAATTGCCAGATATAACAAATATTACATACTAATTATATTAAGTAAATATCAATGCACTTAACTGATGCCTCTGCCATGGAGGTATTGACAAGACATTTGGTGGTGAGTAGCATGGTATATACTCCTCAACTGCAGCACTAGATCTTGTAGTGACTTTGGAGGAGCATAGTTTCACCATAACATTTAGTGGGGAAACACAAAAACAATTCATATATATTGTATTATGCTTTCTAATTACGTTATAACTTGATACCCTGATGTAAAGCATAATTTAGCTGTATTCAGTGTTCCTAATGTTTTCAGATTCAGAACAGGATTATAAACTGCAGCGCCTTGTCAAGGTCCTAAAAGAGATTTACCAAACAGGGGGAAGGGAAGTTGATTCGGAACCTGATGCAAGCTCTAATCAAAGGGAGACAACTGATGACAATCCTTTGCGCCATGTTGGTGACGACAATCATTCATCTACAGCCATTCTACAGAATGAATCGTCTCCCACTAAAGTTCAGGGAAGTCTCACTAAGTATAAAACAAATACAATAAGTGGATCAGAGCCTGGAGAAACTTACAAGACGGATCCATTAAGGGAAATGTTGAAATTGTTGCAACAAAATCCCAATAAAGGAAAACAAGATATAAGTAAACATGCGCATTTAACAATACTGGACTTTGCAGGACATTATGCCTTTTACACGACACACCAAATGTTTCTAACAAGACGGGCCATATACCTCTTGGTTTCGGATGCCAGTCAAGAGGTCGATGATCTTGTAGAAGACGATTTCTACTTTGACACGGAGGGCAGATTGAAATGCAAAGTTCGTGGTGAGTTCTGTGCTGTTTTATCCCAAGTACACCACAACGAGTATCAATTTTGTGCTAGATTTGCTGCTCCTTTAACATTGGTACTATGAGTCTATGAGTAAGAGGTTTTCGCTCAAACTATTCATTCTTAAAAATAATTTTTTCATAATTTGTAAAGGTAAAATTACACCCAACAACAGTATTTTATTATACTCAACTGTTTTAAAAATTTAATTAACAGCAAGTTGACTTACTACTAAAGAAATATGTATAACCTGATGAAAATGCATTCTGAGTGAAGCTGGTGGAGGAAGTTGTTTTTGGTAAATTCTACAATTAAATAATTGAAGAATTAGAACAAAAGGAAGTTATTGTTGCAAGGACCGTTTGGTCTTATTTAGAATTGAGGCTTTACATATTTTATTTTTAATTAGGTAAAAAACACAACATTGTGTCAGGGACTGAAAGTGGGTATTTGGTTATGAAAATAGCTTGCCAATAATCACGTGTACTTCATTCTGACATTGTTTACATAATCAATGATGTTTTGTATTTTGACTTTTTCAGACCTAGTTCAGGTATGGATGAATTCCATACATTCCTGTGCACCACCTGACAAGGAAAACTTGAATTCTGCAAATTCCCATTTGTTGTCTTATAAAATCCTCCCTCCACCAGTGATTTTAGTGGGGACACACATTGATAAAATTCCACAGGTATGTCGATAACATCTGGAAGTTGCAATATTTTACAGATTATTACCTTATTCTGTCAATAGTAGGATTCTCTTTGAATGCACTAAGTTGCAATATTACGAGTGCCAGGAATGGTACAGCTATTTCTTTACCTTGACTCCTGATTTACACAAGCCTTATTTGATTCGAACCATGCAAGTTTTTCAAGTTGCCTAATAGTGGAATAAATATTCATGCATTTTTAATAGCATCAGTATCATAAATGTTGTCAGGTACGCACTTCAAAGTTGTTCTATTAAATAATTTACTTACGCATGAGCAGAAGAGAAAAAGTTGGATTTTTTTTTTTATGGAGAGCACTCTTTATTAAAAATGCCCACCTATACCCTGACCTGCCTTAGATCTCAGGCAAAAAAGTCTAAAATCTGGACACAAAATCAGACTCTGACCACTCTCAAATTTTGGGTAAAGAAAAAATAATTAATCCAAAAGGTTAGGTTTTTCCGTCATTATTTTGTAATCCAATTAAAAGGTCCAGATTTTGTGGTGTCATTGTAGAGCTAAATCTTTTACCTTTCTATAATACCACCCACTTTAGTGCATCATACGTGACTTTGACAGAGCTTGGCAGTAAACTGCATCTAACTCATGGGCCGTAAATGTGGCGCCAGGGGTTAATGTGTTATTAAGCTCCATTTCACGATCTCTTTGACAGCTCATATGCATCTGGAATAACATGCAGTGCAGCCAATGCAAGCCACCACGCATTCTCAGTTAGACTCATCAAAGGCAAGAAGAGCTAATGGGATGGTGTGTTCTTTGTTATTTGTTTGTTAATTAGCACACGTTTGTTATAGGTACTCTTCATTACATGGAAGATTACTCTGAAACCTAATGTGTGTTATTCATAATTATGGTCTAGTTTAGCCTAATGAGAAAGATACTGTTCTGACATCCAGTATGGTAGCCATATTCCAATTTGTGACAATTTTATTGCTACTTCTCTTGAATTTTAATATTAAAATGGGGTTTTCTATCCCATATTGTTAACAATCCTCTAAATCGTTATCGCCAAAAAGTGAACTTTGGATGTTAGGATGACACTTATTAGAAAATGTATATATATATTAAAAGTCGTATTAAATGAACAATGATATATTAGTGGATATTTCACTTGCAGATTTTAAATCAGACCTTTAGATAGATGCTCTGAATATAAAATTTCCCAGATTTCTGATATCGTAGACTATGCTGACAGTTTGATGTTTCAGTGAAATTGTACAGACGTGGCCAAACCCAAACGTAACAATCAATGGATTTAATTAAAGCAGAATTCATAAGGGATATTCTCTGATTATATTAAGCAGCAGAGAGGGTGAATCTGACAATTTTCAAGCAAAAAACGATTTTAACCGTCAAAACAGCAAATAGAACCTTCCTACGAAATCTCATGTTTTAACCAAAACAAAAAATAAAGTCTCCATTTGCCAAACAGAGCCTTAGTGATTTTTGTCTGAAACACGATCTTGCAGGGGCTTAGAAATGGGTAAAAACTCACCCCTATGATTTCAACCGAATATTTTAAGTCCGATACGATATCGTGTCCGAGGATCTTAGGACTTTACAAACAGACTAATTTGTAAAACCTCGCCTTGTAGATCAATTAGATTATTAGACTGGTCAGTGAGTTTAAAATTGATTCTGGTTAATGAATTATTATGACACCGCATATAGACTGGATTCACCGGAGACTCAATAATTAGAAATCCTGGAGGCGCTGTTGGTGCAAATGAATGCAAAATATATCCCTGCTGAGCTTGATTTGTCGTTCGAGATTTATTTTATAACTTCCCTCGTTAACGTCACATACTAAATTGAGCGCTATCACTGTGGATGTATTCACGTTGAACGGAGCAATATGCCTGCCATCACCAATTGGGTCATTATTATGTTTGAGGATTTTTTTTCCGGTGATGATGTTTTTTCTCCACGTATCATGAATTATTTTAAAACCAATATCGATGGCATCATTGAGCAGTTTTTTTAGTTCTGGTACGTTATATCCTGGTAGATTGAATTTGTAGATATTTTCTCTGAGTATACTATACTTCGTAATTTTCGTAATAGGATGTATGTCACCTATTACATCTTGAATGATTTGCGCATTAAATGTTTCCATGTCATTGATGATTTTGTTACATGTTTCTACAACGCTGATAAATTCATCTCGGGTGAGAGTACCGGATTTAAGAGATATTAACAACAGTGAAAAATCATTATTCATTGCTGTGAAATTTTCAGTGATTTTATTCTGTCGAGTTATGTAATAACTAATACTGTAATCTTCTATTTCAATGAAAAAATTCAATTTGGTGTAATCGCTCTAGCTTTTTATTGGATTGTCAGATTTTATCCTGTCTGTGATATAATCAGATTTTTGTGGTTCTGGTACATTAACGGTTTCCCCCCGGGTGGTAATTCAGGTCATCCTAGTATGGTTCTAATATAACTCTGATAGATATCTACGACATAATTTGGTGAGTTTATTTCAATGGCAGATGAGAGCGTCGGCTCATGAACCGTTATAGCTATTTTTGATTCTGCTCCAGTAATCGATTTTATTCTACGTTGCAATTCAGCATTGATTTGTTCAATTTGGTATGATCCGGTTGGTATGGAAACAACGTTCCAGTCTGGGGTACCGTCGTCTTTATTCTTATTCGCAAATACCAGTGAATTATTGGGTTGTTGACCACCAAATGATTTTGATCTAATATTAGGCCAACTGTGGTATACTCGTAATTTTGCTAGTGCGATTTCTTTCACTGGAACCGGGGAAGGGAAATTCACACTGAATTCTGGATTCGTTGAGGCTATTGATATCATGCTGGTTTGTACTTGGTTTGTGTTCTCCACTACTCGTTGAAGTAATTCCTGCGGTGTTGTCATTGTTATTATACTGTTGTTGTCGCTCTAATTTTGACATCGCAGAATCATAAATACCTACCATCGCTGAAAACTCACTATCTGATATAATTGTATCATCGAGCGATGACGATATCATAGAGGATAATTGCGAGTATGCAGTGGACACAACATGAGATTTAATCACGTAGTCTTGCAGTTTACGCTGGTTGCATGATAATATTTATTTTGTTACTATCGAAATTATTCCCGCGATTGTTGTTGCGGCAGAAATGCAAATTGGAACAGCTATCGGGGCAATCATTGTTACCGAGGATAGTATAATACCAGCTCCGGTGATTACACCACTCACAGCGTACACGGTAACATCAACTGCTGTGATTCTTCGTTGGTATTTTTTAATTTTTATTTGATACTCCTCAGTGAGGGTTTTGAGTCTATTTTGAAATTCTCTGACCTGATCATAGCGATATTGCGATGATGAAATCCTTTTATTTTAAACCAGTTTACGATTTCAATTGAAACCGTTATTTACTTAAATCCGCTACAAATTCCACATACCATGTTGTTGAAACCCTAACCAAATTTTTATCAGTGGGTGCTATCGCGAACTTTTCAGTTGTATTCTTGTCGATGATTGTTGATATCGTATTATTGACCCCGGATGAACTCAACGATGAAATATTAAATTGAGTCGTTGCCACTAGTGTTAATCGATCAACACCCTTAACGGTTGCAGTGATATCTAATTTGTTGTTTGTAGGTGTCCACGCAAATGATCCGTGTTGGATCGTGTATACTACGTTGTTGGTTTTCTCATGAGGAATTTTTGTTTTTTCAATGATTGTTATCATCCTCGGAAAATCATCTTTGATGGCTTCGATGAAGTTTTTCGTCTCATCGATGGATTTTTTAATATCAGGGAGTTTTATTTCAATTTTATCCAACAGGATTCCAATAAATTTCTCGATGATATTTCTACGAAATGATGTAAACTGTTTTCTATGTTCAACAGTTTTAGATTGAAGTGTTGTTAGTTCCAACACAGAATTTTTCAACTCATTGTTGAGAGTTTTTAATCTATCTGTAAAAGTCGAAACGAGTACACCCGGTTTGAGTTTACCCTGATCGGAAAATGACACAATAGTATCATCGATTGCGTTTCGTTGTTTAATCAAAATATCATCCAACGATATATTACTAGTTTTCAATTTACCCTGACGATCTTGAAATACAACTATTTCCCCGGGGTCAACACTTGTTAAGTTCAACGTCTCAGCGATTTCATCTTCGATTATTTTTTTATATCCTTGATATAATCAAGGGTTGCAGTGTCATCGGCACCGGGTTTCGTCAGCGCTGATAAAGATCTCCCCCAAATATCAATCATTGTTATTTTATAAATCTCTCTTTAAAATCGTTTCGATTTCCAGCGATTACTAGTGTATTCATTTACGACAATATGAGGTGGTTTTCCAGATTTTGAAATAGCGTCAAGGACATTTAATACTTCGCTGACGCATATTGGTGGGTAATTCATTTGTTGCGTTGGTAGCGTAGAATACCAAGTCTTCATTGGAAATGTTTATATATAATTCATAAACTCTTTTGGCGGTGCTAATCCATATGAATCAAAATAGACGATTGCACGTGGATCAATAGCGTATGCAACCCAGTGAGTTCCAGGTCCGGTGCTGTTATCAAGATTAATGATACCTGTTTCAGTGTTGTTTGGTTGATGCGGTCATTGATACTCCACAATCGAAGATTTCTGGGTTAATAAACCGGTCCTAGTCTCAGGCCTTTTCCGCTGTACCATGAATACGGGGTTCCTGGTAGTCTTAGACCCTTTCCCTTCTTTATATCCCTATCCAGTTGCCTTCTTTAGTACCATTCCTGCTGCAGTACCAACGGCTCCTAACGCCGCTGCTTTAGCCACCGCTGGGGCTGCTGCTGCAATCAAAGCTGGAATTGCAGCTAACAACGGGAATATACCGCCTGTTTTAATAATATTTTGATAGCAGCCGCAGAAATAGTAATCTGAACACCTTTTTATGCTACAAGTGCATCATTGAAATGTTTTATTTGACGAGTTGTCAGCGATAATTTATTTGCACCACCAGTCATTTGATTGTGTTTCAGCGTGATTGTGGTTCCACATTTTTTAGCCGATTCTGATTGCAATTTCTTGACTTGACCGGGAGTTAACGCAACACTAACAACACTATATGACATTATATAATAGATTGATTCTAAATCGTTTACAATTTCAATCATAGATTTTCCACTGGTGCATCTACCACTCTCATTCTTCCACCAACACCTTCAAGTAGCATTGATTTATCACTGAGAATGACAGCAACCGCTCTGTAATTAATAATACAACCAGGACGGGTTATACGGGCTCTAAAGTGTATATCAACGACGGATTGTCTTGTTAAATCAATTTGTTCCAATGAAAAGTAATAAATCGGATATAGATTTTTAAAATCCAATTGTGATATTTGCAAACCAGTATCAACATTTTGATCACGTGCCATATATGACAGCATATTATGATATGCACGTGCAATATGGTTGTGAGTATAATCCATTTGTATATCCTCGGATGGTTCCTGTTGGCCGTTTATTCTCAGCGAGACTTCTCTAACACCTAATTGATCAAATATCATATGACTTCCCTGTTGATTACCAACTCGCTCATTATTCTGTAATGCAATAAATATATGACGTGGAGCTGAAACACCTTGTTTTGATTCCAGGTGCCATGTGAATGTATCATCAACATTATCTTGTTTGATATCCGTGGTCACTGATAACCAACTCAACAACGACTTTCCTCCTTGGTCCATAAATGATAACAATTTTTCTTCTGTGGTGATTGATGGAGTCAACACTGGCATCCACAATGATAGTTTTGTTAAAATGACTTTACCCTCTGGAACACCAGCATCACGCCAGATTGCATCATTATCAGTACCCTTTCGTACAAGCGCTACTGTATGCTTCGCTCCATAAATAACTTTTCGGACGTTTCTACAGAATCCGAAAATATGATGCAGCGGAATCGCACATGAAAACTGTCGACGCTGTCCTTGTAACGTTGCTACGCGTGTTGCAAACCCTAGGTTATAGTTAGTAATATTATTTATGACATCAAAAGTACCAGCTGGTCTTGTATATCCGGCTGGTGCTGGATCAACTGCAGTTGCTTGTGTTGCCTTTACCCTAGAATACTGGACGTTTTCAGGGTAATCAGTGATATCCTTAGAAAACATCATATATGGACCAGCTGATCTTGTATAATCATCAGAATATCTTGCTAGCACGATTATTGTTGTGGCAACATCAACTTCACGGTCTATTGATTAAATTTCTTTTCCATCAATGAGATATCTTGCACTTTCAAATAACGCCATGATACCGTTATTGACAAAACCAACTTTGATAGTTGGGTTATTGTCATATGGTGTATTAGCAGCAACATTTGTTACAAGTTCTCCTTGTACTTCAATAAATGCCTCACACGGCAAAAAGTATTTACTGGTATCATGAACATGAAGTTCAATTCGCGATCGGAGATCTGGTTGTACTGCGTGATAAGAATAAAATTGAAAATCGCGTACAGAATCATTCTTGAGCACTGGGGCATCCATATCAAATGCTGGATCAGGTGACCTTTTGAACATTTTATTCTATTTATCATAGTCTAAATAGTAAAATCGTAAAAGATTTTTCATCGTCGTGTTTTTTTAAAGCCACTTCCCGCTATCATGTTTGCTATCATGTTATTTTGGTCACTCGGAGTCACCAGCGATGCTAATTTTTCATCTACTGCGTTATTTATTATTTTACTAACACTTGCAGGCATTTCCGCTGTAGATGGCAACGGTACCGGTTTCTTTCTTCGTCTAACAAATGATGTTATTTTATTCTTCGCGGCTGAAAACGCTTTTCCGGCAAGATCTCCAACCGCACTAATACCCTTATCACGAATAACATCAATGACTTTCATTCCTAGTTGTTTAGCTAACGGCATCACTTTTGGGGCCATTCTTGAAAATAATCCTAAAATGGTATCACCGAAACCATCTCCGTAATATGCTCTATAAACCGGAAACCGTCAGTTTACTACATAGACGCTGGCTGGTTTATCATGATTGAAGTGTATGCTCATTATTTGAAATTGTAAAACAATTTTTCAATTAATCACTATCATACCCACTTTCCGCTAACTCGCCAATGAAATCTCGATATGTTTTGATATCCATGATACCGCCTTGAAATAACCGTCTACAGATATCAGCTGCTTCATTAATTATTTCCAGCGAGTTATTTCCAGCTCGGAACCCTCCTACAATAACCTCTAATCGTGATATATCATTGATAACACTATCAGGACAAATCCCACTGGAATCTTGCAATCCCTTCCCGCTATAACCAGTTGCTTCATCCATTTTTTCTATATCCGTGGTTTGTAAATAATCAAGAACATCATCATCAGGTGGTAGCTGTTGTTGTTTTTTAGGCGAGAAAGATATTTTCTTTGCAGGTTGCTGTCGCTTTCCTTGCAATTTTTGCGGTTTTTGTTGTTGTTTTAGTTCTTCATATCGTTTATACACTGTACCCACCGCATTGATATATTCAATGTATGATGCACTATCTGTCTTAATTTGACTTGTTTTAGTTTTGATTTTGTAGAATATATCAGCCCAGTGAGTTATACTTCTAACAATCTTATGATGTTTTGGTTTCAACATTTTTGTTTCTGTTTTCATAAGTCGTAACAACAAGCGCAGTAATTTCTGCTGGATCAGTCTTATCAATTGCTGCTAACCCTTCCTCGTTAAATCTCTCGCGTAAATCCTTTGATTCAGGTGTTTTAGATTCCATTTTTTGTACAGCTTGTTTTGTTGGTTCAGTTTCCGCTGCTATTTTTTCAAGTTCACCAATAAGAGATTTCCCCGTCTCGGGAACATCTCCCCGTATAGCACGCTCTGCCCCTTTCGTTGCTGTGGATACTGGTTTAAACAATTCTTCAGACCCCACAGCAAAATCAGTTTGTAAACTCTGTCGTTGTTGCAGTTTTTTCCTTACAGAGTCACGAATTGGTATAAATCTCTTAATTGCGTCTAATCGTTTACGAGCCGATCGGGTCGTTAATGCTTCATTGACCATTATTAAAAATCGAAGATTTCAATTGCAAAACAATTTTTCAATTGTAAAACAATTTTCCCGAACCCGACCTAACACCATCGTGGAAGTCGTTTTTTGATGTTTTAGTGGCGTTATCATCGATGTTGAAAGTGTCATAATTGTATATAAATATAATAATACTGACACTTTCAACATTTTTTGACATGTCGGTTGATTTTTGACACGGTCATGGAAGTGTTATTTCATCATAAAACACCTTCGTTCATTGATGTTGAAAGGGTAGAAAATGTATTATTATAGTAAAATCTACCCTTTCAACATTTTTGACATGTCGGATGATTTTTAACACCACCGTGGAAGTGTTATTTCATCATAAAACACCTTCGTTCATTGATGTTGAAAGGGTAGAAAATGTATTATTATAGTAAAATCTACCATTTCAACATTTTTTGACATGTCGGATGATTTTTAAAACCACCGTGGAAGTGTTATTTCATCGTGAGACAGCTTCTACCATTGATGGAGCAAGTCACATAATTGCTATAAATATAAATAATACTGTGACTTGCTCCACTTCTCCGTTGATCAATCTGACATATCATATCGAGAGAACCATCCATTAACGGTCCATCGATTTTTTATACAGTGTGTGAAATATTTTTTATTCAGTGTGAAATATTTTTATTTTTTATTCAGTGTGAAATATTTTTATTCAGAGTGAAATATTTTTTATTCCGTGTGAAATATTTTTCATTTCGTGTGAAATATTTTTTATTTTCGCAATGTGAAATATTTTTCATTCAGTGTGAAATATTTTTTATTTTCGCAATGTGAAATATTTTTTATTCCTTGATTTTGACACGGTCATGGAAGTGTCATTTCATCATGAAACAGCTTCTACCATCGATAGAGCAAGTCACATAATTGTATATAAAATAAATAATACTGTGTCTTGCTCCACTTTTCCGTTGATCAATCTGAACCGTCCATCGATTTTTTATTTTCGCAGTGTGAAATATTTTTATTTTTTATTCAGTGTGAAATAATTTTTATTCGGTGTGAGTGAAATATTTTTTATTCGGTGTGAGTGAAATAGTTTTATTTTTTTGTTCAGTGTGAAATATTTTTTATTCAGTGTGAAATATTTTTTATTTTCGCAGTGTGAAATATTTTTTATTCAGTGTGAAATATTTTTTATTCCGTGTGTGTGAAATATTTTTTATTCCGTGTGAAATATTTTTTATTCAGTGTGTGTGAAATATTTTTAATGATTTTTTTGATAATTTCAATAAAAAATGCTAAAAAAATTAAAATATCTTTGAGGGTCGGTCATGTAGACAATTTCAATAAAAAAAATTACAAAATCTCTTTGAGGATCGGTCACGGTCAAAATCGTTCATTTTCTTGAATTAACGCTCGTAAGTTTCTAATCTTCGAATTAACCTCCTTTTTCAATTCATATTCGTTACCCAATTCTTTTCGTATTCCTTCCATGATAGTATATAACGGGACAAACACACTTACTTCACTGGAAAATGCAAGAGAGTCCCGAATAGAATTCTGAATTCTTTTGATTAGCGCATGCTTCTTTGGTAGCATATATTTGTTGTTGTTAACTCCGTATTCTATATCCTGAAAATCGGACATGATTTGATCAAGATTTAACACATCTGACAGTATAAAACCCTGACTTTTCAATTTTGCAATTTCAACTATAATGCTGTTCATATTTTCAGAAATCATATTCTGTTACAATTACATATTTCTAAATGAAAAATATGACGCATCATACATAACTAAATTGAATTTTTTGTTCGGTCTTTTTTGAAATATCCGATCGATAAATTCCTCTGCAACGAATCGTACTGAGGCTCTACAAATATTGAAATACTTGCCGGCTTCATTCATTGATTGAAATATCTTTTCTTCGTTAGATACCGTATTAAAAGATTTTACAGGTCTCGCTTTTTTTGAGTAATTCCCAGTGTTTCCTCGTTTGGTATTCTCACTTTGTGTAACAGCTTGCAGATTTGATAAAGAATTGTTCTTTGGATTAGAATCAATGTGATCATTAACAGAATCATCCTCGATCAATCCAATGAAACATTCATACACGAAACGATGATTGTGATATTTCTTCTTTCCAGCGCCAAATTTCAAATACCCTTGATTACTCACAACACCGACCGGTTTCTTTAGCCTACGGTTTCTTACAACACCATCACTGGATGCTTCATAATTTGTAATCACAGGGTGTGGTCTGAATGCTTGGTTCATTTATTTACTATACTATTGTTTGTCTAATTCATTGTTTGGTCTAATAATGAATCTTTCGATATAGTCTTGAGGTGTTCTTATGATTTTGTCATTGGACTTTGTCATTGATTGAATTATTTATTCTTTTGTCATAATAACGCTTCAGCTCTCTATATCGCTTTCCACCACAATTTATACACAACTGCGATTTTCCCCTGACCCCAACCCCACATAGAATACAAGGTAACGGACCAAGGCTTCCACGACGAAAACTTTACATATGATACCCACATAATTCATTTCTGCATGATTTGTTACAAGGAGTCACTGATCCAATCATGAGCCATTTGCAATGATTCATTATACATAAATCTTTCATTTAAATGCTTGTTTTAATTATAGTATGAAGGAGTTTGAGAGATTATCGAAAATTACGCCTTGGAAAAATTTTAAATTCTATCTCGATAGAGTTTCTGATACACCCAAGAATAAAATTCTTGATAGAACCATGACTAGTAAAATCAGAGACTGTTTTAATGAATTCAAGCGTGATGGAGCATCTCATTGTTGGTCAACATTTCGAATTGATGGCCGTGTTGATGCTACCATGAATAATGAAAAAGCAGCAGTGATAATCTCACATCTTTCGCGGAAAAGGCATTTTTTTAGAATAAAATTCCTTATCCGTGACGACACTGGAGATTGGATCATTAGGGATAAATACGAGCCAATTCTCAAGGATAAGAAAACTGTCACTGTGAGTCAAGATTCCAAACCAGGAATTTTGACTGGAATTGACAAACCATACTACGAGAGATTTTATCCTGTAACAGCAGTTGTTTATGGGATATATCCGTTAAATGACAAACCTGATATTGCAAAACTAGCACCAATGAAATATTCGTCATAGCCACTCAATTGTGTAGCAGCACGAATAATAGAACACTTCACAAATGCATCCCGGGGAAATAAATTAACTGATCTAAGACGAAAAAAAATAAATGAACGGGAATTAACAGTGAAACAGCATGGGGCAACAATTCAGGATATAATCAAATTAGAAAAATCATTGAGATTTCCAATATCAGTAACGACAATAACCGGAGAAGTATTATACGAATCGAAATATAAATCAAAAGGAACTCCAATACAAATTATTGATCATAACGAACACGCGTGGTCATCTGCAGTAACAATATTCCCACGGGATAGAACCGTGAAATATATACCCGAACCTGGAGAGTTTTTTCCGAGCAGAAATTATTTGATGCTATTTACAATTTGAGTAAAAAAGATCCTGTGTTGATGTGGCTATTTCCTAGTGCTGCAGACGATGAAATTGGATTTGATCAGTTTGTAAGACCCAACGGAGAATTGTACCGTACTGAAGCGCTGCATAATCAAATGAAAAAACTAGCTAGTGAGTTATCTTCCCAGAATTCTGGGGGGGGGATTTGAAGATCAATTATTAACAAATTGCTTGACACTTCCATCAGTTGCAGCACATTTTGCTAGAAAGAAAAACGCGTGCAAACCAACGCGAAGTGAGTTTTTATCAGATGTCAGATTGAGCCGTCTTGAATACAGCCATTTAGTTTTATAGAATACAAAATATGACACTAAAACCGTTATTTCCGTTGAAAATGATTGCGTGTTATCCAGGGAGTTTCCTCGGGTATGGAGAGTGTTCTGAGTATTTCAAACGATTTGGACACCCCACACACGAAATGGCCCGTGTTGCTATTAATGGACCACTACCTGATTTTGATTTAACCGGATTCGCTTGTGTAGTATCATTTTAATTAGCTGAAGGTCTTCATCCGTGTAGTTATCTTTTATTGGTAAACACATGTCTGAAAAACACTGGATGCCAATAACGCTATTGAGATATATGATTGATTGTGGGATGTTACAATCGTTAATTGACAGTGAAGCGATTATATCCTATCGAGCACAGAAATCAATCTGTTACCACAACCTGATCTAGAAAAAATTATTAGCGAACAGCGAAAACTGTTTCCAGATTTTAACGAACAACAAATCATGGATTGGTCCAAACAGTTATTTGAAATCATAAACAACGAAGCAAAAGATCTTGGACGAAGAATAATCGGTAAATTTACTCAGGGTGGCAAATATGACAATACAAGATATTCTTCACGATTGATTATAGACAATGCTGAATACGATTTTGTAATCGCGGATCTAACGAATAAGGGTATATATGTCAATCGTAAAGACGCATTTCTGTCCGATGGAACAAATTGGGTACAATTGTTACCTACAACGATGGATACAATCCTCAGTATACACATTTGAGAGCTTCTATGCTCGGTTATGCTTCCATTAATCTGTTTTCAATGATAAATAAATTTCCTAGCACCGCAGTTAGAGTTGCCACTGACTCATTTTACATAAACAGCGATGTAGTTGAATTCATTAGCGGTAGCAAGGAGAATTAAGGATCATGGAGAATTAAGCGAGAAATGCTTCATGATTATATTCAATCAGCAGATGTTACAATTGAAAATAATTATTTAGAAAGCAATCAGTGTTCAGAATTTTCTAATGCACCACCGTGTTTTGATCCAATCTGTAGATATAAAACAGTTTATTAAAACGGCTGTGGCGGGTCAGGAAAAACAACTAGTGCAATTGAGTTATTCCGCGTTTTCAATCCAAACATGATTGTGCTAACACCAACTCACAGACTTGCAAGAGAGATGATACAGCAAGGGGTAAATGGCTGTACTTATCACAGTTTCTTTCGATGGAAAGGAGATAAGTGGACTCCTGAGCGTATTGGCGAGAAATTTATTCCTGAAATCATCATTTGGGATGCAATAGACACAGTGTCATTAGATGTATTACAAATATTTCTTGAGTGGTTGTTATTGAAAAATACAAAAGTCGTCACGACCAATCACAAAAATTTGTCGGTGCATCCCGACATGAATAGCTAAAGGGTTTTGTAGACTATTATGAAGAAATTACCACTGATTACAGATCACTTGATGAACAATTACGAGAATTCAAAGCGCTAATTAGATTACAACCGGATAGAATCCAATGTGAAATAGCGCGTGAAATAATTTCAGAAACTCCCATTAGTGAGTTTTGGGAAACATGGAGACCAAATGATTTGATAATTGCAAGTAGAAAAATAGTCAGAGACACACTTCAGATGAAGTTATTTGAATTGCATCAAAAATAATTTGCAACACTTCCAGTGCCCCTTTATTATAGGCCATCGGATACACGAAAACAGAATATCGAAGTTGATATTACAGGACAAAGTGAAAAACAAATTCTCGCATTAAATTATATTGTGCTGGTTAATATCATGGTCGTCGAAGATGCATTGCGTGCTAATAAATCCCCGTGGACGCTAGGATACGCATCGAAGATACATTCTTCACAGGGATTGACTATATCGGATACAATTGTTTGGATAGTAGATAATCGCATCGAATAGTCAAATTTAGTCTATCTTGTAGTATCAAGAGTACGAAAAATAAATCAGCTTCGAAGATTTGTTTTAGATGCTAGTTAAGACCCCGTGGTGGTAATTGAGTATCCTCGGGTATCACTTGCAGTTGTTGTCGAGTAAATCCTCGTTGAGGGGCAGTTGAATCCAATTTATAGAGTGGAGGTCTACCAGTTGATCGTGTTATATTAGATATCTTGTGTGCAGTAACACTCCAAATAGGATCAGTAGCCCTTTTTCTGCCACCTTCAAGCTCTCCTGGTTCGTATAAATACCTCACAGTGACATTACCGATAATTAATTCTTTTGAAAAATCTTTTTGCGGTTGTACGGGTATAGACTTCATTTTAATCGCGTTGATAGGTTTCATGTTGATTGTTCTAGTAATCTCATTATTCAGTGCGGTAATCACAGCTGGTAATCTTTTAACCCATTCACGGGATCATTTTTCTTGGATGAATTCTTTTGCGTATTGATATCCAAATAACCGCTCAGCAATCGTCCGATTAAACCGTTCAACAATTTCCTGATCACGATGTAGTGCAGTATGTCCTCGTCTGATAGTGACATGATGATTCTACATTGTTAATAACACTGCACCCTGAAATTCCTTGCCAGGATCAACTTGTAACAGATTTGGCCAGTGCAGCGGACCCCTTCGATAAATCCTTTCAAATGCAGAAGCTACTTCAGTTGCTGATTTTATTTTTAACGGTTCTGCTTCTTTGTATCGACTTGCAACATCAACTACAGTTAACGCGTGTTTGTAACCACCATCATGTGGCGAAAATAATATATCGGCTTGATGAACTTCATTGGGTCCGGTCACATCAAAATGAGAGAAATTGATTTGTTTAGGCGGTGGTTGATAAATCTGCCATATAGCCTGTTTGGATAACCAATTAGTCGCAGTGGTTTATTTCACTTTTGCAGCGCTAGTGAGTTTATTGATTGCTGATTTACCCCTCCAGTATCCACGCGGAGAATAATAAATAGATTCCATGTCGTTATTAATTACCAGCACTTAACATCAATTTATTTTTCATCCCCGATTTTATCAAAAATGAAGCCAATTTTTCTTTGAAGGATTTATCAGGAATAGCATTTAATGCATGAATTAATTTCACATCTGCTAGATGTCTATGCTGCAAATTGCTGCTTTTATAAGCAACATCATGAACGTGACACGCCCTATCAATGACGCTAATTGGTTCTTCACCGGGTTTGGGTTGGTTATGATTATTGAGTCTGATATGAAGTCTTGTTCCCGGTCCACAATAACTATACCCTGGAAGGTGTTTTTCTCCTGGATACTTTGCCCATGGGGTTCCAGGGAGTTTAGTTAGCTTGGCTGCGATATCACCTCCTCGTTTTTTTTTTAAATCGTCAGAAATGCTAGCATTTCCTGCAGATCTCATAGAAACAAATCAAAATTTCTTTGTACTACATTGTACGCATTTACCAGAAAGCGCTGATCGGTTATTTTTAGTTGTAATCGTCGTCAAGTCATCTGTGCCAGTACGCGTTTTACACTTCACTCAATATAGATCCATAATTTATGTATAGAGATATGAATATAACTGATTATTCAGCTACCCGACGACGGGAACCTATTAAACACCATTAAATGTTGCCGAATTCAATTAGAATGATTATAATCAGACCATCTGGAAGCGGAAAGACACAAATGCTACTTAATTTGATAACGAGATGGATGAAATGGAACAAGTTGTATTTAATAGCCCCGAGTGTAGACGATCAGCGATGCTATGAAGTGCTAAAGGATTTTAACGAGAAAGCAAAATAATTTCAAATCGATGATGATTGTATTGAATTTATTACTGATATCAACGATGCACCGAGCATTGATTCCATCGACGGAAGTATTAACAATTTAGTCATATATGACGATATCATGTTAGATAATCAAAATAATCCTGCTAGGATATTTTCCCGAGGCAGGCATAAAAGCACTGATGTGATATATGTCACTCAACGATACACAGAAATACCAAAAGTGATTCGCGATAATTGCAATCTGCTGTATGTGTTTAACGGAGTTGATACTCATACACTACGAAATATTCATCAGACCTGGTGCAGCGGTGATATGGATCATAATCGATTTAGAAATTTCTTTAGTCACGCTCAGTCAATACCACACGGGCTTGTCACAATAAGTTTAGCAGACCCTCGGATGCGATATCGTATCGGACTTGAAAAAACATTCGGTTGAAATCATAGAGGTGAGTTTTTACTCATTTCGAAGCCCCTGAAAGATCATGTTTTCAGACAAAAATCACTAAGGCTCTGTTTGGCAAATGGAGACTATTTTTTTTTGGTTAAAACATGAGATTTCGTAGGAAGGTTCTATTTGCTGTTTTGACGGTTTAAATCGTGTTTTGCTTGAAAATTGTCCGATTCACCTTCTCTGCTGCTCATTATACAAAGGACACAATGATAGAGTGATATTTATCTTTGAGTACATCACACAAAGGGCACAATCTGTGTCTTAAAGGAGTAGAGTATGATCTATTCCATCTATGAGGATTTAGTCTAGAATACATGATTGTAAGCAAAACAGACTCAATGTGTAAAAATTCCTCATCATATTTACAAGTTTTGCCTGTTGTTTTCTTTCTCATTCATGTCACTCCACATGTTAAGATTATTCTCCACTTTCTCAGATGGAGGGTAATATTTCCTGTTTTTAGTTTTTATGATAGACCCAGCATTTGGGATATTTAATTCATGGCCAGTGAAAGGGCCGCGATGTTAAATTATATGTCAATCTTACCTTTCCATACTGTTTTTTTTTTAGGGTCGTTGGACACGAATGGTTTAAACTTTGTGTCACTGTTTTCATTTTACTATAAACAAAATGTGCAAAGTGTGAAATGGTTGTTAGGCATGATGCAATTCATTGATACATTTCGCTGCTGTACCATTGCACATTATAAAGTTAAAAGCAAGTATCAGTAATACATTATCAGCTGTTTAGTATATTTCTGGAATGCATGCCAGCTAATATTTTCTCCTCCAACTAGAAATTTATGGAAATTTTTTAAAAGATAAAATAAAATAAGATTCCAGTCTGATTTGTTAGTCATATATAGCATATGGAATATTATTTTTCCATGGACTTTTGAACTACTTGTGTGTTTATGATTCATCAGAGACTTTCACTTCATTTGTTGCTGATGAGTATTTTAATGGCTAGTCATAGTTTCTATATTGTCTTTTCTCCTCAGTCTTTGCATTATTTTAATTGTTTTAATTTCGTGTGTTTTTCGTCTGATTTTCAAGCATTTGGTTCATGCTTTGAAAGGCTGTATTTTGGTTCTTACCCTTGTTATTTTTGACATTATAGTATATATCATTAACAATTGTCAGTGTTCAGTGGATTTATTTCGTATTTTCTTATTCACTGATGTACTAGTTCACCTAGTGTGGGTTAGTGTGGTGAGATAAGAAATATAATATAACACTCACCTCTCCTGTTTATCATGTATTGCAATTTACACATGAGCTCCTTGGTTGCATCTGTATTCCTATATGCTTGTGAGTCATGGACCCTCACATCGGATCTCGAAAGGAGGATACAAGCTGTTGAAATGAGATGCTTTCGAAGGTTGCTTGACATTACAAATAGAGATCATGTCACGAATAAGGAAGTGGGAAACAGAATTAAGCAAGACATTGGTCCTTATGAAGAGCTATTGACCATTGTGAAAAGCGCAAAATGAAATGGTATGTACATGTCACACGATCGACAGGGCTTGCTAAGACAATCATGCAAGGTACTGTGCAGGGAGGGCGAAGGAGAGGAAAAGTTGGAAGGATAACATCTCAGAGTGGACAGGACTGAATCGGAGTGACACAGTGAGAGTATCAGAGAACAGAGTGGAATGGAGGAAGCTGGTTGTCAGGTCATCAGTGGTGCTCCAACGGTCGGCAAGACTAAGAGATAGACAGACAGACAGACAGACAGACAGAAATAGATAGATAGATAGATAGATAGATAGATAGATAGATAGATAGATAGATAGATAGATAGAGAGATAGATAGATAGATAGATAGATAGATGGATGGATGGATGGATGGATGGATGGATGGATGGATGGATGGATGGATGGATGGATGGATGGATGGATGGACGGACGGACGGACGGACGGACGGATGGATGGATGGATGGATGGATGGATGGATAGATGGATAGATAGATAGATAGATAGATAGATAGATAGATAGATAGATAGATAGATACATAGATAGATAGATAGATAGATAGATAGATAGATAGATAGATCGAAAGTTGAATACATGTTCCGTATTTAGAAATTATCTTATAAAATGATATAATGGAAAATCTTTTGTGCAAAACGCTAATAATGTTATTAGCAATGCATTTTTTACATTGTGAGTAGTGACTCACTGCATTGTTTTGCCAAATGATCTGGACATCATTACTACCTCATTGTATGTATTAAAAGTGAATACCTTATTGGTGTGGTGGAATAAATATCCATTTGATACATTTATAAATAAATAGCAAGAATTAGATTTCTATCAGCTAATCGGTTCAGCCTGATTTAAATAAGATCTCCAGAGATCTACACACGAAGATCTGACAGTAACCACTTATTGGTTCTGATCTAATGATCAAAGTTATTACCATAATTGCTAATTGTATCAGCCAATCAGACAAAGTCTTGTATCTTTATATTTAGAAGAATGAGGAGTATCAATGTGTGTCAAGCTATTTGATTCACTTTCAGACTTATAGCAAATGCAATTTTATTGCCTATTTCTAATGATTACCAGAATATTACCTGTATGTTGTCACTGTCAGATCTTCAGGTACAAAAATAGAGATCTGATTTTAATCATATTGCTAATTAGTTTTATCATCAAGATGTTGGATGAGTTTGAATGACTATTAGTTATATCTTTACATATTATACAAATCGTTATCAACACAAAGTTTGTGAGTTATTTTACATAAGTAGCAGCAGAGGGGGCGAATCGGACAACTATTAGAAGCGTCAATTTGGCAAACCGAGGCTTCCTCCAAAATACTTTATCGAAGCGTCAATTTGGCAAACCAGAATAAAAAAGACGCCAAGTCGTTGGTTGTCGCACCCCATTTTCTGCTATGGGGTTAAAAATCTTTTTTACGAATTCAACCGCATATTTGATCAAGTCCGACACGTTATCTTGATCTCGGGTCATGCAAATTTATCGTTACAAATCCATGTGAGATTGACTGAGCGCGACTACAGAAATGTCTAAAGTGACCATGCTCCATGTCTCCACTGCACCAGGTTTGACGAATATTTCGTAGCGTATGTGTGTCAATTCCGTTGAATACAGCAAGAGCATTGCAGTTATCTCTGATCACTTTTGGTATTTGAGTGTATCGTTGAGTGACATATATCACGTCAGTGTTTTTATGCCTGCCTCTGGAAAATATTCTAGCGGGACTAATTTGATTGTCTAACATGACATCATCATATACGACTAAATTGTTAATACTTCCATCAATATCATCAATGCTCGGTGCTTCCTCGATATCGGTTATCAACTCAATAATATCCTCATCGGATTCCAATTTTACTTTCTCGTTAAAATTCTTTAACACCCCATAACATCGCTGATCGTCTACACTCGGGGCTCGTTATTAAATTAAGTAGCAGTTGTGTTTTGCCACTTCCAGATGGTCCAATTATAATCATGCGAATATAATTTAGTAGCACTGCATGATGTTTAACTAGTTCTTGTGTTTGTGTTGCCGAGAAATCAATTATATCCATTTTATTATAAATAAATTATGGATCTATATTGTGTGAAATGTAAGAAGCGTAGTTGCGCAGATGACTTGACGACGATTACAACTAAAAATAGCAGATCAGCACTTGCTGGTAAGTGTGTAGAATGTGGTAAAAAAATTAGATTTGTTTTAATGAAATCTGCAGATGATTTAAGAAAAAAAACGAGGAGGTGATATTGCAGCCAAGTTAGTAAAACTCCCAGGAATACCATGGGCAAAATATCCGGGAGAAAAACACCTACTAGGATATAGTTATTGTTTACTGGGGACCAGACTCGATATCAGACTTGATATTCAAGATAATCCTAACCCGGGAGAAAATCCGATAAATGTAATTGACGAAGCGTGTCGGATACTCGATATAGCTTACCGGAGCGGTGATTTACAACGTAATCTCGCAGATGTGCAATTAATTCATGCGTTGAATTCTATCACTGATAAATCCTTCAAAGAAAAGTTGGCTTCATGGTTGATAAAATCGGCTATGAAAAGTAAACTGATGTTGGGTGCTGGTAATTAATAACAACATGGAATATATTTATTATTTTCCAAAAGGATACTGGAGGGGTAAAGCAGTAATCAGTAAACTCGCTAGCGCCGCAAAGGTGAAAAATACCAGTGCAGCGGATTGGTTATCCAAACAGGCGATATGGCAATTTTTTCTACCACCGCCTAAACAAATTAACTACTCGCATTTTGATGTCAGAGCACCTAATGAAGTTCATAAAGCTGATATACTATTTCTACCGCATGATGGTGTTTACAATTACGCGCTAACCCTAGTTGATGTTGAGAGTCGATGCAAACAAGCAGAACCTCCAAAAACAAATCATCAACTGAAGATGCTTCTGCGTTTGAAAGGATTTATCGACGAGGTCCTCTGCTCTGGCCAAATCTATTACAAGTTGATCCTGGTAAGGAATTTCAGGGTGCAGTGTCATCAACAAAGAAGCATCATAATGTCACCATCAGACGACGACACACTGCATTACATCGCGATCAGGTAATTGTTGAACAATTTAATCGGAAGCATGCTGAGCGGTTATTTGGATATCAATACGCGAAGGAATTTAATGAGGATAAACGATCTCCTGAATGGGTTAAGAGATTACCAGGCGTGATTACCGCGCTGAATAATGAGATTACTCGAACAATCAACATGAAACCTAACAACGCGATTAAAAAAAAAGTATATACCCGTAAAACCACAAAATGATTTTTCAAAACAACCATTACTCGGCAATGTCGCTGCAAAATATTTAAATGAAACAGGAGAGCTCGATGGTGGCAAAGAATGGCTACTGATCCTATTTGGAGTATTACTGCACATAAAATATCTAGTATAACACGGTCTACGGGTAGACCGCCAGTCCATAGATTGGATTCAACTGCTCCTCAGCGAGGATTTACTCGTGAACAACTGCAAGTGATACCCGAGGAGACTCAGTTACCGCCGCGATGTCTTAACTAGCACCTCTGCGTCTGTTGCATTCAACACAAGTCAGCATCTCATTATCTCTGGTATGACCAATACTGCTATGTTTTCTATCTACGGTAAATTGCCGAGAGTCCTTATCCGACCAGCACCAATTCATTATACAATTGCAACTCGGGCAGTGCTTAGTTTGTTGTTGTTTCAGTGTAATTATTAATTAGCATCAATTTCAAATTCTCTATTATATTTTTATCCTGCTGTTTATGACCAGAGAGTTTTTTTCTGATTATATCATCGCTGACAATATCACTTATGGTAGTGTCGTTAGTCTAAAACAACTCTTCGAAGTTGATTTATTTTTCGTACTCTGGATACCGCAAGATAAACTAAATTCGACTACTCGATGTGATTATCTATGATCCAAACAATTGTATCGGATATAGTCAATCCCTGTGAAGAATGTTTTGTCGCTGCGTAACCTAGCGTCCATGGGTATTTATCTTCGACGACGTTGATATCAACCAGCACAATATCATTGAACACGAGAATTTGCTTTTCGGTCATGCCAGGAATATCAACTTCGATATTTTGTCTTCGTGTATCCTTGGGTCTATAACACAAGGTACTGGAAGTGTTGCAAATTTTTCTTTATGCATGCTAAATAACTTCATCTGAAGTGTGTCTCTGACTATTTGTCCACATGCCACTATCAAATCGTTTGGTCTCCACGCTTCGCAGAAATTATTTAATGATGTTTCCGAAATTGTTTCACGCGCCATTTCACATTAAATTCAATCCGAATGTAATCTGATTAGTTTCTTGAACTCGCGTAATTCAAACCGACAAATGGTGGTGGTTGACCACGATCGCCACACATTATCACTTTTATATTTGATAGCAATGACCACTCGAGAAGCTTTTGTTATACATCTAACGACACTGTGTATATCTCATCCCAAATGATGATTTCAGGAATATATTTCTCACTCATTCGATCAGGAGTCCATTCGTCACCTTTTCATCGAAAAAACTATGATAAGTACAAGCATTAATTCCTCGCTGTTTCATCTCTCTTGCGAGTCTGTGGGTCGGTGTTAGCACGATCATGTTTGATTTCCCACGAATAATTAAATCGCACGAGTCGTCTTTCCTGACCCACCACAGCCGTTTAGGTAACTTGTTTTTTATCTACATATTGGATCAGATATCGACGGTGCATCAGAATGCTCTGATATCTGATTATTTTTCAAGTAATTGTTTTCAATCGTAACATCTGTTGATCTGGAATAATTGCACGGTATTTACCTTTTAATTCTCCATGATCCCCAACTCTCGACAGAATTAGTGAATTCAGCCACTGCTTCGCTATGTTTTACATCTATGTAAAATGAATCAGTGGCGACTCTAACTGCGGTGTCAGGAAATCTATTTATCATTGGGAAAAAAATTATTAGAATCATAAGGCAGCATAGACGCCCTCAAATGTGTATCTTGAAGAGTGTATCCATCGTTGTAAGTAACAATTGTACCGAATTTTGTTCCATCGGACAGAAAGCGTCTGTACGATTTACATATATACCTTTAGATGTTGCATCCGCGATTATAAAATCGTATTCAACGCTATCTATAATCAACCGTGAAGAATATCGTTTATTGTCGTATTTTTTCCACCTTGAGTGAATTTACCAATTTTTTTTCTACCGAGATCTTTGCTTGTTTATTTCTAACTTCAAATATCTGTTTGGACCATTTCAAGATATATTCTTCGTCGAGATCGAAAATTGTTTTCTATTTTCGCTGATTATACTATCCAGACTATCGGGTTGTGGTAACCAGACTTCAGTTTGTTTTCGATATGATATAATTGCTTCACTGACAATTAGCGATATCAGCATTTTAGAATCAATCATATACCGTAATAACACTAATTGGCATCCAGTGTTTTTCAGATATATGTCTACCAATCCAAACATAACAACACGGATGAAGTCCTTCAGCAGTTTCAAATGATACCACACGAGCGAATCCAGTTAAATCAAAATCGGGTAATGGTACATTAATCGCAACACGGGTCATTTCATATTTGGGATGTCCAAATCGTTTAAAGTACTCAGCAAATTATCGTTACACGAGAAAACACGAAGGATGACACGCAACTATATCAACCGAAATAATATTGTTAGGGTCATATTTTGTATTCCATAATCCACCATGGTTATATTACACACAGCTTAATTTGATATCTGATAGAAATTCAGCTCTTATTGGCTTCCACATGTTTTTCTTTCTTTCAAAATGAGCTGCAACCGACGGAATTGTGAAAGAATTTGTTAATAGTTGTTCGTCGTGTTCTGTTGCAAAATCACTAGCTAATTTTTTTTATCTCGTTGTGGAGGGCTTCAGTGCGGTATAATTCGCCGTTCGGTCTTACAAATTGATCAAATTTACCCTCTTCGTTTTCAAAACTGTGAAGTAACCACACTGACACAGGATCGTATTTACTTAACTCGTAAATCAAATCAAGTAATTTCTCCTCAGAGAATTCTCCAACTGAGAACTTAGCGGGTAGATACTGTATTGTTCTATCCCGCGGAAATATTGTTGTTGCAGGTGTCCACGCGTGTTCGTTATGATCAATAATGTTGATTGGAGCTCCTTTTGATTTATATTTTGATTCGTTTAATACCTCTCCTGTTATCGTCATTACGGTTATTGGGACTTAATGATGTCTCTAATGTGGTTATATCTTGTGATTTATATTTTGATTCGTGTAATACCTCTCCTGTTATCGTCATTACGGTTATTGGGATCTTAATGATGTCTCTAATGTGGTTATATCTTGAATCGTTGCTCCATTTTCCTTTACTGTTAGCACCCATTCATTTATTTTTTTACGTCTTAGATTCGTCAATTTGTTTCCACGCAACGCATTTATGAAGTGTTCTATTATTCTTTCTGCTACACAATTCAACGATGGCATTTCCATTGGTTTTAATTTTAATTTAATTTCAATACTCGGTTTTTCATTTAACGGATAGATTTCATAAACAACTGCTGTTACAGGATAGGATCTCTCTTAATACGGTTTGTCAATTCCAGTCAGAATTCCTGGTTTGGAATCTCGACTCATAGTGACAGTTCTTTTATGTTTCAAGATTGGTTCAAATTTGTCGCGTATCATCCAATTCCCCGTTTTTGAACGGATAATGAATTTCACTCCAAAAAATACCTTTTCTTGTCAAGATGTGAGATTATCAATGCTGCTCTTTCGTCGTTCATGGTAGCATCAACACTACCATCAATTCGAGATGTCGACCAAAAGTGAGATTCTCCATCCAGCTTGAATTCATTAAAACAATCACTGATTTTACCTATCATGCTTATATCACTTATTAGACCCTTTTGTGTATCAGTGGAGACTCTATTGAGAATCTATTTATCATTTTTCCAAGGCGTAATTTTCGATAACCTCTCGAACTCCTCCATATTATAATTAAAACAGGTATTTAAAATAAAGTATTATTATATAATGAACCATTGCCAACGATTGATGATAGGATCAGTAACCGCTTTTAACAAATAATGCAGAAATGAATTAGTGGATATCATTCACAGAGCGTACGTCGTGGGAGTGTAGGTCCGCTACCTTGTATCCGATGTGGGGTAGGTGTGCGTGGTAAATCGCAGTTGTGTCTGAATTGCGGTGGTAAGCGATACAGAGAGCTAAAGCGCTATTATGATATACGAGTCAAGAACTCCATCAAAGATTCCATCAAAGATTCCGACTCAGACTCTGTCCTTGACTCTGTCAAAGACAAAATCATAAAAACAGCTCAAGACCATATTGAAAGATTCCCAAGTAATGATAAAACCAAATATTAAATTAGACAAATAATATTATAGTATATAAATGAACCAAGAATTTCAGCCGCATCCGGTGATCAGCAATGATGAGGCATCTCGTGACGGTATTGTTATGCATCGCTGACTGAAGAAACCAGTAGTGCGGGACAATGGTATTCGGCATTTGATGTTTACTGTTGAAAGAAGAAATATCTTAATCATCGTTTCGTGTATGAGGCATATAACGCATTGATCAAGGATGGTTTTGTTATTGATCTCATAAATAGTGTTAAAACTGATGATTCTTTAGATAATTTACGAGCTGTTACACAAAATGAGAATACTGCATCTGGGAAAACTGGTACTTATAAATCAATTGAGAAGAGACCTGTAAAATTATTTAATGCAGAAAATAACGAGCAAAGGCTATTTCAATCAATGAATGAAGCTGGTATGTATTTCTTTATTTGTGAACTCTCAGTACGAAAAGTAGCAGAGAATATAACTCGATCGGCTTTCTCGAAACGTTTTTAAAACAGAATTTAATTTACATATGTCTGAATTATATTTTGTACTATATGTATACAACCAAAGGGGAATAACTCCTGCGGGTATGTGTACGGTTTATGAAAGTTACGGATCTCAATGGGTTTTCTTTTAAATTCTGTGTCACTTGGTCACAATGGGGTTTTCCAATTACTCCATTGTTGGTTTTAACTACCATGATTCTCCGTGGAGATAATCAATTATATGTTTGTGAGAAAACGTATCAAATACGTAGTATTTACAATCAGTTGTATTCTTTTTTTTGTGATGATTTTCAAGTATTCGCTCTTGCTTAAATGTTGTCAATAATCATAATTAAGTACACGAAAGAATACAAATAACACACCTATGTTATTGGCTTTCATGTATAAACTGGTTTATATACCATACCATCTATTATATTATTGGGAATCTAGCGAAGTTCATCACATCAAACCAATCATAGGTCACACCGTCACGTGGTGTGAATGTCTATCGCATTCAAACCAGGGTGATTTTATAGGTTTATGATTGGTTTCATGTTTGAGTGTAGGACCGCCCCGTCATTGTCATCCTATCATACCATACCATTGTCATCTTATCATTCATTGTAAATACCATACAATAATCTATTGTAATATGTTGTATTGTCTTGTGCTGTCCTATGTAAATAATTGTATCTATACATGTGCCTACCACTAGCCATAACACTCAAATTGAGAGTGGAACAGTTGTATCGTCCTATTTAAATAATTGTATGTATATATATATATATATATATATATATATATATATATATATATATATATATATATATATATATATATATATATATATGTGTGTGTGTGTGTGTGTGTGTGTGTGTGTGTGTGTGTGTGTGTGTGTGTGTGTGTGTGTGTGTGTGTGTGTGTGTGTGTGTGTGTGTGTGTTTCTACAACTCCCCATAACACTCGAATTGGGAGTTGAACGGTTGTATTGTCCTATGTAAATAATTGCATATTCAAACCAATATAAATATATATATATATATATATATATATATATATATATATATGTTTATATGTGTGTGTGTCTGTGCCTACAACTCGCCATAACACTCGAATAGGGAGTTCAAAAAAGGCTGTATTGTCCTATGTATATATATAAACGGGTCAAAAATTGACCCCCAATATTTTGGAAAAATATATCAATATCACATATTGGAAATATATATTTTATATATAAATGAATTCTGAAAATATCAATGAAATCATAAACGAGATTTCAAATTTGAAAATTCAAGGAATTCAAAATGTCTGATAAATTAAATTGTGATAGGATCCTTTCTGATTTTCAAGATATTGAAGATAATATTCGAAGAAATAGGTATACACTGCCAAAGTCATATGCTATCATTAAACGAATCCAGCACGCGATTAATAATTCGTTCATATATGAAAATGACGTAAACAAGTTTGTAAAGGTTATTTGCTGTGGAATAAATCAGGAAAGAATTAAGCAATGAATATGAAATCAAACGCGCAGTTATTTCAAAAATCAAAAATATAAAAATGATTATCTCACAAAATGAAAATTTCCCTTTGATTACCTTAACTGAGTAATGTGTCAATGACATTCCAATGAACACAACTGACATGTATAATAGACAGGTATGTTTACTCACTTAAAACAAAATTGATAAACACCAGGTAATGTATTGTATTTTTTTTTGGCATGTTGATCCACTACACGGAAGTAATTGTTGGGTGGGTGGTTAACAGTGAAAATCAGGATTGCAAGTGAGATTCGAAGAATTTCCAATCAAAGTTTGAATCCACGGATGATATTTAGGAGTGATTCGCGGGAAAGAACCCAATGAGCGTAATATATTATTTGATCCCGGTTTAATGTAATTGTTGTTACAATTTCTCTGGATAATTCTCTATATTGATCATTGGTAAACGGAAACATGTCGTCGCCGAGTCTTTCTATGGTGATATTAATATTAAAATTAGTTTTTGGATGCAATTTTTTAAAAATATTCATAGATAGCTTTATGGAAACCAAATTTGTTATGTATAAATACGTTATAATTGTTATAGCACATTATTGTAGTAGCGCTACACTTTCTAGATTATTTTTTCACTGTTTTTGTTGCATTTTTCACTGTTTTTGTTGCATTTTTCACTATTTTTGTTGCATGTTTGATCAGAAAAATAGGGGAAACTAGTCGACGTTCTCTAAATGAATCAATTAGAGATTTTTCTCTTTAAAAAATATTTTATGATTTTCATGTTAAAAAAACCAAAAAAAGGTAAAAAAATTGACAAAAATCATCAAATATTGACACAAATTCCTGTTTTTTCTCATTAAAAATCATTTTATTATTTTCAGGTCAAATAGTCGACGGCTTCTAATTGATTCACTTAGAGAAAATCAAATATATTTCCCGTTCAGAATTCTCATTAACTCTTCAACACTCAGGCAAGAAGGGACATATTGCATTATTCGATCACAATTACAACTAATCGTCGTTATAATATCATGTTGCAGTTGTTGCATTTGGTCTTCAGTGTGCAGAAATTTATGGTCGCCGAGGTTATTAATGATTAGTTCGACATGAAAATTTTCTTGATTGAATCCATTGAAAATTTCCCTGATTGCGTTTTCAAGTCTATGTTTCTCGTAAATAACTATTCGCGTATGATGATACATATTATTGTATAAATCTACGATTTTCTAAATCCTTGAAATTGCAAGTGTTTTTCAATCAAAGATTTTCCATTTAAAAATGCTAGCGTTTTCACTACTTTACAACTAAAGTCATTTGTGATTGTTTCCCTCGGAGATCAATCAAATTAAAATTCTGGTCGACTATTCTAAAATTCATTCTTGATATAAGATTGTTTATGGTTTCCAAGTATGTTAAATGAGGTTGATTCATCACGATTAAACTTCCCGGGGAAACATTTGGGGAAAAGGTATATAAGATATAACCTTGATCCGCGTTTATTGACGTTGCTGTGTCAATGGAATGACGACCTAACACTACATCACAAGTTCCGCGTGATCTGTGTTTGTTGTTTTTGTACACTGAATTATTCAACCGTACAATCTCCGCATGCGACTATATTTTAAACCATAACGCGTGAATCTGTGGAAAAAAAAATTGTCGATGAGATCTTTGGTGATTTCTTTAACTCGGGTACGCACCATCCTAGGAATTTATAGTAAACTAAATCTATATCAGTTTGCGAAAATACTCTTTTGAACTTTTCTTTGGTGGGAGATCTATCTTCGTGGATCATCAAGAGTAATCTATCGTTGAGATAGTTCATGTCTGAGATATTTGGGTTTAGTTGTTGTTGTCGTTGCTTAATTTTATCACGCGGAATTGTTAAATCGATTAACAAAGATCGTTGCAGATAATCTTTTAGTTGATTTAATTTAGTTTGAAATAATTGTTGTTGAAGATCACAAGCAAACTTTATGATGTAATAATAAAAGTACCTTGAGAACCTAAAGCAAATCGCCATATTATATTGCCGTATTCGTTATACTCATACTTTCCAAGCGTAACAGTTTCCGGCCCATCATAAACACTATACGAAAACATTTGATTGGTATTACTGACACGTATAAAATCAAAGTCGAATGCGTAATTGAACTTGATCTCCGGGACAGGTTTATCATCGGTGAAGAAATCAGATTTGTTTGGTTCGGGTAACTGGAAATGAACCGCAGGAAACTTTATAACCACACTTCGTGGATCCGCGGGAAAAAATCGTCGATGGTATCACTGAATTTCCCTCGTAACCATGGTACTTTATATCCTGGTAGCTTAAATGTTGGAATATCTTAAATGCGGATATTATGTTTTTTTGCAAATTCTTTTCTCGTTGCAGGATGATTATCAACTAATATAAGTTGAATCATTCGCAAATTAAATTCATCCATGTCGGCGATAATTGTGTTACATACTTCCATGTATTTGATGACTTTATCTCGATTAGGTGGGATTGTACTGATTTCCGTTACGATATAACCTCTAAATCTTTCAAAATCGTTATTCATGTATGTGAACTGTTTAGTAATAGCTGATTCATCTAATGTAAAATGATACATATTATCGGCTTCTGCTTCTGCTCTTAAACGATTAAAAATATCATCTAATGGTAACTCATATGTTAATTTAAAAACACAACCACCAAGAATTCCACCTAAGCTAAGATAATCTTTATCATAACCATGATAATCTTCCTTCATGGAAATATAATCAGATTTTTGTGGCTCACGTGGTAGATCTTTTATATCAACGGTTTGGTATATACTCGGGCCAACCTAACATAGTTCTAATGGAGCTATTATATATATCCACGGCATAGTCAGGTGAATTTATCTCGATGGTCGTGGACAGCAATGGTTCATGTCCTATTATTTCGATGGGAGATTTATCACGTTTGTCGTCGACGATAATTATATTTTTTTCCTGTGATTGCTTCAATGCCATTTATGATCTCCGCGTTGATATCTTTGATGTCATATGCGCCAGTGTGTAAATTTATTGTGTGCCATTCCGGTTTACCTGCAGTGCCATCTGAATTGACCTTATTTTTATACGAGAAAGTAAAACTATTATTGGGTGGTTTGCCATTGAACGGTTCTGATCTGACATTAGGCCAGCTGTAGTAACATCTTAATTGCGTTGATGCTATTTTGTTAGCTGGTAACGTAGGTGTAATTTCAATGCTGAACTCTGGCGTTTTCGTTACCAGCGATATCAATTTTGTTTTCCCCGGAATATTATTTTCCGTTATTCGTTGAATCGGTTCGGTATTTTGTACTATTCGTTGAAGTAGTTCTTGTGACATTGACGCAGTTATTATTATTATCTCGCTCTAATTTTGATATCGTGGAATCATACAGCCGAACCATCTTCGATAATTCATCATCATATATAAATGTGTCATCGAGGGACGAGGAAATCATCGAGGATAATTGCGAGTATGCTATTTTTTTGTTATTATCGAGATTACCCCTGCGATGGTTGTCGCCGCAGATATTCAAATTGGAACAGCGATCGGGGCAACCGTTGTAACCGAATATAGTATAATACCAGCACCAGCGATTACACCAGATACCGAGTACATGGTTAGATCAATGACGTTGATCCTTCTTCGGTATTTTTTTATTTTTACATGGTGTTCTTTGGAGAGTATTCCTAGGCTAGTTTTAAACTCTCTAACCGTATCATAGCGATACTGCGATACCGATTGTATCCTTGTTGACATTTTATATATTACAACAAAGCAATTTCAATTCAGTTGTTTTCTTAAATCCGCTACGAATTCCACATACCATATTATTGATGCCCTAGCTAGATTACCATCGATTGCTATTATCGTGAACTGTTCAGTTGTATCCTTGTCGATGATTGTTGATATTGTATTGTTGACCCCAGATGAATTCGTTGATGAAATATTAAACTGAGTTGGTGATACTAGTGTTAATCGATAAACACCTTTGACGGTTGCAGTGATACTTAATATATTATTTAGTGGTGTCCAAGTAAATGATCCCTGTTGAATCGTGTATACTACGTTGGTGGTTTTCGCATGAGGAATTTTTGTTTTTTTAATGATTGCTATCATCCTCGTTGCATCATCTTTGATTGCATCGATGGCGTTTTTCATATCTTCGATGGATTTTTTAATATCAGGGAGTTTAATGATATTTCTACAAAATAATGTAAACTTTTGAAAGTGATCTGCATATTTGACTTGAAGTTTTGCTAGTTCCAACATAGAAGTTTTTATCTCTGTGAGCTTCGGTGTGGTCACTGGTGGTAATCCAAAGAAATCGGTTGCGGTGAGTTGAACATCTGTAACAGATTTTTGTATTCCCGTAAACTGATTTACTTGGGTGTTAAATCTATCATTGAGGGTTTCAATGATTCTGCAGATGATATATAATTATCGCTGAGTGCTGTTAGTCTATCCATATATGTTTTTATCTCAACGCGTAATTTTTTAAATATCTCTAAGTCTGCTATCTCATCGATAGCTCTAATGATAAGCCTTTTTACTTGCCAGATGGCAACTCCTCCTTCGGATGGACGTGATACTGATCTTTCCCAAATGTCTGCCATGATATATTACATATTTCTTTTTAAGTGATTCATCATCGTGTACTCGTGGACGACTTTATGAGGTAATTTAGATGATGTTGAGATAGCTGTCAACGCGTTAAGGACCTCTCGTCCACATATTGGAGGATCGGTTAATGTCTGCGTGGGCAACGTTGAGTACCATGTTGGTGTATTAATTCCGGTTGTATACAACCGGCACACATATTTGGCAAATTCCTTTGGCGGAGGCAATCCATACGAGTCAAAGTAAATAATTGAATTGGGATGTATCGCGTAACCCACCCAATGGATTCCAGGTCCAGTGTTATCATCAAGATTAATTATACCAGTTTCTGGGATTTTTGGTCGTGTTGGCAATTGATCTTTCATGAACACACCTCTGAAATTTTTTATTGGGAATTTCTTTACTGCGTCGGCAAGGTCAAAATTAGACATTGGAACCACAGATTCAGTTACCCCCAGTAACATTTTTGCCAGCGAGAATGGACCTATGAAACCGCCCTGGTGAGTTCCCAATCAGCTCTCATAGTGTTTTGTGTACCGACTTCCCGGCAGTCTGAATCCTTTTCCCTTTTTATACCCTTTTCCAAACATTTTACCTATATGATTCCTACCAACAGCACCAGCAGCGCGTAGTCCAAGTGCTTAAGAGCAGGAATAGCTAGTGGAGCCAGTACAGCAAGAGGATATATTCCACCGGATTTAATCATATCGTTAACTGCGGCTTGTGAAAAAGTCAACTTAACTCCTGTAACCGCAGTTTTAGCTTTATTGAAACGAGAAAGTTAAGTTTGCGTCAGCGACAATTTATTGGGTCAATCTGTCATCTGTTCATGTTTCAGGTTTATCTTTGTGCAACACGTAACATAATGTTTCGATTAGTTCGATTAGTAGTTTCTGTACCTGACCAGGTGTCAGGGTGACATTAACATGATAGTACGACATTTTATTTAGATAGTGATCATTTACTTGTCCCATTACATGTTTTCAATGGGCGCGTCAAAATGACTTAATTTTCCCACCACCACCTTCGAGCGTCATAGATTTATCACTGAGAATAACAGCAACTGGTCTAAACCCTCCAAGAGCATCGCCTATACGATCCTGAAATTTTACATCAACGGTCAAATGTTTAGATAGATCATGATGTTGCAGCGAAAAGTAATAGATCGGATACAATTCTTTAAAATCCCATTGTGATATTTGTAGTCCAGTATCAATGTTTTGATCACAATGCATATAAGACCACAACCGATGATACACTCTACCTATTTGATTGCTACCGTAATCGAGAATACGTTGTTCTGCTGGTTCTTGCTGATTACTTATTCGCAATGATTCCTCACTGACATATGTATCAAATATCATATGACTACGCAATTGTAAACTATCATTTGCAACCTACGCTATTTTTTCTGTTCGATTTACATTTTGATGCGTAACAAAGATATGTCTTGGCGCGGAAACATTTTTCGTTAGCGCGATCTGCCAAGTAAAAACACCAACAACATTACTAGTTATGGTAGCTGTTGTAATATCAGACCATGACAATAATGATTTACCTCCATAATTGTGATATTTGATTTTTAATTTTGTAAAGTGCTTTAGCCAAGTCACCTATGTTTTTTATATAACCTTTTTGTCCAGGTGTTAAGTAATTTTCTTTAGTGTAATATCCCAAAGCAGCAAACTTTACCAAATCAGTTATATCCGTTTTATCGATACGTGCTAAAGTTTCCTCGGTAAATGTATCTCGTAATTCTTGAACTCTATCATCGCTTTTTTGGAGGTTCTGGTATAAAGTCCTCTGATTTACTCTCTTTTATCGCGGTTACAACTTCTCCAGTTGCCGTAGTTATCGGCTTAAATAATTGTTTAGTATCAGCGGTAAAATCTAACTTTTGTTGTTGTCGAGCATGCAAATTATCTCTGAAAGAATCCCTCACAGGGATAAATTTCTTGATCGCAGCCAACCGTTCTCTAGTTAATCTAGTTATCTGTGCTTCTCCAACGTTTGCCATTTATATAAAAATTATATCGCTAATTCATCATCGTAAATTGCTAGCAATTTCAAGGATTTTTAACCCCATAGCAGCAAAGGGGGTGCGACAATGACTTGGCGTCTTTTTTATGATTCTGGTATGCTAAATTGAAACTTCTATAAAGCATTTTGGAGGAAGCCTCGGTTTGCCAAATTGACGTTTCTAAAAGTTGTCCGATTCTCCCCTTCTGTGCTTAAATTGTGTTCTTAAAATACAACATTATCACAATTATAGAAATGGTAAAATACTGCGTTATTTGTACCAGGTGAGAGATATCACACATGGATCACTTGTTATTACATTTTTATGTCTGATTCATTTTGCAGGTGAATGCCGTATCTGACATCATTTGTCTCACAATTTATTACAGCTTTCTGTGAAAGTTAGTATATGTTATGATCATTATCTAAATGTGCATATTTCAAGAAATCATTTTACTCCATTGATACATTTTGGTGTTACTGTTCTTTTCGCCATGATATATCTACAAGTCTCATAGATTTCATGTTTGCAAGGATTCTTATGTCATATTGGATGTTTTGTTGCTGTATTCTAAGTCCAACTTCACTTACAATTGTTTAGTATAAATGTATGACGATGGGTATAAAATCATCATTTGTATTAATCTCCATGTTAGAATGTTTAGTCGAATGCCATACAGATGGGTATGTTTTATAAAAACAGTTGCTTACCGTATCAATAGCTCATTTTTATTTTCAGAAACGGCCGAGCATGTCTCGCAGGATTGTTTCTTCTAGTGGTAACAACCCTGAACAGGCTCAACAAGTAAGTTGATGGTTACTTTAATTTTGGATATTAGCCATATTATGTGGATTGGCCTTGGGACAGCCCAATTGTCCATACATATGTATGCATCCGTGCATGACAACATGTTCAATGTTCAATACTGTATCTTGACTTTTGTTACCTGTGTTATGTTTAGCAAATGGTTTCTGACAGATTTTGATATGTGTCAATTGGTATTTTAACGACATTCATGTAGTTTGGTGCTGGACTATAAAGCTGAAAATTGAAAAGTAGATCTGTGTCATTTTAATACAGTAAGACCCATTTATCTTAACCTCAAATATCTTAAGAGTCTGTATATGTAGAGTATTTTGATCTGGCAAACAAATCCTTTATTATGATATTTGTTCCCTGTTAGTTCGATCCCAGTTAAGTCGATACCCTCAATATGACTGCAAGTATTGCAGTCTAATGTAAGATGTGAACCCGATCAATTCGATGAAGTGCATCTTTCATGTTCATTTGTTAGAAATGTTACAAAACATGATCTGCATTCCCTTTAGTACAGGTACCTTGTACCAGCAAGGATGGAATAAGTTGGTACAAGAACAAATTGTACCAGTGCTCATGATTAAAATTGAAGAGCAAATCTCTGCCATTTTAGTTATACTATTACATTATCGAAAGGGCAAACTTATAGGATACAAAAATACTGTTGACTGGCAACTGCCTTTGTTTTAAAAACACACACATAAGAAATAGGAAAACAGTTTCTGCCCTTCAAAACTTCCATCATGCAATGAATTTAAAGGCTGCTTAAAAAGAAGTTGAATTACAAGTTTGAAAGAAATTAGGAAATTTAACATCTACTTCGCTCACGCTAACAACTGATGATTGCTTTTGTGTCAATACTTCTGTTCCATTAGTAACTGATGAATTCACAGACTTGATGCCTATCCTTATCACGGGGAGGTCACTCTAACCGAATTATTGGATTTGCAGACAAGTTGTAGCTTTTTAGTCAATGGACCAGGGGCCAGTATTTGTGTACAAATGTAATACTGTAATCAATGACCTAGTATAAAACAAATCATAAAAAATGAAATATACAAGTGAGGTCAAAAAGGTACGATTGTTTTAGATACCTGTATTAAAGCAAAGCATAAGAATAGTATCCGCAATGCGAGAGAAGTCGATGGTAATTTACAGCAGAAGACATCTTATCATGTCTGAAGGTCATTTATGTCACCATGTGATGCTCACAGTGCAAACACAAGCCCTTTTCCTAGACGACAATACTGCAAAAATGTTTGTTTTAAACGGTCTGATGCAATTGAAAATATTTGTCAACGAAGCTTTTTTTAAATAGATATTCTGCTTGCTTCAATACCATGTGTGTACTGCTATCGGAGGCTATCTCTTCTTACTAATCCACTATTGATATTTCACTATCAACATACTGCACAGTAACTACGGAAGATGTACATGCCCGACATCAATGTCAAGAACAACACAAACCTGGAACATCTAGTTCACAAAAGAGTCACACCATAGTCAAAAGTTTTATACATATCACCTATTTAGACATTATCTAATAAAATAGTATAAAGGGAAACGTTTTGTGCAAAATGCTAAAAATGCTAATATGCTTTCAGAAAGTGACTACTTGGCAGCAGAAAGCAATTAATTATTTACATTGTGAGTTGTGACTTACTGCATTTATTGAAAGATTTCAAATCGTTTGCAACCTACAATCCTTTTGAACTATGTTTACCAACATAGCATCATGAATGCCAAGAAGAGATTTGGAAGTTAAACATTTAATGCTATGTTAGTTGGCAGTGACAGAAGTAAAAAGTTTATATAAACTCTTCTAGCAAACTTAAAGAAATCAAACATTAACGTCAATAATGTGCTTTATAAGTACTATTAGATTTATATGAAATAAACAGTTCTTCAACTTTTCATGACCATTCTGTTGATGCTAATAGTAGTATAGACCTAATTACAATAGAAACAAACTGATATTGATGTACTTTTAACATTGAGCGAAAACAATAATTTCAAATGAATGAAACTGTCACTTAATTTCAAACTTCCCCCATATTCAATTGAACATAGAAATTTCAAGATATATGCATAACATTGAAACATTTCCTATTATCATCCAAGTATGGGATAAGAATCTCTTATGTCAATTTCACAGTGATGAAATGAAGGTAGAATCTATGTCAGTATGCTAAAACATTCATTCTTCTCAGTATAACATATGCATCAGTATGTCTAAGACCATTCTTTTGGTATCATTCAACAGTCACAACAGTATGTTTATATATGATTATTCTAACGGCCATCTACTCCTGTCGAGTTATATTACTTTAAGAATGCATGTTGACATGCTATGCAATTGATTATGTGTCTGTATTGACATGTGGATAATATTCACTAAAATAAGGGGGCATACCTTGACAGCTACAAAAAGAACAAGACAATACATTATGGTGACCATTTTTTCTCATATTTAGTAAGTTAACCCCAAAATATACTACTGTGTCATGATATAAACAGTTCTCACATTTCTCACATTGCAGTAAAAAGTAAAGTTACCTCCCTCAGTAGCGGGGGTGGGGGTGAGCGAACCCTAAAAAGGTTGTGGAGGTCTTATTTTGTTAAAAAAAGGTGTTTAGAATTTTAACGATACAGCTGTTCATTTGTCAAAATAACATTTATTCATAAATGTGAAATGTCAATGGGGTGAACCTTGTGTGCATGTTTTATTTTGTTAAAATAACGATTTAACGATGCAGCTGCTTTTTTGTCAATCCCCGAATAAATATTATACGTGTTAATATATGGCTAATATCGAAGAAGCGCAAATTAACAGTATATGCGATCTAATCCTATTCGATATCGTGTTACAGGGTCTGATAAATTTATCGTTATAAATCCATGAGGGGTTGCCAGAGCACTACTAAAGAAATTTTTTTTATTTGTTATAGTCGTAATCCCCACAGCACCATGTTTCGGAGTGTATGAGTGTCAACTCCGTTACACACCGTTAACACGTTACAGTTATCTTGGATCACTTTTGGAATTTGAGTGTATCGTAAAGTGACATAGATCACGTCTGTTTTCTTATGTCTGCCGCGAGAAAATATGCTCGCGGGATTTTTTTTGTTTGTCCAACATGGTGTCGTCGTACATGACATGATTGTTAATGTCCTCAGAAATATCCTCCACGTAAGGTGCTTCGTCGATATCTATGATATTTTCTCCGGTGATCTCTGAGGGTTTTTCGCTATAATCTTTTAACACCTGATAGCAATGCTGATCGTGAACTCTCGGTGCCACCAAAATATAATTTATCCCAAGCCATCCATTTCATAATCAAATTGAGTAATAGCTGTTTTTTTTACCGCTTCCTTATGGTCTGATAATTATCATTCTGACGGAATTAGGTAGCATCGGATGATGTTTGACTCGTTGTTTCTGTACCTCGGAAAGATCTGTAATATCCATTAGACATAACTAACTAATATTATGAATTTATATTGTGTGAAATGTAAGGCTAACACTCCAATAATTAACCCAATGCCTATCAGCAATCACCGGAAAATGTGAGCAGTGCGGTATAAAACAAATTCAGATTTATTAAAAAAAGAGGCGGTGATATCAACTCCGAGTTAACAAAACTCCAAGGGATGCCATGGACAAAGCATCCAGGAGAAAAACACCTTCCCGGATATAGTTATTGTGGACCAGGGAAACGATTAGATATCAGATCGGATGATCGGGATAATCCTCGTCCGGGTGAATATCCGGTAAAAGCCATCGATGAGACCTGTCGTGTTCATGATATCGCATATTGAAGTAAAGATCTCGAATGTCATCTCGTGGATGTAAAATTGATCCACGCGTTGAAGTCTATTCTCGATATAACTTTCAAGGAAAAGTTAGTGTCCTGGATAACAAAAGCTGCCATGAAGGATAAATTAATCATGGGTTTAGGTATTTGATATGGAAGCTATTTATTAATTTCCGACCGAATACTATATGCAAAACTCTGCCACTGATAAACCTGCCAGTGCTGCAAAAGTAAAACGTCAAACAGCAGCTGATTGGCTAGCCAAACAAGCTATATGGCAAATTTATATACATCGTCCAAAGAAAATTCAATACGCGTCATTCGATGTTAATATTCCAAATAATATCCATCAGGCTGATATATTATATCTGCGGCATAATACCGTTAAAAGACGTGTATATAAATCTATAAATACGCGTTAGTGGTCGTTGATGTCTCTAGTAGATACAAAGAGGTCGAGCCGTTATCAACAAAGAATCTTCGGAATTTGCCTCCGCGTTTAAAAAGATTTTTAATCGAGATCCTCTACGATGGCCAAATCTTCTTCAGGTTGATCCTGGTAAGGAATTTCACGGTGAAGTATCGTCAATGATGAAGCAAAAACACGTTAAGATTTCATCTGGATTTCCATCGTTGTATCTCAACGCGAGATTATTCATCTGTGTTTGAAGAGCTTCTGCTCGGTATAAATACCCAACAGGTTTAACAAATTGATCATACATTCCCGTTTCATCATTAAACAACCATATACCAACGGGATCGGTTTTACTCATTTCGTGGATAGCGTCGAATATATCGCCGTGATAGTATTTTACCGTACGTGACATAAAAAATATCGTCACGAAAATGCTCCACGCGTGACCGTTATGATCGATGATCTCAATGGGAGCACTGTTATTTTTATATTTTGCTTCGTGTAAAACATCTCCGGTACACGTTTTCACCATATTCGGAACTCTTAAGACTCGCTCCAAAGTGATAACATTGTTTACGGACGCACCTGTTGATTGAACTGATTCAGCCCGCGTCAATATTTTTGATTTTTTCAACTCTGTTAAACTGTTTCCTCGTTTGGTATTATTAAAGTGTTTTATGACCCGTTCCGCAACGCAGTTTATTTTTGAAAGTTTCATCGGGGCAAGTTATTTTTCAAATCCGTATCATTTATCGTGTATAATCCGTAAACTAGCGCCGTCAATGGATACGCACGATTATAATATCTGTCAGCTTTAGGCAGGAATTGAATTTATTTCTTCTTCAATTACAAACTGGGGTGGATAAGTGTTTTTTTCCAAGGTAAGCGACGTGTAACGATTTGCATGTGCCTGACTACGAATCACTTGAAATCAGGAACATTAGAATCATGGGGTGCACGGGAATTTTGCCGTGATTTCTGCGCACATATTTGAGGATATATAAGGCAGAATATTTCTGATAATATTACGGGTCCAAAAGTATCTTATCACAGGATAGATAGCTCGTCATTCTTTCTCCAGCCAAAGGGGTGAGTGTTAAATTTATATTTCGTTTTATTGTGAATTTTATTCAGTTTATCATTTCATGTAATGATGCCTTTATTACAATGCAGATGTAAAACGTGGAATATTTGAAATTACTAGTTACTATTAGACTTTAAATGCAATAGTGTAATCTAAGGTTTCTTTATTGTAGCTGATTTGTAGTGGAACGTCTCTGAATGTCTCTGATTTGTAGCGGAACGTCTCTGATTTGTAGCTGAACGTCTCTGAATGTCTCTGATTTGTAGAGGAACGTCTCTAATTTGTAGCTAAACGTCTCTGATTTGTAGCAGAACGTCTCTGATTTGTAGCGGAACGTCTCTGATTTGTAGCGGAACGTCTCTGATATTGTAGCGGAACGTCTCTGATTTGTAGCTTAACGTCTCTGAATGTCTCTGAATTGTAGCTGAATGTGATTGATTGTGCCGTGATTATGCTGTTTAATTGTGCGATTAAATTGAGGTATCTGACTGTCTATCTGTCGGATTGTCTGTCTGTCTACATCTGTCGTGATGTGTAAATATCCGGAAATCTAGAAGTCTAAATGTCCGAGTGTCGGAGCTGTCTAGAGGTGTAAATATCCGGGGTGGCATCTACGTATTTGGGACCGTTGGTTCTAGTAGATGCTGTATGCTGTCTGTACGTATAACTGTGGTGGATCCGTGAAGGGCAAGTGACCGATAAAAGTATTGGGCCAACCCTAGGTATTCGGAGAAGCTGGGCGGCGATTCAGTAATTGGTGAATCGTACGGTTGTATAGGGTCGAGACATGTGTGTGTTGCAATTGTAGTACAATTGAATACATTGTTATATTTACACATAGTTACTTCGAATCACAGTAGTATTTCAAGGGATTACATGAATCTCAAGAAAAGTTAGCAACTTGATTAAATACATGTATATGTTCGTGCTAGTTGTCGCAATCCATACGTGCGATAGTATAGTTTGATGTTTGTATTTGTTATCGCAATTTATACTTGCGTTAATATAACGTTTGTAAAGGTTCCTTGGATCTGTGCATAGTCCAAGAGACTCCTTTGGATCTGTGTTTATGTTGCATTAATATTTCATTTATTTTTTACTTGTGAATGGTTGTGGATGTGATTTTGGGTTGAATGCATGAGTTATTGTGTTCATACATCATTATTTTTCATTAATAATTTATTTCATAAATTTACATTATCTGTCACATATTGTGTTTGTGTTGTTCATTTAATCCACCATCCATTCGGTAACAATTCTGTTACACAGCACGATCAGTTTTCCCGTCGAGGTTCATACGCGATCACAATGATTATACACCCGCCAGGACAATCCACCTGGAGTTTTTTTATCGTAAATTTTACTATATTTGACTTGAATCCAATATTTTGTTTTCAAAATGTATTTCTTATAGTACCTCTTTGGCACGAGAATCAGTCATTCAATATTCGATATTAGGAGTTAAAAACGTCGAAAATACGTATTTGGCACCGTCAATTTTAAATTCATACTTGGAACGTCGAATACTATTTCGAATCGCTAATAACTTCGCGGGAAATTTTATTTTGTCATCTAAGTTAAAACGCTTCTCCTGTTGAGTGTTTATCTTAATCTCGGTAATCATAGACATACTGTTGCTATTAAGAGATATATATATATATATATATATATATATATATATATATATATATATATATATATATATATATATATATATATATATAGATATATATATATATATATATTTATTTATTTATTTATTTATTTATTTATTTATTTATTTGTTATATGACCAACTGTAAATGGTTACCTATCGGATTAGCTATCAGCTGCGATAAATTGTGTCGAAAAGAGTTCTGCGAGGATCATATGCGAAATATCTGACGAGGAAGCTCTGGCCCTCAACCTTGTATCAACTGCGATATTGGAGTACAAGAAAAAACAAAATTATGTGTTCGTTGTGGATTCAAAAATGTTACGGCACTGAAATGGTTCTACGAGCGTCATAACAAACCGCAATTGGTACAGTCTCCTTTTGATTATCTTAATAGAAAAATACCTAACAATTTAAATAAATAAAAACACTTATAAAATAATAATGAATCGTAACGAATACGTCGCTAATCCGATTTACGTAAATTACGAGACTTCAGGAGATGGAATCGTCCGACATTGACAACAGAAAGTTCCACTTGGATATATTAGTAATACTGGGTATATAAGAATTACCATGTATGATCAAAATAAAAAAATAAAAAATTATCATAAACTTAGATTTCTCGTTGAATGTTTCATCGGGGAAATCGGTAACGGTTTCGTCGTTGATCATGTTAATCGAGGTAAACTCGTTAACCGCGTAGAAAATTTACGAGTTGTTACTCAGTACGAAAATTGTCTTAACAATGCATCGAAAATAAAATCTCAACAACGAACACCCGTAACAGCCTTCATGGATAGCTCCATTAAAAATTTTCCGTCGATATCATCCACCGTAAATATTACGATCTTCACCGCGAATCCATAAAACGAGCTGCGCAAGGTACTATTTTGACCGTGTACTCGAAAAGATTCGATAACAGTGTTTCATTTACCTTCGCGTAATTTTTTAATTTTCTGAAAATTGCAATTTAGATAAATAAAAATTAAAATATAAATATAATATATATATATATATATATATATATATATATATATATATATATATATATATATATATATATATATATTTATATATATATCAACGATCGACAAATTTATCGGGTTGTTTTCTCATGACGATAACGACGATGAAGAATATTGGAGTTGGCTTTACAATCAAATATTGTTCCGCATGTTTTCGACGACGGAGAAATTTACGATTATTACCCCGTCGATGACGAATTTGACATTCTATAAACCTCCAACGCGCTGAAGTAATTAAAAGTAATAATAATGACTTTATTTAAAGAGGTTAACACAATTAGCTAAGAACTAATCTACCTTGAGGCCCTCATACAATAAATTTATTTCATTCAGCAGCATCTCAGAAGCTACTGGATATATTGGGTTTGGAAGATGGAAATAGAGTGGGTATTTCTAATCTCAACTGGAATACTATTACAGAGCAAAGTTCCTGAGTATTGGAAACTTTTTTGAATACATCCTTATTTGGTTTGGGAATTTTATACTGTTTTTGTAGATCTTGATCGCAGGTGGGGTGTATTACCAAGTAGCCTGTACTGGAATAGGGATTGTAAATATTCAGGAGCACTATTATTGGATATCCTGTACATTAATTTGGCTTTTCTTAAACATATTCGGTCTTTAATAGGTAACTTTTTTTAACTTACCAGCTAAATTTTCTTTGATTTCTTTCTGGTTTGATATTAGCCTAAATGCTCTTTTCTGAAGATTTTCCAACTTTGATATGTTTTTATCATTTGAATTACCCCATACTGTATTACAGTAGTCTAAATACGGTTGTATGCAACTGTTATAAAATAATTTTGTGTGCCTTTCAGGGAGAAAATGTCTTATCCTACTGAGAAGCCATAAACTTGAATTGACCGTTTTACTGATATGTTTGATATGATCAGTCCATGATAGATTATTATCTACCAAAACACCAAGTAGTCTGTCGTGACAGACCATTTGCATATTTTTATCCTTCCATGTCAGACATAGTTCATTGCTATCAAGATTTTTCCTTTTTTTCCTTGTTGAGATAAGTAATATTTTAGTTTTACCAGTATTTACTACCATGAAACTGCATGTGCACCAGTTTTCCAGCTTGTTTAATGCATTCTGTAAAGAAATTTTGAGTTCATGCTTTGTGTTTCGGATGTCTGATAATGTTGTGTCATCTGCATAGAGATCTGTAGATGATATCAAGTCTCTTAGTAAAAGTGGTAGGTCGTTAATAAATAAAATAAATAGTAATGTACCTAGCATTGATACTTGTGGTACTCCATATCTAATTGTTTCAAGTTCGGACAAAACATTATTTATATAAACATGTTGTGTTCTCACACTTTAGTATGAAATAAACCATCTAACTGTTTTTTCATCGCATTGGTAGATTTCTAGTTTCTTCAAAAGGATTTAAAGTTACCATGTCAAACGCATTCCTGAAATCTACAAATGCAGATCTTATTATCTTACCTTGGTCAAGTGCTTGAAGCCATTTATCAGTTAGGGAGATCAAGGAAGTCTCACATGAACGTTTCTGTCTAAAGCCTGATTGATTAGGATGTAACAGCAAGTGTTTGGTTAAATATGACATGAATGAGTCATGGACATGTTTTTCAATCAATTTTGATATGTTTGGTAGTATTGAGATTGGTCGGTAGTTACCAGCATCATTCTTAGATCCAGATTTGTAAAAAGAAGTTAATTTTGCAGTTTTCTATATTTTGGGGACAGATGAGGTTGCAATACTTAAATTGATTATGAATGTTATGCTATCTAAAATAGCAGAGGCAGAAGATTTAATGAGTCTTGAACCATTCTGATCAAGTCCTGTAGCTTTCTTGGTATCAAGTTCACTGCAACATTTTTAACAAAGTTTTTTGATAATGGTGGGATAGATAAACATACTTCCTTATAGATTTTGCTGCTGCAGAACTTTTTCAGTTCACTAAAGTTGTTTTCTATCACTGGTTCGTTTAACTTTGTGGAGATACTGATGAAAAAAATCATTGAAAACATTTGCAATGTCAGTTTTATCCGTGACTATGATTTCAATTACCAGAAGTGAGTTAATTTTACTTGTCTGATTGTTGTGTGTTAATCCAGTGAGTTCATTGAAGACTTTCCAAATGGAGATTGTGTTGCTCTTTTTGTTTTCAAGCAATGATTAATAATACGACTTTTAGCTATTTTAATCATACTTGTTATTTTATTTCTCCATACTTTATATTTTGCATGGTTTCCAGTAGCATTGAATAGGTCTCGTGTTTTCATAGCATCTAGTATTTCAGTAGTAAGCCAATTAGGTTGGATTTCATTCTTTACTCGATGTACTTTCAGTGGTGCATGCTTAGAGACTACATCCATAAATAAGTCAGTCCACACTCTCAGAGCTTCATCTATGTCATCCAAAGTTTGGATCATATTCCATGGAACTTTGTATAGGTCATCAAGAAACTGTTCTTCACTAAAATGTTTGAACGATCTGTAAGTGATCGTTTTGTGTGTGCTTTTCTTATTTCTCTGGCATTTAACCTTTCTTGTCAAAACAGTAGGATAGTGGTCACTAAGACCAACATTTGGTACATTTACACAAGCCAAATTAAGCATCAACAACGTAAAAAATTGAATGGAAAATATTCAATTTTAACCGATGAAAACGCTAGCGATGAAAAATAGAAAATTCTAAAGAAATTAAAGAAATAAAAGATATATATGAACCGGACTTGATCGTATACGACAGTATCAACACAGTAATATATTTACCAGCGATTACGTCAACGCGGAATATTCAATGATAATTTCAGAGCAACGACTAAACTATCCCACGTATAAGTCAGAGTATCGCGTAGTAAAAATTATTCTCCGGGAACGAAATCGTATCATTTATGAAAATATCCACACGGAGGATTTTCGCGAACAAGAATTTATTGCTGTGTCAGCGATGTTAACAAAGATATTAAGGACCGTCGGTGAAGTGTTCAACAAGGAGCATCTAACAGAGTCCACCGTGAAAGAATTCCAAAAAGAAATATTTGAAATCGAAATTTCCTCCGAAGGACTTTCATCGTAGAAATTTTACGGCGTTTAGATTTTTATTGATAAATCTATATCATCGAATTTACCATCACGGGACGCTTTATCTAATTTAGCGCTATCCTACATTTTTTTTTGTCTTTGAGCAGAGATTTTTATTATATTCAGTGATATCATTATAATACTTCATTATCTGTTCATTATTTTCTAGTTGCATTCCAATTTTATCTTCGTAAACATCGCCATTTTTTTAGCTGAGTTCCATATTTTATTTTCTATAACAGGTTTTTTCCTCGTATTTCTTCGTGAGGTCTTCTACGACACCTCTTAAGTTGACTCCGTTCCGCGGTTAACTTCGCGATCTTCTCTCACAGTTTATAATTTTCCTCGCGAAGTTCACGCTGATGTTTTATCGCGGTGCAATACTCCTCAGCGGATCCATTTAGTTGTAGCGGACATCGGTTCCTTTGACTAGATTTTATACAACCGCAATAATCCGATTTTATATCCGTGAGACACTTCACGAGGACGTTTAACTCCTCGCAACGATATTATTTTTTCCGTCATCGTCGGTAAGGTAAGTCGGTGCTCTCATATATAAAAATTTAAGATTTTCACGCAAAATTAAATATAATCGAAAACTATACTCGGAAATTATAATCGGGAATAAAAAAAAATACTCGGAATTTATACTCGGAAACCATGCACAGATAAAAAATTTGCTGGATTGTTTCCATTTTTGAAATCTTCGATTTTATATTTCTGATCAACGGTCATACATGAGTGGACATGATCTGATCGCGATTACAACTAATCATCGCTATAGGATCACACTGAAGCTGTCTTAGTTGATGATCCGTCAGTAGAATATCCTCGTCACCGAATCTGTCTACGTAGAATTCGAAGTTACCTTCGATAGTTTCCGAGAACGATTTTCTAACAGCGTCCTCGAGTTTATCCTTCTCGTAGACGAATACCTGTGCGTGAGTATACATATTAACAATGTTATTATTTCAATTTGGAAATCATCGTGGAAAGTATATGACGACAATCCAAAGGATCTTACGACTTCACATCGAGAGCAATTTGTAATTGTTCCCCTGATAAATCAATCAAGTTAAAATCGGAATCAACTAATCTAAAATTAATTTTTGATATCGAATAATTAATTGTTGATAAATATACTAAATTAGTTGGGTTTTCTACGATTAAACTTCCCCTGGAAACACTCAGAGAAAAAAACGTTTATAGGATGTAACCTTGATCTGCTTTACTTGTCGATGATGTATCAACGCTATAACTACCTAACACGGCATCGCAAACAAGATGTAATTCGATTTTTCATTTTATATCAACGTTATTTGGTGATACATGTCTACCTGTTCCATCAGAAGCATTATCCCGTCGCACAATATCTACGATCGGTTTTGATATTTCCCAACGGTGATGTATCCACGGGAAGAATTCATTGATGAGATCATTGATCAATTTTTCAGCGTTGGATATCCGGGTAATTTTAATTGGATCATTGATCCTCGGTGATTGATCGGTTTTTTAAAAATCTATCTTTGTCTAGTTTTATTATATCAAGTAAAGCATGATTGAGAAAATCTTTATCAGAAGAGATCTTTAATCCGTCGAATTACTTCATCGCAGTCAGGTGTCGCGTATCGCAACGTGGATGTTTGAAAATATTGTCATAGTTGTAATTTTGTTTTAGATAATTTATCAGCGTTGTTAAAATAGTCTTGGACGGTGTGTTGTGTAAGAAACCAACCACCTTCTACGGGAGATTGCCCGATTATAAAACCAGCTATGTTATAATGATAATCTTCCAGGTCATAGACGATATACTCATATTGGATATTATGAAGATGCGTTTTTAAAAATATTAACATTAATTTCCGGTTCAGGAGTTTTATCTGTGATTCAATCAGATTGTTTTGGTTCATCGATGATCGGGGTAGTTTTTTCTCAGCTTTGATGTATCCGTAAAAAATATGTGTCGATGAGATCATTGAGAGATTTTTTCAATTCGGGAACATTATACTCGGCAAATTTATAATTAGGTAATGTTTGTTCGGTCAATGATAACATCGTTAAAAAATTTGTTTTGTTTGGACCGGTATCATCCATGATTATTTTAAGTAATCTCGCATTGATATAATCCATATCGAATATAATTTGATTTAGCACTTCAACGTGTTGAATAATTTTATCGAGTGAAGATGTATGATTCATATACTTCTAAAAATATTGTCGTAGTTGTTGTAAATTTGTTTGAAATGTTTGTTTGATCTTATTAAAAATAACGCGTAAATTATTCGCTCTGATATAAAACCCTCCTTGATCCGCAGGAAGATCAAACTAACATACTATGTTACCATATGTTTGTTCTTCATAGCTGTCCGGGTTATCATAAACGTTATACAAATATGGTAATACCGGGTTAGTTTTTAAAATATAAACCTCATTACTTGAATTATTTAATTCAACACCATGAGTGGATCTAACATTTGTAAAAAAAATCAGATCTTTATGGTTCCCGTAAACGCCAATGACCAGCGGTTTGTGATTTTTCCGGCCATCCTAATATAGTTCTGACTGAGCTGTTAAATACATCAACGGCGTAATATGGTGAATTTATATTGATGGCGGATGACAGCAAGTGTTCATAAGAAGTTATCTCGATGGGAGAAACATCATCCTTGTCTAATTTTGTTCATGTGATTAATGCTATTCTATGTCGAATTTCATTGTTGATATCTTCGATTTCATAACCTCCCTTTGGAAGATATATTGGTCGCCAATCAGGGGTTCCATCTGGTTTATTTTTGTACGCGAATACAAAACTATTAGGTTGTTTATCCCCGAAATGTTCAGATATGATATTAGACCAGCTATTTAATACTCGAAGGTAAGTTAATCAGATTTCTTTTGCCGAAATCGGAGTTGGAAATTCAATTGTAAATTTCGGTTTATTTGACAACATCGATATCAAGAGTGTTTTCATCGGAGTGGTATTTTCCACTATTAGTTGAAGTAATTCCTTTGTCATTATCTGTTACGTGTTTTTCTAATTTTGACTCGGCGGAATCATAGATATTTAATTACGCGGAGAACACACTATCGGATATAGTTGTGTCATCGTCTGACGATGATATAATCGCGGATAATTGCGAGTACGCGGTTGATATCGTATGAAACTTAATGATGTAATCTTGGAGTTTACCGTGACTTCACGATATTTTTTTGTTATTATGGAAATCGTTCCTTCGATAGTTGTCGCCACGGCTTTGCATCATCTTCTACATCAGAAGGATAATATAATTGAGTTGGTTGAGGCGATTGAGGTAGCTGAGGCAGTTGATGTTTTTTGTAGTTTTTATGTGATTTTCGTTGTTTTCGTTGTTGTTTTTGTTGTTTTTCGTCTTTTCGTTGTTGTTCTTGTTATCTTAATTGTTCCTTTACAGCTTCATGTTTATCATATAATCGCTCCGCTGTATTAATATACGCTATATACTTTGGATCATTTTTGTTAATTTGTTTAATTTGATTTCTAACTTTATAGACCAAATCAACCAAATGATGCATATTTTTGATAAAATTTCTATTTTCCGGTTTCAAATGTTTATTTTTATTATAATATTCAACAACAACAAAATTAATAAAATCATTTATATCACTTTTATCGATGTGAGCTAAAGCTACTTCGGTAAATCTATTTCGTAGTTTATCAACTCTCTCCTCGTCTGTTTTTTTTGGGACCAAATCGAAAAGTTTCCAGTTTAGACTTTGCTACTAGATTTTGGAGTATTACACCTTACTTTGTAACGGTAACAACCTTTTCAGTAGTCGTAGTGATCGGCTTAAATAATTTTTCAGTATCAGCGGTAAAATCAAGTCGCTGTTGTTGTCTAGCTTGGAGATTATCTTTAAAAGAATCTCTCACCGGAGGAAATTTCTTAATAGCGTCTAACCGCTCTCTGGTCAATGTAGTAATCTGCGCTTCTCCTATATTTGCCAAATATTAACATGTATGACATAAATTCGGGGATTGACAAAATAGCGGCTGCATCGTTAAACCGTTAGTTTAACAAAATAAGACCTGCACAACTTTTTGTAGGGTTCGCCTCAACCCCTCCCCTTGCTGCTCCCTCTCCAAAAAGCATCCCATACAACACTAAGTAATGAATGGAAAAGGAGAGAAAATATGTCGAAGCTAAGGCATACAAATTATTTAAATATACACAGAGATTGAAAAAGCTGCAAAACCGTGTGTTTTAATTATAAAGGCTGATGCAGTTGAAAATATCCAAGCCATTTCTGATATATTCTACTTGCCCCAAACCCATGTGTTTACTGCTATGGGAGGCTAGCTCATCTTCCTTGAACACTATTGGTATTTCACTATCAACATACTGCAGACTAACTATGGAAGGTGCATATGCCTGACATCAATTCAATTTCAAGAACAACACAATCCTAAAACACCTATTTCACAAATATATCCATATCGTTAAATAGTAAACAGTAATAGCTGAAAAAGTCACATCATAGCCTTAACTTATAAAATTTGCCAGGGGCATATTTATGAAAATGTACCCTGCCATCTAGATGATTTGACCCGGGTTGCACGGTTGTAGTAGCTAAGTTTTACAAAAATGGATTATTAGGAATCAACGGCTAGATTCTGAATTGTATTATATAGCGGTACAAATCTTTAAGCAGTTACATACGCTTTGGATTCTTAAATATCATATCCTTTATATTGTTCAATCGTCATACATTGAAAAAATGAAATACCTTATAAATATACATTCTGATCAATTGTAATTAAATACAAGCGATTTCTTGAAATTTGTTTATTTCTGTTGGATTGCAGACAGCAAATTATTATTGAATACCTTTTTTTCATATGAAGAAAGTTATTTTCAAATACCTGCTAGAATTTTATTTAAAATTTTGTGTTGAAAGGTATTGAAAACTGGCAAACAAACACTCATCTGAGTTGTAGTACCTTTACAGTTTTTAAACATTAACAAAAATTCTTACAATAATGCTGAATTTAACAATAATTGTATATTGATTTGACATATTGAATGAATTGACATTGTTTAATGCTTTGTATGGGGTATGACTCAGATTGCACATAGCATTGGTATTAGCAGCAACGATTAATGGAGTTTAGTGATAAGGATTGGATTTAATTTCACAACTAGTCATTTTCGGTTGATCCATGATCAGTTTATTTCTGTTTTTACACATTATGTCATTTTCTATTTTGTTTGTGAAAAAGAAATGTAATTTTCAGTCTGAAACAGATGAGATGATGCCAAAATTTGAATTTCACCATGATTAATCTCAGCATTTCTAATAATTTTCAAGTTTAGCCAAATAGACAGATGAAAATACATTTAGCAGAAACTTTTTTGGGGGGGTTTAACCAAATTTGCTGCTGCTTTATATTGATCAGACATTGAAATACATTTTTTTTCTTCAAATTCCACAATTTTGTTTGAAAGAGTTATAGTTGATTATATCCAGTTATGATATTAATATTCTGCATGATTTTAAAAAATATACATTTGGTTGTTTGCCATGAAGACACTAAACGAGTTTGATTTCTTATAATCAGATTTTAGTTCTGCATGAAACTTTTACCAAGGTTTGTTTAGTGTGAGCTACATGTAGTATGGCTCAAATGAAATCCATCTTTCAACATCCAGTTAGAAAGTTATAAGATCTTAATGTGCAAATTTCCTAATGTTTACTTACCTCCAGAGAAAATTTATACAAGCAGAGCCCTTTGTTTAATTACGTCCAGAAAAAAATATCGCAAGCAGAATATTTTGTTCAATTATCTTCAGAGAAATTTATTACAAGCAGGGTCCTTTGTTTAATTACCTCCAGAGAAAAGTATCACAAGCAGAGTTGGACTTCTTTGCCTTACTTCATTCCCTGTAATATTTGACCTTTTATCTGAAATTGATGTTCATAGATTTGGTTACATAAAAGTTTCTTAGAACTGATTCAAGGTAACTATATTAGCAGCATGTTGAAACAAGCTTCAATGAATTGAATTTGAAAATCAACAAATATTCATAACTTTTATATCTGCAACCACCTATATGTGGACTCTCATGAGGGCTGAATTTGATAATGTTTGCATTAGCTTATTGGCATAGGAATGGTGACTGTCCAGGGATACATTTGAACACAAATTCATTAATGCCATCGAATTCTGTCTGTACATAGGCGGTCAGCAGTGCCATTCAAGAGGAGGACTGCTGTAGTGAGATATGATGAAAACCATTGTACTGAGTGTTTTGTAAGATTATATTCTAGTAAGTTATGTAGTATAGCTTTATTGCTATCAAATACTTTTACTTAAATCTAAGATTAAAACTTTATTTAATGTCCCATTATCAGTATTCTTTAAGTCATCAAGTCAATGTGCACTGTCTCGTTTTCAGGTTATGAGATGAAATCATTGAAATTATATATAATTGTATAATTAATGACTTCAGAGTCAAAAGTAAATATTGATAATTTGACTATTGAACAGCTTCATCAAAATGATCATCTTGAACGACCTAATTATTTCTGATACAGCAAGTTTGTAATTTAATAATCTATTTACCTTTAATCTATTTAATCTATTTTACCTATTTTATCTTTATCCCAATTAGATCTCCAATATGACCACCATGTTATTCATCTGATAAATCTTGTTATGGCTGTTTCTGTTGCACATATGGTCATACTGATGTGGCCTTTTTAGAGTAAGACTTAGTATGAAATGGTATCAGTCATATATGAATTAATGGCAGCAATCTGACATCTAGTATGGGTACCATGATAGCCTCCTTTAAGATTTGTTTATTTGAACTCCTCATTAACCAATGATGATATCAATAAAACATTTCACTGAAAGCCTGAGTATAATGTTTAGTTAGCCCCAAGTGAAAATGGTACCCTCATCACGTCCAGTATCGACATCCTGACAGCCAAGTTGAAAAGCTTAATATGGCAGAGGGCTGCTACTCAACTCGGGGTTATATTGACATTGGAGTTTTCAATAGACCTTATTGATCCAATATGCATGGTGACTAGTAGACACAAAAGTGATGTTTCACCACACTTTAGTATTTAATTGCAATCCAGTCGGTTATTAGCAAACTGACAATGATTTTTTAGGTCTTGACTTTGAGTTTTAGTTGCCCGGGATTGTTATAAATGGATTGTACCATAGTTTGTAGATGTGTTTGAAGAATATCTTACATTATACCAAAATGGTCAGGGGAAGGGGCTTTTACCAAAATATATTTATAGATATGGTTTAGTATGGTGCATATTTATGCATTCTGTACGTTTTACATTGTCTTACACAAATCCCTGTCCTTGTAGTTTTGAAACTTGTATGTTTTTTTATCATTGTATCTTCAGTGTATTGGCTAGTTATTATTTCTGAATATTTTACCACTAGATATCAATTAAAGAGAAGAATTTATTCCTATAATGTATGTCTCCATTGCAATTGTTACTTCAAATTATACTTTTGGAGTTAGGGAGTATGTGGTGGGTAACATTGGGTATTTATCTTAAATATATATTGGCCAGAATTTATACACATGCACATTTGAACACTGCATCTATTTATCTTGACATTGTGATTTTCTATTCCATATCATTTTCATACTGAATGACCATGAAAATTAAGTTTGTTCAGCACATTATACACCTATGTATGTATGTATGTATGTATGTATGTATGTATGTATGTATGTATGTATGTATGTATGTATGTATGTATGTATGTATGTATGTATGTATGTGTGTGTGTGTGTGTGTGTGTGTGTGTGTGTGTGTGTGTGTGTGTGTGTGTGTGCGTGCGTGCGTGCGTGCGTGCGTGCGTGCGTGCGTGCGTGTGTGTGTGTGTGTTTGTGTGTTTGTGTGTGTGTGTTTGTGTGGGTGTGGGTGTGTACGTACGTAGGTATGTACGTATAGTTTTACCATATTTGGTATGACTGAGTTTTTCTAATGAAAATTAAAGACTGTTTTAATACTCAGCAGTTCAAAGGAAGCTATGAACATAAGAAATGATCTCGTCTTGAATTCCAGTAAAATTGATTTGTACCCAATTGAACATATTGTAGTATCTGTTGAGTATATCATTAACTCAACATGTATACCAGGAATATATACCAAATTATCATTGCATAATGCTTTCCTGTTTGTGGGTGCCATGGAGAGAAACCACTATGTGTATGTGTAGACAGTACATGTATTACAAATTGCTGAAACTTCGGCATGACTTGAGAATCAGGCTCATTTCTTTGCACTCTCATCCTCAACATATTTAGGGTTGAATACAACCGCACAGAGAAATGTTCAGACTAACTTAATCTAGTTTAGTTGAATTATTAAAAAGTGTAAGAAAAAAAATCAGTTTATTAGGGTGATATATTAGTATTTAAAATGTTTAAGAAATGAGTGATTGAGACATATTTGGTAGTATCTAGAGGAAACGACCAAATGGTCCAAAGTAACGAATGGGTTTAACATCAGACAAGAATTGCAAAATTGACAAAATGGCATTATACCAACTAAGAGTTTATAATTGTAAAGTACAGTATATAAATAATGCTACTATTCATTTTTATTAAGGAGACTGGTTGTCCCTTACTTAACATAAATTGTCTTTACATTTCTAGGATTATCGCCGTGAATGTGGGCAGAGATACTTAAAGGAAATACGCTCTTACTTAAGCGACAAACCTACTACAGTTCACTTGGTTGATGAGGACTTTGCCATTGACAACACAATTCTTGACAGCAAATTGGAGGAGTTGAAGAAGAAAATTGTAGAGGTGGCTTCACAGCAGCCATACTGGGGAGAGCAGATACCCACTCGGTGGTTTATCCTGGAACAGCAGCTGATGACGCTAAGGGACGCTGGTGTGAAGGTATTCATTTTAATGCGTGATTAATATCAATATGTACCGTTTCTATAAAACCATTGCATTACACAGCTCTTCAGATTTGACCATTTTTGATTTTGCAATTTTGCTCATGACAGATGAATTTTGATGAGGATAATTTGTATCCCAATAATTTTATATTGTGCTGTTTCAAAGGTTTAGCTCTCTGTTGATTTATTAAATTTAATAAATACAAAGTTTGAATGTTGAAAAGTGAAATGTTTTAGAGATAACGTGTGTAGCATCAACCTTACCAGAACTGTTCAACTTTGTTATAATCAGCAAGAAAAAAAACAAATTGCAATTTTCATTGGACAAGGGACAAGAATACTTACCACTTCACCTGATGAGACAAGTGTTTTGAAAAGTCAATGTCCAACCTTGTACACAGAAAAATTAAAATGTCTACCAATAGTTTTGAATGGACATTATCACCATGAAAAATTGCAATTGTTTTCAAATTTAGAGAATCAAAAGTATTTTTCAATTACCTTGTCGGAAATTACTTTCATAAGTTTCTTAACACTAAGAGATCTTCAGATAACATATCTCATTTATTAATGTTGCATTCATCATTCATTTAACTGAAATATATTGGGGTATGGGAAGTAGTAGGGAAGGTGAACAGACCATTTGTATAGACGCGTTATTTTGTTAAATGAACGGTTATTGTAATTCGCTAATTTATTTTCCACGTGGTGAAAACAATTACATCCACACCCTGATTATATCATCGCGGTGTGAAATAATGGACAATTGTTTTGAAAATTCAATGTCCACCCTTGTACACAAATTCATTAAAATGTCCAGCAATGGTTTTGGATGGACACTATCACCATGATAAGTTGCAATTGTTTTAAAATTTAGAGAATTATAAGTATTTTCCAAGTACCATTGTAAGTGTTGCCTTTGCCATAAATTTCTTGTCATGGGTTTGTTAATAATAAGAGATTTTCAAATAACAGATCTCATTTATTATTGCTACAATCTCATTAATCATTCATTTACTTGAAAGATATTGGGGCATTGTTGCTGTGTAGTCAAACATGTTCACTTTTACTGATCACTCTCATCTCACCTCTGTCAATATGGGTTTGAGTCTAGACCATTGTTGGTACATGTATGTGAGACAAGTCTGCCAGAAGTTTCCCTTGGGTTAGTGGATCATACTGAGGTTTCTTCTAGGATCTTCCGCTGCCAGTTATGCTGGCCACCATGTATAGCTTATCATTTACTGAGAAATGGCATTGACCCATAACATACATAGTCCAGTACAAGTTATAACTATATAGGTCATAGATCAGAAAAACTTATGGAATGTCCTTTTGTTTGTATTAGCATGAAATATTTTCCAAAATACTTTTTGTAATGCCAAGTCAGACCTGCGTGAGTTGTTGCCGCTTAAATATCCAAAATGGCCAGCAAAGTGACAATCAAGTTTGAAATCTTGTTTGTGGTATCCTGCCAAAGATAGAGTCTGATATCATCAGGGAACTCTCATTAAAATACTTCTTTAAGGTCTCTAATTATTCACGCACAAAAATTATTCAACTATGGTCACCATTGTGGCCAAGTTGAAACTCTTGTTTTAGCCACTCATCAATATCAACATAAGATTTCACAAGAACACTTCTTATGGTGTCAAATTGATCCTCATGTGAACATTGCCAATATCCTATTAAAAATTGATATCATTATGGCCATTTTGAAAATCATGTGATCATTTCTCATCCTAAAGGGATGGTGTTGTTGGGATAGTAACGTTTTATAATGATGTTTACTTTGTCGTAAAAAACATCCAATATGATCGCCACATTTGCTAATTTGGAATCATTAAAGTTCAGTATATCAGAGATGGTTTCAACACAAAGCAAAAAAAAGAAATCATCTTCTCTGCATGCAATAAAGCATCATTCCCTTTGAGAGACTATTGTTCAAGAATTTCATTTTGTATAACATTTTACAGTTAGTTTGTTTTTCTCATATTCTTCAATACTATTTTTACAATTTGGTATTCAACAGCAGAGATGAATCACTGTATCTAGTTGATGCAATTTAATCATTAGTTTAGCTCTGCATTAGGCCTTTAAAGTTTTTCATGGAATGCTTTGTGTGATGTCTACTAGATTTATTTGCCTCCTAGGTTCAATTATACTGCAGGGACTCTGCGTATAGTTCAGGAATGGGTTATGTAATTGAAAATATAAAATTAAATTTCCTTTGCTTGTCAAATTACCCCAACTAAAGCATGACTTTGCTGCAACAGGCATTATTTTGGTGCAACAGATGGATGCTATCACTTCATGAAAAAGAAAATTCCTATGGTTTTGCCTAATAGGTGATCTAGCAAGTCATTGAGCTCAGTGGCATTTAAAATTGCAGTTTCTGATATTGTAATTTAGGTCAAAGTGTATTTCACCGATGGGATAGTTTAACTGATGTTTGCCTCTGCTGAATCAGATCACACGTTTGAAATTGTACGTCTTAACAAAAATATCGCCTGGACAGGTTAAAAGAAGGTCTTTTTGGAGTTAACAGGTCTGGAAAAAGTATCAGAACACATAAGATTTTTCTGAATCCATCCACAGGATTCTACCCATCCTTAGATCTGCCTATTCGTGATCCATTTTTATAACTTTCTTGAAAATTTAACAGCAACCACTGTAGTAATTACTTTTTAAATAACTAGGTACCAGTAATATTTGCAGTCATCAAGAACTATAGATGAACATTTCAAGAAAATTAGATTAAAAAATGTTTCAGTCATGGTAAATAGTTCATACCTGCCAACCCATGTGATTCTGTCATACATATTGCAAAAAAATGACCCTTAAAATACAGACTTTGGAACAAAAGCAAAACTTATGAGAAAATGTTGTTGTTGTTGAAAAATTCGGACAATTGTTTCAACTTTATTTGATTTGGATTTGAGTTTTTTATATTATAATTAGCGAAATTAGTCAGGAAACTTGACTAACTTTGCAGCAGTAACTCAGATGCTTTAAACTGCATATATGTGTTCAAACAAAGTGTCTGCATGATCCAAATGTTGATGATATAACCTTTTTCGTTTAAGTATCAAGCATCAATTGCTGGATGCACCATGGTCGTGATCACAATGGTTTAAAGTAATGACCCCAAAACAACAAGGATAGACTCTGGAATCCAATGCTCAATGCATACATTAATAATACTTAAAGGGTGGGCCAATTATTGCATGTTTTATCTATATGATTTTAGTATAGAAGACAATTACATAGTTTCTAAAACAAATAAAAAAATATCATGAAATGTGAAGTAAACCATCATATTTTGATAAATCACACAGTCACATAGCTGAACTAAATGATGATGATAATAATAATAATAATAATAATAATAATAATAATAATAATAATAATAATAATGAGGACTTTGTGTAGCGCCTAATCTTTAAAAGCTCTAAGCACTTTACACCATCAATAATGATATGACTACACAACAGAACAACAAATGACAAAAACAATGAAATTGGAAAGCATAAAAACATGCTGAAAACATATAAGATACAAAACATGATTAGGTCGCTAAGTTTGTCCCTGCAGTCGAAACAGGTGAGTCTTAAGGGCACTCTTAAAAGTGACCACTGTGTCTTTGTGTCTAATTTCAATGGGCAATTCGTTCCACGTCGCCGGGCCCTGGTATGCAAACGAACGTTGTCCATATTACTTTGTTTTCACTTTGGCAAAAATGAGTATACGATTATCAGAAGATGAACTTAAGGATCTAGCTGGTGTATACACATGGGTGAGGGCTGGATAGGTATGTTCGACTGGAGTCTGTCATTGAAATATAGCACAGAGAACACATTTTGTGTTTGATTCTGTATCGAATTGATAGCCAGTGTAGGGTATAGAGCAGTGGTGAGATGTACTCTGATCGAGGTACTCTAAAGATGATCCGTGCAGTTGTGTTTTGAACTTTTAGAAGTTTCTGGAGTAAATATTGGGACGAACCAGACAGAATTGAGTTACAATAGTCCAGTCTTAAAAGTACTAATGAACACACAAGTGTGTTCCAACAGTGGTTTAAATACATTAACAGTTCCAGTTATTATAAATCCACTGTTATCTGCCATGTGATTGGCTATAAACAGTAACTAATATTGATCTGGAATTTGATGCACATCATTAACTTTTTCCATCTTTTTTTCCCAATTGGTTTCTAGTGAGCAGTAATTTTTAAGCTGGAAATGCAGCTGCAATTAAAATGTGTAATAAATTGAGCACAGAGCTCTGTGTATATCAATTATGATCTCTTGATGTTCCATCAACAGTATTTGATATAGATTCATATCATTGTGACTCTCCGACTTCTGTTTGCATGGGTTTGAGTCTCAGAACCTCTATCTGCGTGGTTTCAAGTCTCAGGTTCAGCCAATGTGGATATGTTTGAAAGGTTGCCAAAAGCTTCTCATGGGTCGGTATCTCTTTCTAAGGTTTTCCGGGTTCTTCTTCCACCATTTACATTGCCTGCCATGTATAGCCTATCTTGTGCCCTGTTTGCATGTCATGTATTATAGTACCTGATTTGCATGTCAGTCTTCTGTCATGACATTGTCACTTTTCTGTATTATTTCAATATCAAATACTTGTGTACTGTCATTCACATATCTCTTTCCTGTTTCTGTCATTCATGTGTCTCTTTCCTTTCTTCTGTTATTAACCTGTCAGTGTTCTAGAAAAAAATATCTCATTAGTACTAGCATATATATGATAAGTTTGAGGCATCCTATAATTAGCAGCTGCTCATAAATAACAATTATTAGATGTGGACTGTCTTTAGTCATTGAGTCATAGCTCAAGTGACATCATTCATTCTTATACAGTTTATTAATATCAGATTCACTTGTGGCCTTCGTACTATAGACCAGTATATACAGTTTTACATTTTCATCAGTGTAGTTTGTAGTGTGCAGAAGTAGTTATTCATGTATGCTGGCTACAATTACATGTTAACGAGGTGATGAAACAAGGCCATAAGCTCACATGCATAAGTTCACTTGGATGCAAGATGATGGATGCATGACTAAGGTGACATAGACAAGCCACTTGGATGTATGACACTTGACTAAGGTGATCTAGGCAAGCCACTTTGATGCAAGATGTTTGATGTATGACTTAGGTGACATAGACAAGCCACTTGGATGTATGACACATGATTAGGGGGATCTAGTCAAGCCACTTGGATATTGGCAGTGCCATTAGTGTAAATTACATCATTTACATGCAAATTTTAATCAATGCAGGATTTATGACACATGACTGAAGTGACCACGCCAAGTCATAAACTCACTTGGAGGTTGAGATAGTCATTAGTATACACTGTATTATACACATTCAGTTGATGATGACTGCAGGATTCATGATACATGACCGATATTATCAGGTCATCTCATTAAGTTCATATTGATATTGGCAATCAGTTATCAATGTAACATGTAGTGTACTCATTCAGTTGCTAGATGGACAGCATATGACTGAGATGACCAAACCCAGCCATAAGGTCACTTTAATATTAGCAAGTTCAAATTAAGGTAACTATACCTTCTTGAATATTTTTGTCAAATTAAAATATCTATATCTACTTAAATGTATTGACTGCTGTGGTGGCTTAGAGATTAGTGTCTGCCCAGGATGCTGGTTGTAGTGGGTTTGAACCGTAGCCGAGTCATACCAAAGACTTACAAAAACTGCACTAACAGCTGCTTCACTTTGCACTCAGCATTAAGAAGTTAGTGTTTGGACTGGTCGGTCTAGTGTCAAGATAATGTGACTGGGTGAGACATAATGCAACATGTCTGCTGCATGATGTCCAGTGCTAGACATTACGTTACACTGCAGACATTGTAGCAATATGATTGGAAAATTGTTAAAGCTATGTTAACAATCTAGATCACACACTTACATATTATCCATGTGAAATTTGAATGCATATATCTTGCTGGTGATTAAAAAATGACAGTTTACAACATATTTTATTTATAAAGTAAAGAGATTAACATGTAATTACAGGTGGTGTCCCACAGTGATGTGGAAAATTTAAACAAGGAAGGAACTGTTCGAATAGAAGACAGTGAAGAACTTGATCTGTTTCTTAGATATCTGCATGAAACAGGAACAATCATCTACTTCAGGTGAGATTATAAGGCAGATCTGCAGTAGTACTTGGTGGAATTTAGTATTTAGAAGCTATCAGTCAACAATGATACATAATGTTATAAAAGTACATGAAGTGTTGCTGTGCTTTTTGCAGATTTGTTAATCAAATGAAACATTTTCTTTGCACATATTCATTTATCTTCTCATTAATTAATGCAAAGTAAAAAGTTTGGCAGTAATGATGGTTCTTATCAAATATATATATACGGTTTTATATATATATGACTATCTGTGTGTTTGTAATTTGTTCAATTTCTTAAGAGCATAAAACAGAGACTAAATTGTAAATAAAATTAGCTCTGTTGACCTTGTGTCAACCTAAACCGAGAACCTTAGTTTATATAACACAAGAGACATTAATTACATACACGAACTTTTGAAATATTTGTTTTTTCCAGCATTGAAGTATTGAGAGATAATATTCTATTAGACCCAAAGTGGATGATTGACGCTATGAAGTCCCTCATCAATGCTCAGCCTAATATGCCCAATAACCCAGCTGACAATGACGCTAACTCAAATAGCCCTGCTGACAAAAGCACTGAATCAATTAGCCCTGCTGCCAGTGCTGCTCACAGTGATATCACACAGAAATGGTTTGACTTCAAGGAGAAAGGAATCCTTACTGTAGATCTTGTTGGTTTGTACCTTTCTTATATTTTTTTCACTTTTATAAAATACATAGCATTATTAGCATTTTGCAAGTTTGTTAATTGTTTTCATTGTTTTCTTTATTACACCCTGAATATTTCAGACATACACTAAGGAAAACTTGAAACATCTTTAAAAAAGTAACTCAACCATATTAAAATTTGAGTATTGTTACCTAATTCATATTCTTAAGTGACATGTATTTTATGATATATTGAACCATATTTCACCAACACAATGCAGATAGATGTCAACAACATTGAAACAACATGACAAAAGTGATTATTGCATTTATTTTTGTTTAAATGCATTATTATATTGAACCCATCATCACTGACATTAAAACTATTTCATATATGGATACATCTCAACGAAAGCAACTCATTCAACACGGAACTTGGGTTATCGTGTCCTAAAAGCTAACTGGATGATTTTTGTAATTTAGCTCGATGTTAACTACACTCTAATCCACTATATGATATTAGTAAATTAACTGGGAATATATATGCATGCATTTAATAAATACCTCCTAATGAAAGCAAATTAAATATACAGTTATTAAATCAAAGTGACCCAAATTTTATGATCGAGTACATGGTTTTTTTCTTCATTTTATTGTCATTTTTTTCTTCTATATCCTGGACATGATTGTACCTACAAATTTTATGTGGGTGTATTTCATGAAACGTAACTCTATCATACCAAAACTAGAAGAGTGTTCCCCATGTTTCATGCATGCACCACTTTTGTATTTTTAGCCATTTGTATATTTGATCCGGTTTCACCTATGCTCTTGAAAACTGGAATTTGATTGCATGTCAAACGAAATTCCTTGTAATCTAATTTGTGTGGATTTTTCTAGCTAATATTAACCATAAATCAAAAACCCAGCAATCATTGGTCCTTCTTCAGAAATTAGTCTCCCCTTAAAATCCACCATCTTAGCATCATGAAAATTGAATTTTTATTGATACAATTGTATGTGTGTCTAGCCATATTCTATATAAATGGACCCCAAAATCAGACATTTCCAAATGGCATTGGTATCTGTATGAAAATCAAACATATAATCTGAACTCTATTATCCTTTGTGAAAATGTATCAACCATGTTTTGGACAGAAGTTAAGAATGAATCAAGGATAGTTTGTTAACACTTACCATACTAGTCAACCAGAATTCGGATCAGCTGATGCAGAAAGCCACACTGTAAGGCAAAGGAAGCCACCAAATGATAAGATTTGGGTCTGGAATTTACAGCTAGTAATCTTTTGAACCCATTTAATATGGCTACTGAACCAGGAGAACCCAACTCGAGATGTAAAAAAAAAATCACAGATAGGTAATTTTCAACAGAAGAATAAGCTGGTGAACTTATCAGATAAGCTATGATCAGCACAGGTTTAATCAAGCACTATACCCAATACCCCAATGTGCAATAAGTTAGGTATTAACATTGTTTTTCTTGACAATGTAGTCAGGAAGAGTAAGACATACAAACATCATAGCTGGAATATATGATGTATGTGGTAGAGAAAGGGAAAGCGAAACGTGTCCTCTTGTTACATTGATATGAGCTTGACCTGGTTATATTTATCTCTGATCATGTGACTAGTAACGTAATATTATATACTGATGAAAGCCAGAATATGGCATAAGCATTACATTATAGTTTTATTTTCAGTGGTACATTCACTGCTGGGCAAGCTGAGATGTGTTTTCTAACAATAGTGTGCACTGATTTTTGATAAATGGCACAATTCATCCCTACTGCTAAAACGGCTTTATTTTTCAATCATTGACCAGTTACAGGCCAAGAAATACTCATGTTTCAGTTGGTGCAGAACCAGTTGTCCTCCTTATGACAATCTGCAGACAAATATGTATATACACATTTAAATAGGGGCAATTAATTATGAAACATTTGCTTTTAAATATTGACATAATATTCAGCAATCATTTGCATTTCACACGGCATGCAAAGTATTGCTATGACAGAGATTACTCTGTAGAAAAATACTTTAACATCCAAAACGTACAACTGTTGATCACCTCTTTTGATTTCCAAATAATGCCAGCTTCTTCTTTCGCAATGTCAATATATCTGTAAAAATTAAATGCATGGGTAAAGGATTCGATTCCATTGCTGATGTCAGTAAACGGATTAAAAGTGTTAAACCTAACAACTTAGGCCAGCGGTTTTGAAAGGCAAGATTATGCAAATGTTACTATAAAATGTTAAGTGCTGTAGTATATATTCATTTGGGATTTGTACATTTTTTATTAACTCAACTGCTTAGCTAAAAGTAATAAATCTTTTTCTAGTGATTTTGAAACTTTGTTTTAAAGGAACTGACTGGGACCTTTCTTACAAGGAAGTGTGGTTGGTCTTTCTGTGACAAATATGGACATTATATACATTTTCTGGATATTGTTATGAAAGGGACATTCTTGTAAATTTTATTGTTTTGCTCATTAGCTAGTATGGATAGTGAACACATCTAATTAACCGCTTGAATCAAAAGGTTTTGCTATCCAATGGCAGGTTGGTCTTTGCTAGGTCTTCTGTGCAATAGAATTGGATGATAATTTCAACACTGTTATTGACTCATCTCATGATTTTTGTCCTAGCACTGTCATTGACTTTTGCTAGCTGCAATATACTCGCTCACTATGTGCCATATCAGCTTTTCTTTCTACTTCAAATATCATTAACGTTTGTGATTCCACTGAATTAGATAGTGTGTACATGCACTACTGGTACATGCTATATTTCATTCTTCTGTTAGTAAAAACATAAAGAGTCACTATATACAATGTGGTCCAAGATTTACAGCAATACTTTTTTATATTTATTTCTACAACAGCCCGGTATAATGTCTTTCTCGCATGATGCAACATGATTGTCAAGTAGTGGACATTTTCCCATATTGTATTATGATGATGCAAATATTATCAAAGACATATTTTTTATTCACTATTTGATTTCTATTATTCACATATGTAATCAATTTTAAAATTCTATACATGGTGGGTATTAGTCAGTTGAATGGATTGGTAATTACTCTGGACTCAAGCAATCATCCTGAATTTTGCTACTGTCATACAAGAGCAACATGTGAAGGACAGAAATCATTATAAAAAGTATAAAGTTTGTCAATTGTGTCGTGTGTATTGATACAAATCTATTGGACAAGCTTAAAATCAATTACGAGTTACACCACTATCACCTTTTCTATCAAGACACCATCACTTACTGAATGCAGGTAAGCATCTTTAGTGAAATTAATATTATTTACTTCATTGATGGTCGATAAAAGTTAATACCCATAACCTGTCAGCAGCAGCAGCTTAAGAAATTAAAATACATACACAACCTTTCCTGATGTCAAATAGGGAATTAAACCTAATTGGAGTTTCTTCTGTTCAAGTACACACACACACGCACTCATGCACACACACACACATATTTATATATATATATAATATATAAATATATATATATATTATATATATATGTATATATATATATATATATATATATATATATATATATATATATATATATATATATATATATATATATATATATATGTATATACATATATATATATATATATATATATATATATATATATATATATATATATATATATATATATATATATATATAGGTATCTTTCACCATGTTTGTTTTAATGGTTTGTTGAATATAAATTTATTTCTCAATGAAATTAAATAATTAGCTATAACATTTACACTTTCACATATGGTAATAACTCTAGCTCTGATGTTTTTTATATTTAAAAATTATTCAATTATTAAAAGTTCCCCATTGAGTATAAAGTCTGTTTCGTTTTGTTAACAGATGCTATCTGGACAAAGGAGAATCATCCAGAACTTCATGAACACAAAGAACACATCTTGATGGTAATGGAACAGCTAAACATTCTTGCCAAACCACGATCGTTTAATGAGATGGGAGAGAAGGTCAGTCAATATAAAGGTTCCATGTTTTATTTTCCTTTTGCATGAGTTGCAGATTTAAGATTTTATCTTTATATTGTCTTACATATTACTTTAGTTCAATGTCACATCAGAAAATATTCAAATATCCACACTACTTAATACCATTTAAAAGATAAGGCCTTCAACTACAAATTCAATGATTTCTGAGAACTGAAGGAGCATAACTTGTGCAAATAATACTAATATTTACTTTTATGGTATTATGTAGTGTGGAATTTGCTGATGTGATATATTTTACAGTTTTACTTACATACATACATACATACATACATACATACATACATACATACATACATACATACATACATACATACATACATACATACATACATACATACATGCATACGTGAGAAAGCTTGCCAGTAGCTTCTTGTGAGTCGGTGGATCTTTCCAAGGGTTTTCTTGGGTTCTTCCTCCATATTTTATACTGGCTGCCATCATTTGCTGAAAAATGGCGTTAAACCCTACAAAAACAACAAAAACATACATACATATTGGAAAATGATCTACAGTAAAACCTGTCTTGAAAGACCACTGCTGTGAGAGACCACATTCTCAGTGCACAAATGTATTGATTATATAGCAGTGTGACTTGTTATGAGAGACCACCTGCTTTGTGAGACCATACATATTAGGCAAAAGAGGTGGTTTTTCAAGACGAGTTCTGCTGTATTATCAATTCAAAGCGTTACTTTGATGTATTCCTGTATTTCATTGATTGTTGTATTATTTAGCATGTATAAATTTCATGCAGCTTAACCTTTTATATGGACTATATTGCCTGGTACAAGGATATATTTGTATTCTTAACTCATTTGTATGGCAAGAGCTTCTGGTCGTTTGAGCCCTGAAAGGCCACGAAAGATATTTAAAGGGACATAACTCAAATACTGATCACATTAGTAAGTTATTGGAGTGCCTTCATCGATATTTGTCGTCTTCTAGTTTCTATGTATCACTTCAGTATATAAAGAATCATTTAAAACGAAAATGCTGATCAAATCTTTTTCCCTATTATTTTCAAAATAGGAAGTATTATGTTTATGAATAAAGGAACCTGATTATAAACACCTCACACTTTATTTCTTTGATTCAGTATATAGTGGACATTTTAATTTCCTACGTTGGAAAATAAATGTTCAGCGATATGCTGAATATAAAAGTAGCCCATATGACCCTTCGTGGCCGGCGGCTACTATAAAACACCAAATTCAGTCAGTCAGTCTTACGTTAATACCTGATTATTTCGTAGTTTATGAGTGGCAGTGTCACAAGTGAAATATTAATAGGATTTGGTACAAAATGTGCTCCAAAACTGAAGTTTAGAAAAGTAAACCAACTCTTGGGCACATGACACTAACCCCCACCTCCTTAATGTAAATTTATCTCATTTTCATTTGTTCTAGCTTATAAAGTATTCATATTGTTGTTGCAGGTACAACTTTTATAGGCACACATAAGTTAACATTGCATGCATTACGGGAAATGATATAATGTTACCTGTGAATATATCAGGATATAGTTTTCACATGTAACACTATAAGAATGACAAAATACAGAAATTATTTTCCCAATAAGTCTATATACTTCACACTTAAGTATGAACTACAATATATAGCATTATTTCTAGAAAATCTGTGTACTCAATAGTTTGATTCTATATTACAAAGCTTTACCTGAACTCTTTTGATTATATGAGCACTCAATATTTTCATTATGAATAAATATAGCATTAATTGAAATCTCTAGACAACCTGTGTACTGAATAATTTGATTCTGTATAATATAGCATTACATAAGACCTCCAGACAAATGTGTACTCTTGACAGTAATTATATAGATATATATATATATATATATATATATATATATATATATATATATATATATATATATATATATATATATATATATATATATATATAGTTTTGCCTGAATTCTCTATAGAGTCTGTGTGCATCATTCAACAATTTGATTCTGTATACTTAGCTTTTAAATTACCTAAACTCTTTATACAGTCTGTGTTTATTACTCAACAATTTGATTTGTTAAAGAAAATAAGCTCGGCAAGAATTTCATTCATAATGTGAAATTCATATTCATGGATTTATTCCATTATCATGTTCATATATTTTAGTAAAGAAATAAATACATCAAAATGACTTAAATCACTAATGTTATAAGAAATGAATACTTCAAAATGACTTAAATCAGTAATGTTAAAAGAAATGAATACTTCAAAATGACTTAAAGCAGTAATGTTATCAGAAATGTATACATAAAAATGACTTAAATCAGTAATGTTGTAAGAAATCAATACATCAAAATGACTTAAATGAATAATGTTATAAAAAACGAATACATCCAAATAACATAAAGCAGTAATGTTATAAGAAATGATTACATCCAAATGACTTAAAGCAGAAATGTTATCAGAGATGAATACACCAAAATGTCTTAAATCAGTAATGTTATCAGAAATTTATAAATCCAAATGACTTAAATCGGTAATGTTATAAAAAATTAATACATCCAAATGACTTAAATCAGTAATGTTAAAAGAAATGAATACACCCAAATGACATAAATAAGTAATGTTATCAGACAAGAATATATCCAAATGACTTAAAACAGTAATGTCATAAGAATTGAATACATCCAAATGATTTAAAGCAGTAATGTTATGAGAAATGAATACATCCAAATGACATAAAGCTGTATTGATGTAAGAAATAAATATATCCAAATGACTTAAATCAGTAATGTTATAAGAAATGAATACATCCAAATGACTTAAAGCAGTAATGTTATAAGAAATGAATACACCCAAATCACTTAAATCAGTAGCGTTATCAGAAATTTATAAATCCAAATAACTTAAATCCGTAATGTTATAAGAAATGAATACATCCAAATGACTTAAATCAGTAATGTTATAAGAAATGAATACATCCAAATTACTTAAATCAGTAATGTTATAAGAAATGAATACATCCAAATGACTTCATTATCATGTTCATATATTTTAGTAAAGAAATAAATACATCAAAATGACTTAAATCACCAATGTTATAAGAAATGAATACTTCAAAATGACATAAATCAGTAATGTTATAAGAAAAGAATACATCCAAATGACTTAGAGCAGTAATGTCATAAGAATTGAATACATCCAAATGACCTAAATTAGTAATGTTATAATAAATGAATACGTCCAAATGACTTAAATCAATAATTTTATAAGAAATGAATACAACACAGTGTCTTAAATCAGTAATGTTATAATAAATGAAAAAAACCATATGACTGAATTCAGTAATGTTATAAGAAATGAATATATGCAAATGACTTAAATCAGTAATGTTATAAGAAATGAATACGTCCTAATGACTTAAATCAGTAATGTTATAAGAAATGAATACATCCAAATGACTTAAAGCATTAATGGTATGAAAAATTAATACATCCGAATGACTTAAAGCAGTAATGTTAGAAGAAATGAATACAACACAGTGACTTAAATCAGTAATGTTATAATAAATGAATACACCCAAATCACTTAAATCAGTAATTTTATTAGGAATTTATAATCCAAATGATTTAAGTCCGTAATGTTATAAGAAATAAATACATCCAAACGACTTAAATCAGTAATGTTATAATAAATGAATACACCCAAATGACCTAAATCAGTAATGTTATCAGAAATTTATAAATCCAAAATGACTTAAACCCGTAATGTTTTAAGAAATGAATACATCCAAACGACTTAAATCAGTAATTGTATATGAAATGAATACATTCAAATGACTTAAATCAGTAATGTTATAATAAATGAATACATCAAAATGACTTGAATCATTAATGTTATCAGATATGAATACATTAAAATGTCTTAAATCAGTAACGTTATGTTATCAGAAACGTATAAATAGAAATGACTTAAATCGGTATTGTTATAAGAAATGAAAACACCCAAAATGATTTGAAGCAGTATTATTAAAAGAAATGAATACATCTTAATGACTTAAAACAGTAATGTTAACTGAAATGAATACACCCAAAATGACTTAGAGCAGTAATGTTATAAGAAATGAATACATCTAAATGACTTCAAGCAGTAATGTTATAAGAAATGAATACAACCCAATGACTTAAATCTGTAATGTAATAAGAAATGAAGAGATCGAAATGACTTAAATCAGTAATGTTATAAGAAATGAATACATCCAAACGACTTAAATCAATAATGTTATTAGAAATGAATACATTCAAATGACATAAATCAGTAATGTTATAAGAAAAGAATACATCCAAATGACTTAGAGCAGTAATGTCATAAGAATTGAATACATCTAAATGACCTACATTAGTAATGTTATAAGAAATGAATACATCCAAATGACTTAAAGCAGTAATGTTATAAGAAATGAATACAACACAGTGACGTAAATCAGTAATGTTATAAAAAATGAATACATGAAAATGACTTAAATCTGTAATGTAATAAGATGAAGACATCGAAAAGACTTAAATCAGTAATGTTAAAAGAAATGAATTCATCCCAATGACTTAAATCATAAATTTTATAAGAAATAAATACATACAAGTGACTTAAATCCGTAATGTTATAACAGCCAAATAGATCCAAATGACTTTAATCAGTAATGTTATAAGAGATAAAATACATCCAAACGACTTAAATCAATAATGTTTTTAGAAATGAATACATCCAAATGACATAAATCAGTAATATTATAAGAAAAGAATACATCCAAATGACTTAAAGTACTAATGTTATAAGAAATGAATAGATCCAATGATTTAAATCAGTAATGTTATAAGAAATGAATTCATCCAAATGACTTAAAGCAGTAATGTTATAAGAAATGAATACATCAAAATGAATTAAAGTAGTAATGTTATAAGAACCGAATAGATCCAAATGACTTAAATCAGTAATGTTAAAAGAAATGAATTCATCCCAAAGACTTAAAGCAGTAATGTTATAATAATTGAATACATCCAAATGACTTAGAGCAGTAATGTTTTAAGAAATGAATACATCCAAATGACTTAAATCCGTAATGTTATAAGAACCGAATAGATCCAAATGACTTTAATCAGTAATGTTATAAGAGATGAATACATCCAAATTACTTAAAGCACTAATGTTATAAGAAATGAATACATCAAAATGACTTAAAGCAGTAATGTTATATGAAATGAATGCATCCAAATGACTTAAAGCAGTAATATTTTAAGAAATGAATCCATCTAAATGACTTAAATCAGTAATGTTATAATAAATGAATACACCCAAATGACTGAATTCAATAATGTTATAAGAAAAGAATATACCCAAATGACTTAAATCAGTAATGTTATAAGAAATGAATACGTCCAAATGACTTAAAGCAGTAATGTTATAAGAAATGAATAAAACACAGTGTATTAAATCAGTAATGTTACAATAAATGAATACACCCAAATGACTGAATTCAGTAATGTTATACGAAAAGAATATATCCAAATGACTTAAATCAGTAATGTTATAAGAAATGAAAACCTCCAAATGACTTAAAGCAGTAATGTTATAAGAAATTAATACATCCAAATGACTTAATGCAGTAATGTTGTAAAAAATGAATACACCCAATTGACCTAAATCGGTAATGTTATAAGAAATGAATAGATCCAAATGACTTAAATCAGTAATGTTATAAGAAATTTATACATCCAAATGACTTAAATCAGTAATGTTATAAGAAATTTATACATCCAAATGACTTAAATCAGTAATGTAATAAGAAATGAATACATTCAAATGACTTAAAGCAGTAATGTTATAAGAAATGAATTCATCCCAATGACTTAAATCAGTAATGTTATCAGAAATTTATAAATCCAATTGACTTAAATCCGTAATGTAATAAGAAATGAATACATCGAAACGACTTAAATCAGTTATGTTATAAGAAATGAATACACCCACATGAATTAAAGCAGTAATGTTATCAGAAATTTATAAATCCAAATGACTTAAATCCGTAATGTCATAAGAAATGAATACATCCAAACGACTTAAATCAATAATGTTAAAAGAAATGAATAGATCCAAATGACATAAATCAGTAATAATATCAGACATTTATAAATCCAAATGACTTAAATCCGTAATGTTATCAGAAATTTATAAATCCAAATGACTTAACTCAATAATGTTATAAGAAATGAATACATCCAAATGACATAAAAGAGTAATGTTATAAGAAAAGAATACATCCAAATGACTTAAAGCAGTAATGGCATAATAATTGAATACATCCAAATGACCTAAATTAGTAATGTTATGAGAAATAAATACATCCAAATGACTGAATTCAGTAATGTTATAAGAAGAATACATCCAAATGACTTAAATCAGTAATGGTACAATAAATGAATACGTCCAAATGACTCAAAGCAGTAATTTTATAAGAAATGAATACAACACAGTGTCTTAAATCAGTAATGTTATAAAAAATGAACATACCCAAATGACTGAATTCAGTAATGTTATAGGAAATTTATACATCCAAATGACATAAATCAGTAATGTTATAAGAAAAGAATACATCCAAATGACTTAAAGCAGTAATGTCATAATAATTGAATACATCCAAATGACTTAAATCACTAATGTTATAAGAAATTTAAACATCCAAATGACTTAAATCAGTAATGTTATAAGAAATGAATACATCCAAGTGACTTAAAGCAATAATGTTATAAGAATTGAATACATCCAAATGACTTAAAGCAGTAATGTTATAAGAAATGAATTCATGCCAATGACTTAAATCAGTAATGTTATCAGAAATTTATAAATCCAAATGACTTAAATCCGTAATGTTATAAGAAATGAATACATCCAAACGACTTAAATCAGTAATGTTATAAGAAATGAATACACCCAAATGACTTAAATCAGTAACGTTATCAGAAATTTATAAATCCAAATGACTTAAATCCGTAATGTTATAAGAAATGAATACATCCAAACGACTTTAATCAATAATGTTATAAGAAATGAATACATCCAAATGACATAAATCAGTAATGTTATAAGAAAAAATACATCCAAATGACTTAAAGCAGTAATGTCATGAGAATTGAATACATCCAAATGACCTCAATTAGTAATGTTATGAGAAATAAATACATCCAAATGACTTAAAGCAGTAATGTTATAAGAAGAATACATCCAAATGATTTAAATCAGTAATGGTATAATAAAAGAATACGTTCAAATGACATAAAGCAGTAATTTTATAAGAAATGAATACAACAAAGTGTCTTAAATCAGTAATGTTATAATAAATGAATATACCCAAATGACTGAATTCAGTAATGTAATAAGAAATGAATCTATCCAAATGACTTAAATCAGTAATGTTATAAGAAATAAATACGTCCAAATGACTTAAAGCAGTAATGTTATGAGAAATAAATACATCCAAATGACTTAAAGCAGTAATGTTGTAAAAAAATGAATACACCCAAATGACTTAAATCAGTAATGTTATAAGAAATGAATACATCCAAATGACTTAAATCCGTAATGTTATAAGAATTGAATACATCCAAATGACTTAAGGCACTAATGGTATTAAAAATGAATACATCCAAATGACTTAAAGCAGTAATGTTATAAGAAATGAATACAACACAGTGACTTCAATCAGTAATGTTATAATAAATGAATACACCCAAATGACTTAAATCAGTAATGTTATCAGAAATTAATATATCCAAATGACTTAAATCTGTAATGTTATAAGAAATGAATACATCAAAACGACTTAAATCAGTAATGTTATAAGAAATGAATACATCCAAATGACTTAAATTAGTAATGTTATAATAAATGAATACATCAAAATGACTTGAATCATGAATGTTATCAGAGATGAATACAATAAAATGTCTTAAATCAGTAATGTTATCAGAAATGTATAAATGGATATGACTGAAATAGGTATTGTTATAAGAAATGAATACACCCAAAATGACTTAAAGCAGTAATGTTATATGAAATGAATACATCTAAATGACTTAAAGCAGTAATGTTAAATGAAATGAATACACCCAAAATGACTTAAAGCAGTAATGTTATAAGAAATGAATACATCTAAATTACTTAAATCAGTAATGTTATAAGAAATGAATTCATCCCAATGATTTAAATCAGAAATGTTATAAGAAATAAGTACATCAAAGTGACTTATATCAGTAATGCTATAATAAATAAATACATCAAAATAACTTAAAGTACTAATGTTATAAGAAATGAATAGATCCAATGATTTAAATCAGTATTGTTATAAGAAATGAATTCAACCAAATGACTTAAAGCAGTAATATTATAAGAATTGAATACATCCAAATGACTTAAATCAGTAATGTTATAAGAAATGAATAGATCCAATTAATTAAATCAGTAACGTTATAAGAAATGAATTCATCCAAATGACTTAAAGCAGTAATGTTATAAGAAATGAATACATTCAAATGACTTAAATCAGTAATGTTAAAAGAAATAAATTCATCCGAATGACTTAAAGCAGTAATGTTATAAGAAATGAACACATCCAAATGACTTAAATCAGTAATGTTAAAAGAAAGAAATTCATCCCAATGACTTAAAGCAGTAATGGTATAAGAAATTTATACATCCAAATGACTTAAACCAGTAATGTTATAAGAAATCAATACATCCAAGTTACTTAAAGCAGTAACGTTATAATAATTGAATACATCCAAATGACTTAAAGCAGTAATGTTATAAGAAATGAATTCATCCCTATGACTTAAATCAGTAATGTTATAAGAAATGAATACATCCAAACGACTTAAATCAGTAATGTTATAAGAAATGAATGCACCCAAATGACTTAAATCAGTAATGTTATCAGAAATCTATAAATCCAAATGACTTAAATCCGTAATGTTATAAGAAATGAATACATCCAAACGACTGAAATCAATAATGTTATAAGAAATGAATACATCCAAGTGACATAAATCAGTAATGTTATAAGAAAAGAATACATCCAAATGACTTAAAGCAGTAATGTCAAAATAATTGAATACATCCAAATGACCTAAATTAGTAATGTTATGAGAAATAAATAGATCCAAATGACTGAATTCAGTAATGTTATAAGAAGAATACATCCAAATGACTTAAATCAGTAATGGTATAATAAATGAATACGTCCAAATGACTTAAAGCAGTAATTTTATAAGAAATGAATACAACACAGTGTCTTAAATCAGTAATGTTATAATAAATGAATATACCCAAATGACTGAAGTCAGTAATGTTATATTAAATGTATACATCCAAATGACTTAAATCAGAAATGTTATAAGAAATGAATACGTCCAAATGACTTAAAGCAGTAATGTCATAATAATTGAATACATCCAAATGACTTAAAGCAGTAACGTCATAATAATTGAATACATCCAAATGTCTTAAATCAGTAATGTTATAAGAAATGTATACATCCAAATGACCTAAATCAGTAATGTTATAATAATTGAATACGTCCAAAGGACTTAAAGCAGTAATGTTATAAGAAATGAATTCATCCCAATGACTTAAATCAGTAATGTAATCAGACATTTATAAATCCAAATGACTTAAATGCGTAATGTTATAAGAAATGAAAACATCCAAACGACTTAAATCAGTAATGTTATCAGAAATTTATAAATCCAATTGACTTAAAGCCGTAATGTTATAAGAAATGAATACATCCAAACGACTTAAATCAATAATGTTAAAAAAAATGAATACATCCACATGACATAAATCAGTAATGTTATAAGAAAAGAATACATCCAATTGAGTTAAAGCAGTAATTTCTTAATAATTGAATACATAGAAATGACCTAAATTAGTAATGCTATGAGAAATGAATACATCAAATGACTGAATTCTGTAATGTTATAAGAAAAGAGTATATCCAAATGACTTAAATCAGTAATGTTATAATAAATAAATACGTCCAAATGTCTTAAATAAGTAATGTTATAAGAAGTGAATACAATACCGTGTCTTAAATCAGTAATGTTATAATAAATGAATATACCCAAATGACTGAATTAACTAATGTTATAAGAAATGAATATATCCAAATTACTTAAATCAATAATGTTATAAGAAATGAATACGTGCAAATGACTTGAAGCAGTAATGTTATAAGAAATAAAAACATCCAAATGACTTAAAGCAGTAATGTTGTAAAAAATGAATACACCCAAATGACTTAAATCAGTAATGTTATAGGAAATGAATACATCCAAACGACTGAAAGCATTAATGGTATGAAAAATTAATACCTCCAAATGACTTCAAGCAGTAATGTTATAAGAAATGAATACAACACAGTGACTTAAATCAGTAATGTTATAATAAATGAATACATCGAAATGACTTGAATCATTAATGTTATCAGATATGAATACAATAAAATGTCTTAAATCGGTAATGTGATGTTATCAAAAAATGTATAAATAGAAATGACTTAAATTGGTATTGTTATAAGAAATGAATACACCCAAAATGATTTAAAGCTGTGATGTTATCAGAAATTTATAAATCCAAATGACTTAAATCCGTAATGTTATAAGACATGGATACATCCAAACAACTTAAATCAGTAATGTTATAAGAAATGAATACATGCAAATGACTTAAATCAGTAATGTTATAATAAATGAATACATCGAAATGACTTGAATCATTAATGTTATCAGATATGAATACAATAAAATGTCTTAAATCGGTAATGTGATGTTATCAAAAAATGTATAAATAGAAATGACTTAAATTGGTATTGTTATAAGAAATGAATACACCCAAAATGACTTAAAGCTGTAATGTTATAAGAAATGAATACATCTAAATGACTTAAAGCAGTAATGTTAAATGAAATGAATACACCCAAAATGACTTAAAGCAGTAATGTTATAAGAAATGAATACATCTAAATGACTTAAAGCAGTAATGTTATAAGAAATGAATACACCCAAATGACTTAACTCTGTAATGTAATAAGAAATTAAGACATCGAAATGACTTAAATTAGTAATGTTATAAGAAATGAATTCATCCCAATGACTTAAATCAGAAATGTTATAAGAAATAAATACATCAAAGTGACTTATATCAGTAATGCTATAAGAAATGAATACATCAAAATGACTTAAAGTACTAATGTTATAAGAAATAAATAGTTAAAATGATTTAAATCAGTAATGTTATAAGAAATTAATTCATCCAAATGACTTAAAGCAGTAATGTCATAAGAATTGAATACATCCAAATGACTTAAAGCAGTAATGTTAAAAGAAATGAATTCATCCCAATGACTTAAAGCAGTAATGTTATAAGAAATGAATACATCCAAATGAATTAAGGCAGTAATGTCATAATAATTGAATACATCCAAATGACTTAAAGCAGTAATGTTATAAGAAATGAATATACCCAAATGACTGAATTCAGTAATGTTATAAGAAAAGAATATATCCAAATGACTTAAATCAGTAATGTTATAAAAAATGAATACGTCCAAATGACTTAAAGCAGTAATGTTATAAGAAATGATTACATCAAAATGACTTAAAGTAGCAATGTTATAAGAACCGAATAGATCCAAATGACTTAAATCAGTAATGTTAAAAGAAATGAATTCATCCAAATGACTTAAAGCAGTAATGTCATAAGAATTGAATACATCCAAATGACTTAAAGCAGTAATGTCATAAGAATTGAAAACATATAAACGACTTAAATCAGTAATGTTATGAGAAATGAATACATCCAAATGACTTACAACAGTAATGTTATAAGAAATGAATAGAGCAGAGTGACTTAAATAAGTAATGTTATAATAAATGATTACACCCAAATGACTTAAATCTGTAATGTTGTAAGAAATGAATAAATCCAAATGAATAAAATCAGTAATGTTATAAGAAACGAATACATCAAAATGACTTGAATCAGTAATGTTATCAGAGATGAATACAATAAAATGTCTTAAATCTTTAATGTTATCAGAAATGTATAAATCCAAATGACTTAAATCGGTAATGGTATAAGAAACGAATAAATCCAAATGACTTAAATCAGTAGTATTATAAGAAATGAATACATTATAATGACTTAAAGCAGTAATGTGAAAAGAAATGAATACACCCAAATGACTTAAATCTGTAATGTAATAAGAAAGGAGGACATCGAAATGAATTAAATCAGTAATGTTATAAGAAATGAATTCATCCCAATGACTTAAATCAGAAATGTTATAAGAAATAAATACATCAAAGTGACTTATATCAGTAATACTATAAGAAATGAATACATCAAAATGACTTAAAGTACTAATGTTATAATAAATGAATAGATCCAATGATTTAAATCAGTAACGTTAAAAGAAATGAATTCATCCCAATGACTTAAAGCATTAATGTTATAAGAAATAAATACATCCAAATGACTTAAAGCAGTAATGTCATAATAATTGAATACATCCAAATGACTTAAAGCAGTAATGTTATAAGAAATGAATACACCCAAATGACTTAAATCAGTAGTGTTATCAGAAATTTAAAAATCCAAATGACTTAAATCAGTAATTTTAAAAGAAATTAATACATCCAAACGACTTAAAGCAGTAATGTTGAAAGAAATGAATACGTCCAAATGACTTAAAGCATTAATGTTATTAGAAATGAATACATCCAAATGACTTAAAGCAGTAATGTCATAATAATTGAATACATCCAAATGACTTAAGGCAGTAATGTTATAAGAAATGAATACACCCAAATGACTTAAATCAGTAATGTTATCAGAAATTTATAAATCTAAATGACTTAAATCCGTAATGTTATAAGAAATGAATACATCCAAATGACTTAAATCAGTAATGTTATAAGAGATGAATACATCCAAATGACTGAATTCAGTAATGTTATAGGAAAAGAATATATCCAAACGACTTAAATCAGTAATGTTATAAGAGATGAATACATCTAAATGACTTAAATCAGTAATGTCATCAGAACTGAATTCATCCTAATGACTTAAATCAGTAATGTTATAAGAAAAGAATACATCCTAATGACTTGAATCAGTTATGTTATCAGAAATAAATACATCCAAATGACTTAAATCAGTAATGTTATAAGCGATGAATACATCCAAATGACTTAAATCAGTAAATGTTATAAGAAAAGAACACATCCAAATGACTTAAATCAGTAATGTTGTTAGAAAAGAAAACATCCAAATGACTTAAATAAGTAATGTTATAAGAGATGAATACATCCAAATGACTTAAATCTGTAATGTTATAAGAGATGAATACATCCAAATGACTTAAATCAGTAATGTTATAAGAAAATAATATATCCAAATAACTTAAATCAGTAATGTTATAAGAAATGAATACGTAAAAATGACTTAAAGCACTAATGTTATCAGAATTTTATAAATTTAAATGACTTAAATCCGTAATGTTATAAGAAATGAATACATCCAAACGACTTAAAGCAGTAATGTTCTAAGAAATGAATACGTCCAAATGACTTAAAGCAGTAATGTTAGAATAAATTAATACATCCAAATGACTTAAAGCAGTAAAGCTGTAAAAAATGAATACACCCAAATGACTTAAATCAGTAATGTTATAAGAAATGTTAACATCCAAATGACTTATTTCAGTAATGATATAAGTAATAATTACATCGAAATGAGTTATATCAGTAATGTTACAAGAAATGAATACATCCAAATAACTTAAATCAGTAATGTTATAAGAAATGAATACATCCAAATGACTTAAAGCAGTAATGTTATAAGAAATGAATACACCCAAATGACTTAAATCTGTAATGAAATAATAAATAAAGACATCGAAATGACTTAAATCAGTAATGTTATAAGAAATGAATACATCCAAATGACTTAAATCAGTAATGTTATCAGAAATTTATAAATCCAAATGACTTAAATACGTAATGTTATAAGAAATTAATACATCCAAACGACTTAAATCAATAATGTTATAAGAAATGAATACATCCAAATGACATAAATCAGTAATGTTATAAGAAAAGAATACATCCAAATGACTTAAAGCAGTAATGTCATAATAATTGAATACATCCAAATGACCTAAATTAGTAATGTTATGAGAAATGAATACATCCAAATGACTTAATTCAGTAATGTCATAAGAAAAGAATACATCCAAATGACTTAAATCAGTAATGTTATAATAAATGAATACGTCCAAATGACTTAAATCAGTAATGTTATAATAAATAAATACACCCAAATGACTTAAATCAGTAATGTTATCAGAAATGTATAAATCCAAATGACTTAAACCCGTAATGCTATAAGAAATGAATACATCCAAACGACTTAAATCAGTAATGTTATAAGAAATGAATACATGCAAATGACTTAAATCAGTAATGTTAAAATAAATGAATACATCAAAATGACTTGAATCATTAATGTTATCAGAGATGAATACAATAAAATGTCTTAAATCAGTAATGTTATTTTATCAGAAATGTATGAATAGAAATGACTTAAATCGGTATTGTTATACGAAATGAATACACCCAAAATGACTTAAAGCAAGAATGTTATAAGAAATGAATACATCTAAATGACTTAAAGCAGTAATGTTAAATGAAATGAATACACCCAAAATGACTTAAAGCAGTAATGTTATAAGAAATGAATACATCTAAATGACTTAAATCAGTAATGTTATAAGAAATGAATACACCCAAATGACTTAAATCTGTAATGAAATAAGAAATGAAGACATCGAAATGACTTAAATGAGTAATATTATAAGAAATGACTTCATCCCAATGACTTAAATCAGAAATGTTATAAGAAATAAATACATCAAAGTGACTTATATCAGTAATACTATAAGAAATGAATACATCAAAATGACTTAAAGTACTAATGTTATAAAACATGAATAGATCCAATGATTTAAATCAGTAATGTTATAAGAAATGAATTCATCCAAATGACTTAAATCAGTAATGTTAAAAGAAATGAATTCATCCAAATGAGATAAATCAGTAATGTTATAAGAAAAGAATACATCCAAATGACTTAAAGCAGTAATGTCATAAGAATTGAATACATCCAAATGACTTAAATTAGTAATGTTATAAGAAATGAATAGATCCAAATGACTTAAATCAGTAATGTTATAATAAATGAATTCATTCCAATGACTTAAAGCAGTAATGTTATAAGAAATGAATACATCAAAATGACTTAAATCAGTAATGTTATAAGAAATCAATACATCAAAATGACTTAAAGTAGTAATGTTATAAGAGATTAATAGATCCAAATGACTTAAATAAGTAATGTTATAATAAATGATTTTATCCCAATGACTTAAAGCAGTAATGTTATAAGAAATAATTACATCCAAATGACTTAAAGCAGTAATGTTATAAGAAATGAATACATCCAAATGACTTAAATCAGTAATGTTATAAGAAATGAATACATCAAGATGACTTAAATTAGTAATGTTATATTAAATGAATACACCCAAAATGACTTAAAGCAGCAATGTTAAAAGAAATGAATACATCTAAATGACTACAAGCAGTAATGTTATAAGAAATGAATACACCACAATGACTTAAATCTGTAATGTAATAAGAAATGAATACATCGAAATGACTTAAATCAGTAATGTTATAAGAAATGAATTCATCCCAATGACTTAAATCAGAAATGTTATAAGAAATAAATACATGAAAGTGACTTATATCAGTAATGTTGTAAGAAATGAATACATCAAAATGACTTAAAGTAGTAATGTTATAAGAAATAAATAGATCCAAATGACTTAAATCAGTAATGTTATAAGAAATGAATACATCAAAATGATTTAAATACTTTCATTGAAGGACTAAACTATCTTAGAAAACAGATTTGTGGAAACTTCTTTTCAGACACAAACTTTTTACAAAGCCGTCTGTCATGAAAAGTTTTTGAATTCATAATATACTGATATGTTGTAAAATGTGACATATATTACAATATTTTTTTAAGACATCTTAACAAAAACTAATTTAACTTAATGGCGTAGTCAGTGGTTTGGTTTTACGAGCTTTCAGTTGTGTTGCAGTGATGCCAATCATTAATTTATTTACAAAAAAGAACTAATTTCATCAACCATTTAAATATTTTGACAGAAAGGGCTTTCATAACATATGCTATTCATGCATACAGATGATTTAATATGGCTGTCTTGACTTATTTTATTAAACATGATAGTAGTTTAGCAGAAATAGCATTGACATAAAGGACTTTCGTGTATGTACAGAAAGAAGCTTATCAGATGTCAAATATAACTGCCATTCTTAAAATTGTCAATACCTTTATACAGCATTAGGTCCACATACTTTACTAAATTTGATAAAACGTTCCAAATTTGCCACACACAATGACTGCAATTTCTAATGAGAGTAAAATCCTTCTGGTAACCTGTTCTCAAAAGTTCTAAAAAGATGTAAATCTGCTTTCAAATTCTGTATTTTGATGTCATGTCCTGTTTCTAAAAGTAACAGTATTCTAAATCATTACTGAATAGACTTTATTCAAATTTAATAAAACATGGCATGATGATAATTTGGATTTTATAAATGATTCCAAACTCATCCTGGCATGATGATAATTCCGATTTTACAAAATGATACCTACTTGATCATGGCACTATAGTAATTCAGATTTTACAAATGATGCCAAACGGATCCTTACATGATGATATTTAATACATACATAAATTGTTTACTGCATGCCTGACAGGTGATTAAGTAAATAACATTTTGTGTAGTACAATGACCTTTTAACTTGGAAGAATATTTGAGGATTGTAAATGTGCTTCCACGCATTTTAGATGTATGCATTATCTTCCAATAGGTGCATTTAACAGTCTTATGATCTAGTATTTTGTTTCCATATAATTTAACTGTTAATACTGGCTGTTTTCTTAAAACCTATTAAACAATTGCTTGATTGATTTAAAACCTTATCTGACAGTCAGATTAACAATCATCTGGATAGATCCGATTGCACATCAAAAAAACTAATTATCTTGTCATAAGTAAAGACATGGATTTTAAGTCTGAACAAATATACAAATGATGCTCATCCACCGTTAAATTTGACTCTTATGAACAAAAGTTAAAAAATATATATGATTTATCCAACTATTTATAGGCTGAATGAAGTTGCCCAAACTTTGCACTAATTATCCTGAAACTAAAGGCCTTTTTAATATGTATGTATATTTAATACTTTCAGGTGGAGGACTACTTCCTTGTACCTTGCATGCTTCGTCAAGAATCTCCAACAGCAATTATCTCCCCTGAAGAAGATCCCCGCATAGGGAGAACACCAGAGATGCGCTGCATATTTACAGGGAAGTACTTGCCAACTCCAATCTTTCACAGACTTCTTGCTGCCTGTGTAGCTCACTGGCCAGTTGCCAAGAAGAAAGAGACATCAGAAAATCTAATTTTCTGTGGCTGCTGTGTCTTTGACTTAGACCTTTTCCACAGATTAACAGTCTATATGAAGAAACATGTTGTATTTGCAGGAATAACTAGGATGGTGGTTGATGAAGTCAAGACCCCCGATACAAAGCTGTGCAGCAGAGTTAGAAGGTTCATTACACTGAATCTCTCCAAGATTACCTCATACCTGGGCCAGAACTTGCAGTTGGAGTTGCATGCAGCATATGAGACATGGCTTGCAGATGAAGTGAGTTGCTTTTGTGGGGGGGATATTTTATTTTTGCCTCCTCCATGGATATTGTTCTTTGTAAAATTGTCTAGTTCGGTATATAAGTTCCTTGATCAGAAGATAAGGTCCCTATACCCCACCATAAAACATTGTAGGAGTATGGTTCCCAAGTGAAGTGGCAATAATATATATATATATATATATATATATATATATATATATATATATATATATATATATATATATTGTCGTGCAGATGGAAATAGCATTCATACCAGAGTATACGGGAAATGTGTACTATCATAAATTTATTCATGTAGTTATTCAGTTTGAAATTGATAATGCATCATGCTATGTACTAAAAGATTATTTAATCACTGTGTTTTGAAGATCTATATACAATAAAACAATTAGGTTGGAAAATTGTAACAATGTTTATTTATGCTTGCATACCATTTATATGAGGGAATAGGGAATAATCTGACAGTATTAAAACCTATAGCTTACATTTTATGGGAGAGAAGAAAAAATAAATTTTTTTATTTTTATTTTATTAAATGGAAGGAAGGAATACACATACATATTCAAATGACTGTCTATAATGTGACTTTGGACATGGGTTTACGAATGTCATATAATAATAAACTATACAATCAAGGTCAATTTGAAAACATTTTACCATCAGTATCTTAATATTCTCTCAAATAATTTCAATAAAAAATTGCTTTATAAAAATACATACTCATTTGAGCTTTAATACATGCTGTATCACAATTAACAAATGGCAATTGCTTATGCTTCACTTTTGAATATGGAGTTATCGCCAGTACTGTTGGCAATTAGGATTGCCTGAAAGGTGCCACATTTAGGTTAGTAATCAATTTGGAAGGTAATCCTATATAAAGAAATATTTCATAAAGCTATAATGCCTTTCTTTGTGAGGACATGTATTGATTTAATATCACTCTTGATTCAGAGATAATCAAATAGCATAACCCAACATCCCAAACTATTTATTATCGAAGCCTGGCAAGTACAATTTTGCAAGATACGTCACTGCAACATATTATTTTTATCTGCTGTAAGAAGAGGGACACGTTTTTATTGTCATGCTCTAATCACTGTATCTATCTCTGCATAACACTTAATGCTACCCATTTCTATGTCAATTTCACATCATGTATCACACCTACCAGTGGTCATTGGTAATTGCTCCATGTATGTACATATCATTACTGCTTGCATTTGGGGATAAGCTACTAAATTATTAGGGGCTTCCAGTGGTCGAGTGATCCAATGTGCTCACCATTACGGATCACTGCTATCTCACCTCTTTATGCATGGGTTTGAGTCTCAGATTTGGCCAGTGAGGGTATGTGAGAAAGATTGCCACAATGTACATAAAGATCTTCATTAAACAACTCTTCATGTTGAGATAAATTTGTGAACAGGCATGTAATCATTAGGTTATTCATTTTAATCTGACAATAAATATTGCACCAACACTACAGTCGCAATGTGATAGAAATATATTCTGCAGATTCAAACGTTTCAAGGAATGTTATTACCAGGTTATACGAGAACTCAGACTTGAGGAAACTTTTGATGGTAAATTTACTTGTTTTAACAAGGTTCACTATTTTTGATGCACATGGACATATATTGTTATTCTGCCCCTTACGTAAGGAAATAAATAGTTAGTTGTTAAGTAGCCTGAACAAATGACAATTACTGGGTTCATGACTATGACAATAACTGGGTTGAATACTTTGACAATCACTGGGTTCATGACTATAACAATCACTGGCTTCATATACTATGGCATTCGCCGGCTTGATAGGCTATGGCAATCACTGGGTTGATGACTTGGACAGTCACTGGGTTGATAGACTATGGTAATCACTGAGTTGATGGACTATGGCATTCACTGGGTTAGTGACTGTGACAATCACTGGGGTGATGACTATGACAGTCACTGGGTTGATAGACTATGACAATCACTAGGTTGAAAGACTATGGCAATCACTGGGTTGATATACTAAGACAATCACTGGGTTGATGAATATGACAATCTCTGGGTTGATTACTATGACAATCACTGGGTTGATATACCATGGTAATCACTGGGTAGATAGACGATGGAAATCACTGGTTTGATAGACTATGACAATCACTGGGTTGATAACTTTGAGAATCACTGGGTTGATGACAATGACAATCGCTGGATTGGTAGATTGTGACATTACTTGGGTTGATGACTATGACAATCACTGGGTTGATAGACTATGGTAATCATTGGGTTGATATACAATGACAATCCTTGAGTTGATGACTATGACAATTACTGGATTAATGACTATGACAATCACTTGGTTGATGACTATGGCAATCACTGGGTTGATGACTATGACAATCACTGGGTTGACGACTATGACAATCACTAGGTTGCTTCACTATGACAATCACTTCTTTGCTCTCTATGGCAATAACTGGGTTTATAGACTCTGGCAATCACTGGGTTAATAGACTATGACAATCACTGGGATGACAGACTATCAAAATCACTGGGTTGATGTCTATGACAATCACTGCGTTGATAAACTATGACAATTACTGTTGATGAATATGACAATCTCTGAGTTGATAGACTATGGTAATCACTAGGTTGATAGAAAAAGGTAATCACTGAGTCGATTAATGACTGTGACAATCACTGCGTTGATGACTATGACAATCACTGGGTTGATGACTATAACAATCAATGGGTTGATGACTATGAGAATCACTGGGTTGATAAACTATGTCAATCACTGGGTTGATAGACTATGGGAATCACTGGGTTGATAGACTATGACAATCACTGGGTTGATGACTTGGACAATCACTGGGTTGATAGACTATGGTAATCACTGAGTTGATGGACTATGGCATTCATTGGGTTAGTGACTGTGACAATCACTGGGTTGATGCATTTTACAATCACTGGGTTGATAGACTATGGCAATCACTGAGTTGATAGACTATGGCAATCACTGGGTTGACAGAATAAGGCAATCACTGGGTTGATAAATATGACAATCTCTGGGTTGATAGACCATGGTAATCACTGGGTTGATTAATATGACAATCCCTAAATTGATTACTATGGCAATCACAGGGTTGATAGACAATGTCAATCACAGGGTTGTTAGACTAAGACAATCACTGGGTTGATGAATATGACAATATATGGGTTGGTTACTATGGCAGTCACTGGGTTGTTAGACTTTGGCAATAGATGGGTTGATAAACTATGACAATCACTGGGTTGATGACTTTGACAATCACTGGGTTGATAGATGATAATAATCACTGGTTTGATGACTTGGACAATCACTGGGTTGATAGACTATGGTAATCACTGAGTTGATGGACTATGGCATTCACTGGGTTAGTGACTATGACAATCACTCTGTTGATGTCTATGACAATCACTGTGTTGATGACTTTGACAATGACTGGGTTACTAGACTACGGCAATCACTGGGTTGATTAATATGACAATCTCTAGGTTGATTACTATGGCAATCACTGGGTTGATAGCCAATGTCAATCACTAGGTTGTTAGACTAAGGCAATCACTGGGTTGATGAATATGACAATTTCTGGTTTGACTACTATGGCAGTCACTGGGTTGATAGACTATGGTAATCACTCGGTTGTTAGACTATGGCAATCGATGGGTTGATAAACTATGACAATCACTGGGTTGATTACTTTGACAATCACTGGTTTGATAGAGTATGGCGATCACTGGGTTGATAGACTACGGCAATCAATGGGTTGATGACTATGGCAATTAAAGGTTTGATAGACTATGACAATCTTTGGGTTGATTACTTTGAGAATCACTGGGTTGATAGACTATGGCAATGACTGGGTTGATGACAATGACAATCACTGGGTTGATAGACTATGACAATACTTGAGTTGATAACTATGACAACCACTGGGTTGATGACTACTACAATCTCTGGGTTGATTGACTATGGCAATCACTGGGTTGATTGAATATGACAATCTTTGGGTAGATGAATATGGCAATCAATGGGTTGATGACTATGACAATCACTGGGTGATAGACTATGACAATCACTGTGTTCATGACTATGACAATCTCTGGGTTGATGAATATGAAAATCACTGGGTTGATGGATTATGGTAATCAATAGGTTGATAGACTATGGAAATCACTGGGTTTATAGACTATAGCAATCACTGAGTTGATAGACTATGACATTCACTGTGTTTGTGACTTTGACAATCACTGGGTTGATGACTATGGCAATCACTGGGTTGATAGACTATGACAATCCTTGTGTTGATGACTAAGACAATCAGTGGGTTGATAGACTATAACAATCAATGGATTGATAGAATCACTAGGTTGATGACTTTGACAATTACTGGGTTGATAGACTATGGTAATCACTGCGTTGATAAACTATGGCTATCTTTGGGTTGATGACTATAGCAATCACTGGGTTGATGACTATGACAATCACTGGGTTGATGACTGGCAATCAGTGGGTTGATAGACTATGGCAATTACTGGGTTGATAGAATATGGCAATCACTAGGCTGATATCTGGCAAACAATGGGTTGATAGTCTATCAGCCCAGTAGTTACCATAGTCTATCTGCTTAGACCCAGATATTTTTATTCATGAGTGTTTTATTTAATACCGACATGATCCTTATAGACCATTCTTAGAATATATTCATGCATTGATGTGACCCTGGGTCAACCCATCCAAAACGAGGCTAAGATATGTACCAGTTTCGTTTTACTTGGCAAGCATGGCAGCTACAGTTGATACCGGCAACAGGTAAAATCGTGACAGTTATTGTTGTGTTCCGTTGTGCATTGGGAATGCTAGAATTCATACAGGATTAAGCTTCCACCATATTCCATCAGTGAAAAAGATGGAGCGTCATAGAAAATGGATTGTTGCAATATGTCGCGATGAGGGGCCGAATTTTAAGGTACGAAACTGAATGAGTGTTGGTTTGTTTGCATTTACTTGCAGCTGAATGATCCAACAAAGAGAAATCCAAACGCAAAATAGATTCTGTCGATGAAAGCAAATGATGGTATATATATATATATATATATATATATATATATATATATATATGTGTGTGTGTGTGTGTTTTATAATGGCAGGTTGCTAAAAATGTTACCCTATGTCCCATTCCACATAACGGAGTCATTGAAAACTGGGCGTACCTCTACGCAGCGCATTTAAATAAGAAATTATGAATTTACGTATGAGTTGTAAGTAGAGAACAAGTGAACTTTACTACCTCGTTAAAAAACTAGAAGGTATGAGATGGTACTGGTAGTGTGTATGACAGAGAGAGAGAGAGAGAGAGAGAGAGACAGAGACAGAGACAGAGAGCATATAATCAGTTGAAAGCAGATTCTGTTAAAACTCTTATATAATTTTTAATTATTTTGAAGCTGGTAACTTTGCTAGTTATATTTTTTGCCTCCATTATAGTTACAAATGTTGATGAAAAGCTACACTAATATGTTGTCTTCCTCAGATCCTGTGAGTTGCATGTAGAATGCAAAAGTACAATTACAGATCTGGATGAGAAAGTGAGGAAAGCAGAAACAGAATTTTAAGAAAAGAAAAGGAAACTGCATGGTTTGAATTAAAAAAGACAATTAACATGGAGAAATTTGGAATGAACAGATTTTGCAGATGACGATAAAATGATAGAATTGTACACTTGTTTTTCGGGTAACCGAGTGGTCTAAAGCGCTTTCCGTTACGGATCACCGCCATCTCACCTCTGCGTGGGTTCGATTTCTCAGATGCAGCTAACGTAGTTATGAGAGAAAACCTGCCAGTAGCTTTTCCTGGGTCGGTGGTTCTTTGCTGGAATACAGGACTGCCAGAAATATCTCATCTGATACGGGTTACGAGGCTGTTTATCATCACTCGCTCACCATCAAGCGATTTAACGCTGGCGCCTTTAACCCTTTCTACTCGTAATAAATACCGGTGTTACCGGTGCAGTCGTAAATGCCATGTCTTAATATTTTTTCACGTAAACAGAGGCAAAATAACATCTGCTATAAAACTATGTGTATTTACTTGTTTTCGTTAATTTCTGGCTGGAATGCTCACATGCCGGTATAGGGATGTTAATATCGTTTTTTTATGCAAAACTGATTATCGTTGTAGAAATCCGATTTAAAATCCATTATCGGTTTTTGTCCTACAGCGAAGTTACAAGAAATATACTCTTATAATGCAAGATAGTGTATGCCTTGTGCGAATAAAATATATTCATTACATACCATAACGTACAGATGCGCAAGCGACGCAACACGGTGTCAACTTCGAATTGCTTATTTTCTACTTAAAGCTTTAAATAAACCTCATTTATACTGTATGTGTATAAAATAAATCTTGTATTAATTGTCACCGGTTTATTAGGGTGGTGGTTCAAAATTCATCGATGCGCTTTTGGCTGTAAAAAAACAACTGGGATAATGCACTTACGCATATACCGCGCTGATTGCGCTGATTGTAAAAACGCATATAACGCTTTCATTATATGGGCAAACATAGAGTATACTTATATAGTAAGTAAAACCAACTAGCTGAATAAAAAATTGACAAATTATGTAAGTAGATTTTAAAAGCATTGTGACAAAGTCCATATTGGCAAATGACTTGCAAGCCACTTTGCTTATAACTAAATACATAGCTTGGAGTTGTCAGAATGATTTAAGAATGAAAAAGCATAGAAAATTAATTTTAATATATCTTACAAAATATTAATGTGCATCAATACAAACATGATAACTTACTAATTTAGGTAGATATAATCTATAAAAGAAAATACCAAACTTGTCTTTGAAAGCTTACCAAAATTCCCTCTCAAACAGAATAGTCTCAACATGAAAGTCATTTTCCAACCACACACAAAAATGACACCATTACAGTCCTGTAATTGCCAACTGCATTTGAGCCTGATAGTAGTAGTTGTGGTTTGTCTTCAGTTTCAAGGCATCATTAGAGACAACAAGGAACTTCAGAGGTAGTAAAGTGCAACTGGACATTTGATCTCCATCAAGCCATAAAGGATGGGGGTCCTGTTGTGGTTGTAGACTTTATGATCAGGAGTTGCAGCAATCCAATGACTAAATGGGCGTACAATTATGCCACTTGGGTACAGATTGATATTATCATTCATTCTCTAGTAGAAAAAATAAATTTAAAATAAAACAATCATATATCACAATAATTTAAAAGGTGTTTTTGTTTCTTCTTTAAATAAAATGTTCTTACACACTGGGATGTCACTTATGCAATACAAATTATTTTCCTTGATTTCTTAAGCAGGTTTTACAAATTTTGTTGTTGCAAAAATTAAAAAGGATACAAATCTGATCAGTTATGTTTTTTTCTTTTCTTTGCAGCATATTCATTTTGTATTCCAAAAGCAATCATAATTTATTAAAATATACATCCCTGGAAAGTTTATTTGAAGAAATATGATATGGTCAAATTGTAATGTAGACAGCATGTATGCAAGATCTGAATTTCAAAGTCTCTAATGGTGTGGAGCGTGGTTGGTTATAAGGGCAGTTTGTGTCACTCTGCACGTTTTGTAAATGTTTTATTCCCACCGCGTGTTTTGACCACAGTATTGATTGTTCATAGATGTACATTTAAACCATACCTAATCAGAAGCAAAATTCATGCTTTAAATAGTTTCATTTCTCTATCGTTAACTTGTGCGTGCTGTAGAGAAAAATTACACTTAAGATAGGACGTAAATGAACTCACTGTTCATCCCTCACTGTAATACTTGACTCCTTTGTCATCTGTGCATTCCCTGAACTGCTGGAGACACCCGTGATGAAATTTCTCAACGAATGCAAAATAAATATCTGGCAAACAGCTGAGATCGTTACTCGATGTACTGTAGGACGCCATATTTTTTATAAATCTGCCTATCTCTGCCTCTTTTTTGCAGTACATGAATATTCATGAGGGTCTCATTACAAATTGTCTATAGACTGTCTTTTTATCTTTGATCATGTTGTCTAATTTAAAGCTATGAAAATGATATAATAGACAGTTTAGTATGTTGATTTGGTTTTGTTCTTTATAGCACAGCAGAACAAGTAGCTTATTTAGTGCCAAGGAAACACCATGTTAGCTGACCTATGTTGGTCTTATTACCATGTTAGCCTACTTGGATTGGTCTGATTACCATGTTAGCCGACCTAGGTTGGTCTGATTGAAATATATAAGACAGCACATGAACCACAGAGCCACCACTGCACTTAAACTGTCTAGTGAATTTAACAATTCTCTCAGCATTTATTGTGCATTTTTTCGTTATTATTAAGATTTATTTTATCAAAAAATCAAATGTAAGACTATGTACAAAGTAATTTGATTTAACTGGTACATTTTGATATTACTGTCCTACGTAAGTTTAAATTATAAAATTTCAAAAGTGCTTAAAGTATTCCAAAGAAAGACATGGCCTTGATTTAGTTCTAGTTACAAAATTGCAAACGCAAGCAAAAACACATTATGCTTACTTAGTTCAACCAACATAATTAAAAGGAACCTTTGTGTTCAATCAAAGTAGGATTATTATTAGGTTACCTGAAATAATTCATTATCTTCAATGTACATCATGCTGCCTGTAGCAGTCCAACGCAAAATAATTGTTGACCATTTACACTAAAGTATATTGTGCTGGTCAATTCAAAGATAGAAAATTAGTTATGTGGTGTGAAAATATAAATAAGAGTCTCCAATGTATAAGCAAGGAAATTTAACATATACACATGATTCAAATGATGTCATGTAGGTTAGTTTCCTAGTGCATGATTCCTATGAAATTATTAATGTTACTTGCCACTCGACTTCGAATATTGCTTGGTATGGATTATAACGTTCTTACCTGATTGTTTATATTGGTATCATTATTTTAAATTGATTTCACACAATCTTGTTTCTAAATATCTACTGTGGACTGATGGATTAGAGGCACTTATATAATACTTTATTACTCCACCAGACAGACTCCGTCGCAGAGAGAGAAATTAGAAATATTCCATATGCAAAACGTTCTATGTTATTTTTACTTCAATCATTAATGACATATCAGTATATTAAGTCATAGATGGCATATTCTCAATATGTTATGTCACCGATGACATGGATCTTGTAATAATATTGACCTTTCACTTTCTTTAGGGACATGATCCTGATGCCCCCATCACACGTGAGCACATGAATTATGCCCGCCTCTGTGTTGTTCTCGTAACGGTTTGTGGAAATGCCATGAGGGACATCCTCAGTACCCATGTTCCTTCTCCACACACAGACATCCACCAGGCAATCCTGGCCAATAAAAGTATGCTGAACGGACACCTTAACCAAGATCAAAAACAGCTGGTTTTCCCAGATAAACAGACAACAGGAAAAGTGGATCAGTTTGATCTTTCCCTACTTTATACCATCATCAGAAATATCAGCACAGTTCCTGCTCCAGTACCAAGTTGGGGAGTTTATTCACAAGATCAACCGAAGAACCCCTCGCTAGGAGCTAGTGTGGAGCGAATTCGTTACTATAGGAACCATATTATTGGTCATTGCAATAATGGAAAGATTAGTCAACAGGACTTTGATGATTATTGGAACAAAATTGATGTTGTGCTTAATAACATTGAACTTAAACTTGGTAAACAGGGATACAGGGCACAGTTAGAGAAACAAAAGACACAGGTCATCTCTGTCTATCAAGCCTGCTAGCTACAAATGAAGATTATGAAGCATACTTAAGAGACACAAGTAAGCACAGTACATACATTATTCGAGGGAACAGTATAAATACAACTCATGGAATACACTTTTGTAAGGAAAGACCATGTAGCAACCATCTTTATCAACCTGGAGAAAGCTTATGATACCACATGAAAGTGCAGAAGATCGAATGGCCTTTTCTGCCAAGGCCAAAAGGACTTACCTTCCTAACATTATTGCCATGTTTTTGAAAGACAGTTACTTCAGGGTTTAAATAGACAACCCCTTTGTTGAAGCTATTCTCATGACTAAGATAGATGCACATCAAGGGAGCATGTTGTCAAAATTAACAGCTTCGAGAAATGTCAGTCACCCTATGCAACATCGAAATCCAAGAGCTATCCCTGTATCAATGCAACATCGAAATCCAGGAGCTATCCTTGTATCAATGACCCTTTTTACCTGTTAGAAGGCAAAATCTATAATGTGTAATGCCAGCTACAAATAAACTGGGTCAGGAATGATGAAAGGATATGGATTCTGATTTTCAAAATCTAACGCTATATGTACTTCTTCCGATTATATTGAATTCAAAATGACCCAGATCTCTGTATTATTGATTGGTCGTTTTATTCTAATTGTTAGGAAACCAAATTTGTCAATCTTATTTTGTTCATGTAAACAAAATGTGATTTCACAGAATTGACATGTCAGTGACATTTTTAAAGGTGTTAATAAAAGCACCTGCAAATCAGATAGGGAAGCAGATAAGAAGGTCTTACCCTGGTTACACAGGTAATTTGGACGATGTAATCTTGGCAATGGATCAGGTGTTTAAGGGCCAGTCTGTACATCCTACCTCGAGATGCTTTATCGGATGCATACTGGTAATCAGAGGCTTGGACTTTAATTACTTTTATAAATTGAGTTTAGAAAACCCCTATCTGTCCTTAATGAGAGAAAATAACCACCACACAGTATTCTGTGACTTGTAAAGAATGTATCTCTATTAATAGTAAGGAATGACTATGTAGTATTCTGTCAAAGAATGTCAGAAAGCTACTATATTGAGCGAAAAGAATGACTCCATAGTATTCTGTTAAAGAAAGCCACTATACTGAGAGAAAATAATGACTCCATAGTATTCTGTTAAAGAAAGCCACTATACTGAGAGAAAAGAATGACCCCATAGTTTTATGTTAAAGAAAGCTGCTATAATGAGAGGAAAGAATGAATGCATATTATAATATTGACGAAATCCACTGTATTGAGAGAAGATAATGACTACATAGTATTTTGTTAAGTAAGCCACTTTATTGAGAGGAAATTAGAATGACTTCATGTATTATGTTAAAGAAAGCTGCTGTATTGAGAGGAAATAAATGATTCCATAATGTTTTGTCTAAAAAAAGCTGCTTGATTGAGAGAAATGAATGACAATATACCATTCTGTTAAATAAATGCTGTATTGAGAGGAAATAATGACTCCATAGTATTCTGTTAAAGAAAGACACTATACTGAGAGGAAAGAATTACTCGATAGTAATTTGTTATCGAAAGCCGATATACCGAGTACACGCACAATTACACCTCTAACAATTATATTTAGGTGTAAATTATGATAACTAGTGACAAATGAAACCCTGATTGTTTTCAGGAAGCTTTACAACTAGAAAACCTTTGGAGAGGCTTCAAGTGTGGAACTGGTGCCATTATATATATATATATATATATATATATATATATATATATATATATATATATATATATATATATATATTTATATATATATATATATATATGTATGTATGTATGTATGTATGTATATATATATATATATATATATATATATATATATATATATATCTATACATATATATATATATATATATATATATATATATGCTGACCTGAATTTAACCAGCTATAATCAACCTTCAAAAGACAGTTGAATTAATATTTTCACCTGCTAGAGTTACTTCTCTGTACATATTTAAATTATTAGAATCACTTATGAGACAAGTCTTCGAGTTATATATTAATTAATGATTATTTAGGTAGTTACACTGCATATTGTCGAACTACAATTGTGTTGTCTTAGACTTGAAATTGTTGTTAAATATTTAATCTCTACAATGTTACATTTATTTAGACTTGAAATTGTAGTTGTACTAAATATGCTTAAGTAATTTTTCTTTGATTAAACTGTTAATGTCTCCATTAAATATATTAACCAATTTACATGAAGGTTTAGATTGTTATTTCTGCTACCTATAGAATCCAACCTTCCTATAGCATTAAAATGTATGTTTATGCATTGTGTTCATTAAGGGAAGTAACTGTTACATATTACTTCCCCTTAGCGCACTGAAAACTATACTGGCTATATTCAGTTTATACTTTTTCTGCAAACAGTCATTAGGCCTCTAAGCTATTCAATAGTCCTTATGTTGGTGAGGTAAGTCAAATAATCATACTGTGTAAAATATTTCGGTGAAATTTATGTGTTATGCGTGTAATTGATATCGTGTTGCTTGACATTTTACATCAGTAATGCGCATTAAAGCTATTTAGTAATGCGTTTCTGCTATTGTTCAAACATTTACTTATTCATACATATTTCTTTATACAAATATATTAAATGTAAAACAAAAAGGCATGTAGGAATAGACATCCAATCGTGAAGCTCTCAATATACTTCGATTTCACACAGTAACATGTACATTTAACTGAAGTTATTTATATGGTGTCATAACTTTCAAATCATTGTCTCATTAAATAGATAGTGGAATCAGTCATTTATCATGTCCTGTCCCGTTCTTTCCTCTTCAAATCTGTATGACTTTGCATCACAATATACGGTGGTAAATCTAGCCACTCCAGATATAGAAAAAAAACTTTCCTCTGTTATCATGTGTTGGATTCCACAGGGTACTTCTTTGCACATACATTTACACAGGTTAAATAAAAATTATTTTGACCCTTCAGGGTTCTTTCAGGTAGTTGAATGTGGGAGGATGTGTGTTAAAACCACGGCTGAGTCATGCCAAGGACTTGAACAAATGGTAATAATAACTGCCCCAGTACTAGACATCACTATAAACCTCCCCAATGCAGACACTGTAGCGATATATTTAAAATCATTGAAGGCTGCATATTAAAAACATCTTTTACACACACATACACACTGCAGTGCAAGAATTACTTTTGTCTTTACAAGGTATTTCCAAAGAGAGTCAAGTCTATGGGAGTGCTGTATTCTGGATGCAGTGATATTAATTAGTTCACATTAATATGATGTGTTTTGAGGAACGCTTAATTTACTATAAAATTTCCTACTTATCCACATATACATTGTATTTATCGTAGCAGACCTGAATAGAAGATGTACGTTTATTTGCATCCTTTAGTTCCATCTGAGTGGATCTGTGCTATGAAGTATTGTATCAATTAGTTGACTATCAGTGTCCTGGATGCAGAGATTCACTAAGTAGTGCAAGTTTCTGTTGAATGTTGCTCTTGAACCTGGTGTCTTCGGTTTCCACGTGTTCTTCATCTTGTTTATTCAGTTTGGTCTCTTCTGCTCTGCTAATTTAGATATTTTCCCCGACTGGGTAAGATTTTAGATGGAGGAACAACATTTGCAAGTAAGATGTGTCTCTAAAAAAAATGTCCTGATCACATTATTATGAGTTGTACTCAAATGTCCACACACTGTGATCATCCTGTCTCAGACAATGCTCAAGTTAAACGTGGTGATATCTGTACATGAAGTGCTAACCAGCAAGGTAAGGGAAAGTAATTGGTAAGAGTTGGTTCCCTTTGCCTGTACAAATAAATACATTTTAAACCTATGGGTAGGCTGTATTCTGGAGGTAGTAAACACAATTCCCTAATTTTAATGTGATTTTGTTATTTTTCTATTTACTGTAAAATTTCCTATTTTCAACAATAATCATCCCTTATGTGTGTGTGTGTGTGGTACTTGTGTTATTTGAATAATCATAGCGCCATCCTTTAGTTTCAGAAGAGTATGCAGCTGTGCTGCGAAGTAGTCAGTCAGATATTTGACAAGCATCTTTGTTGTATCTTCTGCACTAAATGCTGGTGTATTTTCATTTTTTATGCCTCCTATAATTTCAGCCCATTCCATTTCTCCTGGATCGTTCCTGTCCATTTGTCTATAGATAAGCTCATATGTTGAACTACTAAAATCCTGTTCAGATGCTTCTCAGCTCTCACATTTGTGTCTAAAAAGCATTTGGGTCTCACTTACACACTTCAATGAAACACAGATATCATTAACCATGTGATCTTTTTATGTTTAGCTGATTCTTTTGCTTACTGCAGTACACTTCTGAAGTGACCTTTCCAACGCAAGGGTTGAGGTTCGCTTTAAAATAGTGGTTCAAAGTAAATGAATTTGCCCACAGCCTCAGGTGTTTGGTTGCTGAAATTGATGGAGGGCGACTCGTAAACGTCGTGACCAATCACTGTCAATTTTTTATTTTAAGTTGTTGGCAATTTCGATGTTTGACAAGTGTTTGATAAAGGTCAGTAAGGTGTTGGGGATGCGCCATTGTGTAGCTTGTCACCACCACAACATTAGCAAATAGTACATGATAGATGAGAATTTTGCGGATGATTTTTTGCTTTGAGATGTTTCAGATTGTAGTGTTTTCACTCTGACCTTGTATGAAAGTCGATTACATTCGTCTATGAGCCATAGGCCATAGGCATGTTTTTGCAAGGGGACTCTGTGATTTTATTTTAATCACTCCTGTTACCTTTGTTTTTCAGTAATGATAGTGTCTATCTTATCTTTTGATTCTTCAACCTCTTTACAGCATTGACAAAGACGTTAGTGGAAGTATTAGAGTGAGATTCCTCACACTTGATGGCTTCTGGAGTGACTCCCATTTTCCAGGTTATTCAAGCCTTGCATAATTAATCAACATATTTTCATGGCAGACAAGCTCTTGCAGGAATTGAATGCTGTATCTTTAATGTTTCACTGGAAGTGTATCTCTGAGTAATGTTCTACCCAACACTAGATTTGTTTGTCTGGATCATTTATGGTCACCCCTAAAAATTATTTTTGACGGCACAGTCATTAATAAAAAATACCTATTGCTTTATTGGTCCCATTGTAATCGTACATGCATTTGATGTTACCTGTATCGTATCTGGTAACATTATCGTTCTACTTGCCACTATCAAATCATTTGGTCTCCTCACTTCCCAAAAATCATTTAACGAGTTTTTTTGAATTATTATACGCTCGATTTCGCACTGGATTTTATCCGACTGTAATCTTGACTAATTTCTTGAACTCACTTAATTCTGGATCAAGCGCTTTATGATCGGTATTAATTTCTTCATAATAATCTACTAATTGCTTTAGCCAATCATGCGAAGGCAAACCAACAAATGGTTGTGGTTCACAATGATCATCACACATTATCACGGCTTTATTTTTCAAGAACAACCAATCAAGAAACATTTTTCATATATCCAGCGACTCTGTGCATATCTTATCCCAAATAATGATCTTTGGAATATATTTTTCACCCATTTGATCAGGAGTCCATGCGTCACTCTTATACTAAAAGAAACTGTGATAAGTGCAGGAATTAACTCCTCATTGTTTCATCTCTCTGGCAAGTCTGTGTGTGGGTGTTAAGACAACTAAACCCGACTTTTCTCGAAATAATTTGATAACACGATACGTCTTTATAGATCCTTCACATCCGTTCAAGTAAACGGTCTTAGAGCTACATATTGGATCGGATATTGAGGGCGCTGATGATAATTCTGATATTTCATTAATTTTCAGGTAAGTATCTTCAACCTTAACATCTGCATTTCCTGTTTTATTCTCTATGATCCTCAAGGCGCATCGGAGTTTGCAAAACCAGCCACTGCTTCTATATACTTGCTAGCTATATACAATGAATCCGTTGCAACTTTAACTGCGGTGTCAGGGAATCTATTTTTTATTGATAACAGGTTTATAGAAACATAAGCCAGCATAGATGAATATACTGAGGCGATTCGCCATCGATGTAACTAACAATTGTACGAAACAGTTTTTCGTCAGTCAAGTAAGCATTTTCACGAATGACAAATATATTTTTCGCTGTTACATCTGCGATTATAAAATCGTATTCAGCATCATTGAGAATTAGCCGTGTATAATGTCGTTTGTAATCATATGCCCCACCTTGGGTAAAGGCCCAAGATAGAAAAAAGGATCATATGAAGACACAAGACCAATAAAAGGGACCCAGTGAATGATAACCGCTCATCATGCAAATTTTGTGTTATCATTCTTATGTTTTTGTGACATTTTGTCAGATTTCGTGAGTTTGTGTCAGCTTGTCATCTATTTTGGTCATTTTTATCGAGAAATCTATTATCACCCTTGTTTAGATAGTGGTAATTTTTAGTAAAAATCACGAAAATCGTCCGATTTACACATTATGATAGTGTATTTACATTTACAATACAAAACCAACCACACCGACCGATTTGCCAATTCTGACAGGGTAATTACAAATAAATCCGTGCACGCTCACATATTTCACAATAATATATACTACTAATTTTATTGTGCGATTCAAATATTGGATTTATATATATTCTGTGAACATCGACCAATTTGCTAGTTATGATAGGGTATTTACTATTTTAAATAATGAAAATAGTCCACGCTGTTAATTATGATAGGGTATTTACCCTACAAAACCAACCACACCGACCGATTTGCTAATTCTGATAGGGTATTTACTATTAAAAAACACGCACCTTGATTTTGTGTGGAAATTTTTAAAAAATATTATTATTGTCAATCAGGATTTTTATATACAGACTTATTTGTATTTTATCTTGAGCTAAATCAATTAAGTTAGCGTTTTGGTCTGTAAGTTTGAAATTCATTCTAGTTAGTAGTGAATTATGTCATCGGATATATTCTGGGGTAACTGGTACTTCCAGGAGATACTTGAGGAGTGAAATTATACAGAATATATCCCTGCTGTACCTGATTTGATATGTATGTGGTTGTTGGATAACTTCGATCATTTGCATCTCAAGCGAGACTGACCGCGATCTTCGAAATTATATTCACATTCCCGGGTGATATGTCTGCCATGCCCACCCTCCGTGGTAATTTATTGTATCTGAGAATATTATCCTGCTGAGGTGCTATTTTTCTCCACGACTCGTGCATTTGAGGAAAGAACTTATCGATAATATCATTGGTGATTTATTTTTAGTTCGTTTGCGTTATACCCAGGTAACATTAAATTCGGTAGATGAACTTCTGTTATTTTATACTACTTTAAAATAGTTGTTTAAGGTGATCTATGGAGGGGTTGGTATCAATTGTTGCCAGGATTACACGCTTGCTGATATATTCCTTCTCGGATACAATCTGATTTAATATTTCAATTCGTTTAATGATTTCATCGTGATAAGATTCTTGGAAACCCCACTGTAGTTGTATTTTGTGTTCTTGATTGATTTCTCGAAAATAAGCAATACTTTCAGATATATATATATATATATATATATATATATATATATATATATATTACATTGTTCTGGAGTGTGTTCAATAATAAATCTCCATTTATAGGTAACGTCATTTGTAGATGGGGGCGGATTCACTTTAATAGAAATAAGATAGCCACTTGTTGCATTTTTGATATCGAGTAAGTTTACTTTGTATGACGGGGTAATTTTGTGCTATGATTTCCTATTTGTGATATTATCAAACTTCTTGGTTCTGATGTCGGTGGTGGTGTCTGAGGGGGGATTTTAGGCTATACTAGCACTGTTCTAATCGATGAATTGTATATATCCACGACATAATCGGGTGAATTGATCGATATCGCAATTAGTTCGTGAACCTTTATAGCTATTTATTATTTCTTTCCTGTTATGGATTTAACCAAACGCTGGACTTCATTACTAATATCTCTATTTCATTGCTTCCTTTTGTACAGTTTGCCAATGAGGGGCTCCACCTGGCTTCTTTTTATTGGCAAATACATGTACCAGTGTATCTTTTGGCTGTTGACCCGCGAATGGTTCTGGCCGGATATTTGGCCAGTTGTAGTATACTCGTAATTGGGCAAGCGCGGTCTCCTTTACTGGAATCGCAGTTGGGAAATTGATATTGAATTCAGGGTTGGATGAGATTATTGAGACCATCGTTGTTCTTGCCGAAACGTATTCCCGGCTATATGTTGTAGTAGCTCCGTTGATTCTTTCAAGGACATTATATTTTTTATTCTGTTTCAAATTGTGGCTTGTCATGGCGGATATTATTTCGTCGTTAACACCCTATGACAGCAATGATAATCGGAGTCAGATGTTGGATTACCAAGCATCGTTGTTTTATTCGAGTTCATGTTGAGCTTGCCTGTCAATGTATCACCATAATTTTTTTTACTCAGGTGTGAATATTATCTAATACAGTTGGAAAAAGAACTCCCAGTCTAATCTTACCAGTGGAGTCAAACACCATTATGTATTTTTCGGTTATTCCATTACGTCTAACAATAATATCATTCATGGAAACATTATTTGTTCTTAATTTAACCTGTTTGTCTTGCAATATAACTATTTCGTTTGGCTCCACATTTGCAGGATTTAACAAATTCGGATATTTCTTCGTTAATGATTTTGTATTTTGCATTCTCGAGTGATATTCCTTCAGTCATTTTTGTCTATAGATATACCCCAAATATCTACTATTATACTTTAAGATATCTTTAAAGAGTTATATTACTCGTATACTCGTGTACAGTTTTATGAAGTGGTTTGGTTGATTTTGATACAGACTCGAGTACATTAATTACTTCTCTTCCACATATTGGTGGGTCACTTATTGTCTGTGTTGATAGCGTTGAGTACCAAACTGGAAATCCTATATCACTATGGTATTTTCGAAATTCTTTTGGCTGGGCTAACCCATTCGAATGGAAATAAAAAATTCCACGTGGATCAGTTGCGTTTGCAACCCAGTGAGTTCCAGGTCCGGTGGAATTATCGAGATTAATGATACTGGTTTCAGTGCAATCTGATGTGGAAGGCAACTGGTCTCGCATAAAAAACACATCTGAAGTTTTTTATTCTTAACTTTTTAAATCGAAATTTGACATCGGTGTAAAATCGTTCCCTAAGAATAAATTCTCCTCTGATAATCTGAGTCCGCTTCCATAGTGAATAGTGCCTGGTAACCTTAGATCTCTTCCATTTTGTTTATCCTTTCCATGTTGGTTTCTTTAGTGTCATTCCTGCCGCTGTCCCAACTGCCCCTAACTCAGCAGCTTTCACGACTACAGGAGCGGCGGCGGCAATTAATGTTGGTACAGCCGCGATAAGTGGAAATATACACAAGGGGCATTGCGTCATCCGCTGATTTTGCTAATTATTGATATTACATGGCCATTATGTCATCTGGTGAAGATATTACCATTTTAGCAGCAGTAGTATTTAAATCTGCATGCCACCTCTTGATAATTCTCCATTTTGTTTTCAGTCTGATTTATAGCGATTTCTCTTTTTAAGATTTATATTTTTCTTCTCTATTTGAAAAATCGATTTGAGTGAATATTGTTTCAATCTAATTATATCTAACTAATCTCTTTCGGTTCTTGTTGATCAAAATACATTGATGGATTATTTATTAAAAACTTTTTATGCTGATCATTTTGTTTATCGTATCTTCGATACAGTTTGGTTTGGTTACAGGAAATATATTACAACCTTTCTTTTTTAAATTATCCTATCAGTCAAAACCTTTGAAACAATTCATTATAACTGATAGACTAAATCAATTAAACTAAACCAACATATATTCTCGATAAATACAACTTTGTTGAAACAATTCATTATGACTGATTGACTAAATAAATTAAACTAAACCAACATATTCTTAATAAATACAATTTAACTGAAACAATTCACTATAACTGATTGACTAAATAAATTAAACTAAAGCACCATAGATTGTCGATATTACAATTTAGCTGAAGAAGCAACCATAACAGATGGTTTGTATTAATACTTGATTCTAATAAATTTAAAACTTTTGTTATTTTCTACTTTATCCATATTTTATAGCCTTATTTAAATATATTTATAACTTAATTTACGATGATGGTGATTATGTACCTACATCAAAACATCCAAGTTTTAGTATTAACTAGTTACACGTTGTTGAACAAAACATTACGTATTGAGAAGAAAACGAATAATCATCCCTGATACTATTGGCTGGTGTAGGGCTAATTGATTACATAAAATATAGCTGGTTAGCACCTCACAAACATGCAGACGAAAACGATACATGTCCGCCGCAGAAAAAGATAGTCCACCGAAAGCTAAACTGAACCAACATTAACTAAGTTGTATACATTGAAGAAGAAATGGGAATATAAATGTGGTACATGAATTTAGGTGTAATATTAAAAAAGGTATGCAGAATCATTATTTTCAATCAACAACACTGAATTAAGCACATATAAGAGAATACTTCATTGAGATACAAAGCGAATAATGCTTGAAAAAATTACTTCTTTACACTGATGCTCAACTCTGCGTTTGGAGAAACAGATGGAAAATTGTATGAAGTTAACAAGTGTGTAATTTATAAATATGAAATATTGCATTGAAAATTACCAAAAAAAAGTCATAAATTGCAGGTAGACAATTGAAGAGAATTTAGCCTTTGCGAGCATGAATAACTAATTGATTAAACCGGTTTATGGGTGATTTACATTATTAGAGCTATAATATATGGAAAAGTATTTCATTATCATTATTATTATTATTATTATTATTATTATTATTATTATTATTATTATTATTATTATTATTAATATTATTATTATTATTAATAAGGCAAGTGAAAAAAATAAGTACAGTGATGGTCGGAGACTTTGATAATAATTCACTTTATATGCACGTTGCGATATAAACGTATATGAAGCGTGGACGAAAGCACATTTCTACGGTACAAGCGACTACCCTCAGACAGAATAATGGTAACACCCATCAAATAAATGAAAAATTTGTTGTTTAGAGAATGCAATTTTATTTGTTCGTAGCTATACACAATGAAAAGAAAGTATGTACAAGAATATAGACATTTGTAATAAAAAATAGTCCTTTGAATAACATAAGTGGTGTATGTTTAGTCAAAATACAACTATAAACAACTGGGTTAACTTAAGAAAATTCAATCATGTTTTCTCTGCTAACACATCATTACAGTTGCTCTTTCATTTAATGAAAACTACTACAGAGCCACCTCTCAAGTTAAAATCCTTCTAATGCGTCTTAAACAACAAAACTTGTTGTCAGCGATAATGATTGGATTAGTTTAAATAAAGTATCTGATGTCCTAGTGATTAGAGCGTTCGCATCGGATGTGTAAGGTCACAAGTTTGAATCCAGACAAAGCCATACCAAATACTTGTAAAAACGGTACATGCAGCTGCCTCTCTTGGCGATCAGCATTCAGAGATCAGTGATAAGACTGGTCGGAATGGTGTCAGGGTAAAATGAATGGGTGGGACATGTCTGCGGCATGATGCCAAGTGCTAGACATCACTTAAACTGTCACACAGTAGACAAGGTAGCGATATGATTTTTAACAAATTAAAGCTACGTAAATAAATCAAACACATACACTTACGTGTCTTTGCATTACATTTTGTCTACAATCGGGTAGCTCACTTTCTTTTTCGTTTGAACTTGTTAAGGTTTAAGCGTTGTTAAGACTGTAGGATCTTCTTTCGATGCATTAGTGGAGGTAAATGTAGGTGTAGGTGTTGTTGAATTAACCAATGCTATCTAAGTATTTCAGTTTTGTTTGCGACATAATATTCTCCAAAGGTTTTTCCTGTACGTGTGCAATTGTAACGTGTTGTGTAGAAAAACGTAAACATTACTAGACGACTCACCTTAAGGCCGATAAATCATCCCTTCACCCCAACATCAACACCGTAACGGGTGAAGGGTTGATTTATCGGCCTAACTCATATTTTACTGTAAACATCTACGTGTGGAAGAAGTACTCAAACCTCACTAACACATTCTCATATTAGAAATGTAGACAACTTGTGCAAGATACGGACATGTAGACAACATTTGAACATGTACGGGGATACAGAAAATATTTTTATGCCTACGGAAATGTACACTAATTTTGTCGTGTATGGTAATGTAGACAACATTTTTACGTTTGTCGAGTCTGTTTTGTTGTATAGATACGTCATGTTGTAGGTCAGTGTATCTCAATTAATTAAATTTTATCTGGAAGAAGGATGATTATTTTGCGAGGTTCATTAACGTTATGTGTAGCAGAAAAGTTGCTGCAACATCTTCCAAAGGTTTGTTTTATTAGGCCAGTTTTAGCCACTATTGGTGTGGCATGATTTGACTATTCAATACTGTTACATTAAACACCCACACTCACCCCTTTTCAAATAATCATAGTAAATGTACATTATTTTTTTTTTCCATTTTCCGTTTAAATGAATATATATTTTGCTACGCTGTGGGTAGCGAAATGAAAGATACCCCATAAAGACAAATTATGTTGTACAATCCATAGATGACTGGTTATATAATACACCATGTCAGACATTACGTATATTCAGTCTTAAGCGTAATATTGTTTCAACAGAAAAAAATTAAATTCCTAAACTTTAGGCTAAAGTAATTTATTATATAAGGGTCAAGCAATTGTATCTGGGTTTCAATCATGGAGGTACTCGAAATAAGGACGTTAATGAAATAAAGGTACAAACAAGGAAATGGCTTGAATTGTTCGATGTAATAAATGTCACAACCCAATTGATACAACGTTTTGAAAATGCAGATAAAAAAATCTAAAAAAAAAAACTTATTTAACATATTACACCTTTACCCAACAAATACAAATATGCTAAACAAATGTAACAGTTATTTTGGGATTCACAATTTTGTTCAGGTTAATTTTTCTCCAAAGTAATAAACGTAATGAAATGTATTGTAGTATTTTGCAATCTTCATGTATTATACATTGTTCCGTGTAATCCTTTTTGATATCAGTTGTATGCCATTGGTATAGTACTACTACTACTGCTACTACTACTACTACTACTAATAATAATAATAAGATGATGATGATGATGATGATGATGATGATGATGATGATAACATTCGAAGAAGAACACAGCGAGGACTGGTTGAGGGGAGATAAATAAGGGATTGATTGCAGCCTATAATTGGAATACCAGCCCAAAGCAAGAAATGTAAATTATTAGATTAATGCTGAAACAAGAAATTATTATTATTATTATTATTATTATTATTATTATTATTATTATTATTATTATTATTATTATTATTATTATCATTATTATTATTATTATTATTATTATTATTATTATTATTATTATTATTATTGTACATGGTCCCAGAAAGCAGAAAAGAGGAGAACCCAAAAAGAAACGATTGTCATTAGACTGACATGAACGTTCTTTTGCAGGTATCATGAGTGGGAATCAAACCCGAGACCACTGAGGCGTAAAACAAGCAGACCACAATGGAATACACCAAAAAATTCAACAAACATATTTTTCACAATCTACTCGACGTTAAAAAATGAATTCTTATTCCGCTGCAGGTCAATAAATAACAAACACGCTATCAGTTCGTACCAATATAAACTATTAATCTATCACCCCCACCCCCAGCGCCGGTGCAAGGCATTTTGGTGTCCTAGGCGAGATCAGATATCTGGCAACCCCCTTCTACTCACGCCCTCTCTCACCCGCCCATAATAAAATTAACCCTTGGCCCAGTGCCCTACGCGATTGCCTAGTCCGCCTAGCGGGTGCACCGGCCCCACCCCCTTTCAAGCCGTCTAAAGATGTAAATAAACCTGTAAAACCTCAGACCAACTGCCTGGTTAAACCCTGTGTAGGCCCTTAGGCACTCTAAACCCTCCTTTATATATATATATATATATATATACATATATATATATATATATATATATATTCACCGTAATACGTTTTTTAATTTTACCAACCAACTATATTAATAAACCAATTTTATTATACAAACCAAACATTAACAATTATATTTAAGTTATTAAAGAACTTAACATTTTAAAGTTTTCGTTTCTTCGATTCATTTGTTCTATCTCTTTGGAAACAATTTGAACACGCTGGAATGTAATTTTCTTTCAAGATCAAATCAATATTATTGTGATCCGTTGTTGTGGAGGCGTGAGGTCCATAGGCCGGTGGCTACTCTGCCTCTCTGGTAATACGGCATTACTCAGACCAAGTGATATGTACAAGCGGTTACATATATGGTTGCTACGCAAAAGCACATATTTATAACACGTTGATCATTGACATAAAGAACCCAATATAATCAAATAAGTCGTAAAATGGGGGGGGGGACCTTGGACTGTGGCTAGATATCTCATAATTGGCAAGATGTCCACAGTAGTGCTTTCTTTGTTGAGTGTCTAACTGGTTTCCAGTTGCGAAGCAGTCCCCGTATTCTCATTACATATAGTGAGTATTCTCACTCACCTTATTTGCATAATAAGTGGGAGTGGCTAAATGTATCTTATTTGCATAATAAGTGGGAGTGGCTAAATTTATCTTATTTGCATGATAAGTGGGTTTGGCTTAATTTATCTTATTTGCATATTAAGTGGGTTTGGCTAAATTTATCTTATTTGCATAATAGGTGAGAGTGGCTAAAATTTGGTGAGCAAAACAACAAAAGTTTACAATTTGTAATCTGTACGTTATTCTTAACTAGGTATTTGGTTTAGGAGATTTTCAATGTCTGTTGTATTATCAACTAGATATTTGGTGGGCTATCTATGGAGTCTTCATTATGGATGTCAGTCTCATCTAGATTTTGATATTCCAGATCCCAATCCGCATGCTATTGTCACATAAATATTTAATGGGGTAGCTAGCCCGTTTTCAGATTGTTGGTCGGAAAGATAGTGACCTTCTATTAGGAATGTCTGTTTAATCCATATTTTTGGATGTCTAGACTGGAAAGGGACTTTTTATTATGAATGTCAGTTTAATCCATAGCTTTGGTAGTCCAGACAGGGACCTGCTATCATGAATGTCGGTTTAATCCATATTTTTGATAGTCCAAACAGGGAGTTTCCAATATTGGTGTTAGTCTCATCTAGAATTTTAACTCTAAAGGCTTTTCCAAGTCGCGCTTTGTGTTATCAAACTTTCACCCCGTCATTTTCTTGTTATTGTTATTGTTGTTGTTGTAGACATAAGGTATAGACACTTCTCAGCTGAAGTTATTGTGGTCGTTTGTGAACGTTTTAACAATATTTATAATAGGCGCATTGCTTATGTAATTTTGACTGAAAAAAACAAGCGACCCACCCAAGTTCCCCCGTCTTTACACTTTGAAGCGGTTTATATGTCGTGTATCCATCTCATTTGATATCTAATAAAAACTGTTAAAACTATATATATGCGTTTAAAAGTTTTAAACGGAATTCTGTCATCGACAATAAAGAGAGCATCAGCGTTCTCATGTAGCAGTTGATGCATTGCGCATGGGGAAAAAATGTAGCAATTAAGACATTTCAAATACTGTTTTTGATTCGGATGTATTTGTACATTTTGTGTGTCTTTTAGAAAACAATTAACAACGTTTTGGCCCTGAACAGTACAGTTTGTCGTCATGGCCTCCGATAAAGTGCAAGTTGCAGTGAGAGTTCGACCTATGAACAGACGTGGTGAGTTTCAGATATCTTTCGATGATGTTTATGTTAAGTGTTTAATTTAAATCAGTAGTACATATATTTTAGAATGAAATGCATTGAATTAGTAAAAAAAAAAATGAATCTGTAATCTCTGCTCCCATTTGTTTACATTTAGATATACCTCTTTCGTATCCATCCGGATGAAAACATACCAAAAAAAATATGCCTGTTGATTTTAAAGGAATTTTAAACAAACTAATAATTTTAAATAAATTTTAATGTATAATCAAATAAGAAACGGTAGGATGTCGGTTTAAGGGTTAATTATTTTGGGTGTTTGCAGCATTGCAACACTTGATAACTTCTCGTACAGATTCAACTTCATGTAGAGTAGCGTACCTTGCAAGGTAGTCAGTCTTAGCTGATTGGATTGTGGAAAGTGAATATACACCCGCCTGATAATGGGTCATAAACCATAATCAGTCTGTTAGTCAAGTTGCAACATTCATGGATTTGTGTAAAATAGTAACCAATGTCTCATTTACAATATGATCAAATGTACCGAAAGTAGAGCATTAAATATGAACCAAACATTTTTGGGTACCTAATTGAGAAGCAACAACCAACTGATGACAGATTGTTAGAAGTGTAGCCATATAACTTCAACTTTCATTGCATGAATTGATCTGTAGATGTGAAAACAAAGTTATCATCACTGAATGGTAAATGTATAGTACATGTTTCTAGCCAGAACAATATATATTGGATAAATAAAAGAGGGAAAGTTAGTAAGAATTATCAACATACATGTTAAGCAACGAGATTACATGTTGATGCAGTGTTCAATAAATACATACATGTTAAGCAATGAGATTACAGGTTGATACAGTGTTTAATAAATACATACATGTTAGCAATGAGATTACAGGTTTATACAGTGTTTAATAAATACATACATGTTAAGCAATGAGATTACAGGTTGATACAGTGTTTAATAAATACATACATGTTAAGCAATGAGATTACAGGTTGACACAGTGTTTAATAAATACATACATGTTAAGCAGTGAGATTACAGGTTGATACAGTGTTTAATAAATACATACATGTTAAGCAATGAGATTACAAGTTGATGCAGTGTTCAATAAATACACACATGTTAAGCAACGAGATTACAGGTTGATACAGTGTTCAGTAAATACATAATATGGTAAGCAATGAGATAATAGGTTGATACAGTGTTCAGTAAATACATAACATGGTAAGCAATGAGATAATAGGTTGATACAGTGTTCAGTAAATAAATAACATGGTAAGCAATGAGATAATAGGTTGATACAGTGTTCAGTAAATACATACATGTTCTTATTGACAAGTGTTCAAGATGGGATTGATATTCATTTGACAATCAAAAGAGATTGATGTCAAGAATTATTACAAAAACTGCATATTGGAATTCTGGTTGATCCCATTTTCGCTAAAAATAACGAGTCCTCATTGTATGAAGCCCACAAAAATATACCTAACGTGAGAACAAGACAACTTTTGTATGCAGCCCCCAAATATATATCTAACAAGAGAACAAGACAAATTTTGTATGTAGCCCGAAAAATAACATGCAGCCGCCACAATTATACCTAACATGAGAACAAAATGCATTTTGAACGAAGCCAAAGATCACAATATGACAGAATAGCAAATGTGCAAAACAATGCTTTTTCATGAGCATGTCCTCATGTGTTTATGTGTACTTGTTATATTGGATTGAAATCTGCTTATAGTTTTCTGCAACTAATCTGTTTAACACGTAAAATAAAAGAAATTATACCAAATAATGAACAGTTGTCACATTAAAACCATATGAAATAATTAGTTTTGTCAAAGATTTAGAAGTGTTTATGATTCTATGTGGTCCATTAAGTAAAAATGGTATTCTCTAACACAATCATTCAATCTTGGAATTGTTAAATGATTGCGCTGATGAAAATGAACAAAAACCATTGCAATCTGTTTCAATTGGATCAGTTTGTATGCATAGCTGGTCTATATTCTTTATTAATATTATAAATGCTAAAAGACATGACTTGGGGAAAACTAATTGTCCTCCATTCAGTTGTTATGAGTATGATTTTACTACTAACTTGTCCAAGGGCTTAGTAGATTAATTTTCTCACCTTCAGAATAAATATGTGACTAGTCTATCATATGCCAGTTATCTATTACTTTCACCTATTTTATTATTAGTACAAAACATGTTGCAAAGGAAGGTGATTTTCCAAAACACTGGATGAAGACAAATTCCAATATTCTTTATTGTTTTATGCTTAAGCAGCACAGCATTTTTTTCTTAAACAGACTTGAGTAAATTTCTCTACTGCAGAATTTGGTGATACATATCATAAAGCTCTGGAATTTATTCCATGACCCTGGACATTATTCCATGACTCTAGACTTTATTCCATGACCCTGGACTTTATTACTCTGAACATTATTCCATGACTCTGGACTTTATTCTATGACTATGGACTTTATTCCATGACTCTGGACTTTATTCCATGACTCTGGACTTTATTTGATGACCCTGGACTTTATTCCATGACCCTGGACTTTATTCCATGATTCTGGACTTTATTCATTGAACCTGGAGTTTAGGAAAATATTGTGGTGACTCGAATAATTTTCTACTTTCAGATGTTAGCCCATGAAATTTGTGCGACAAATTTATTACGTAATTGTAGAAATATTTGCTGGTGTCTGTACTTTACTTTAGCTTAAAAAATCTGTCAATAAAGCTGGACATTAAATTACCAGTGACTTGTCGCAAACTTGACAATGACCAACCAGATGGAAATTCACATAATTTTACATTGTCTTGAAACTTATTTTAAGTATAATTGCATAGTGGTGGTTTTATGTTATGTTGAAGGCAAATGCACATGCATAATTTTTTCTTTCCTTGTTTAGTACTCGATCTTGGGACAAAATGTGTGGTGGACATGCAGGGGAATCAAATAATTTTGTTTCACCCCAAGGACATGTAAGTAATCCTTATTCTATACCAATGCTTACATTATTTCAAGTCAATTGCAAAAAGTTGCCATAACAAAAGCAGTGACATATTTGATTGTTTGGTTTTCCAGAACTGGCTGCTGTTTGAGCATTTGTTTGTTTTATATTTAGTCATTACTAAGTAGTAACCACTGACGTTACTAATAGTTTCGTTATTCTTTTTAAATATTCTGTTTGAATTAACAATTTATTGTTATATGTCTGAATATATCTTTCTAGGTATATTTTCCTCGTCTTTTATCTTAAGGAAAATCAAATGCTTGTGTCAGATGGAGTGTTTTGAATATCCGCTGTGTAGAAAACGCCATATTTACAGAAGTGTTGCACTTTTGTGATTGCTATTTCACTTTTTTCCCATGCCATTTACAGCTATCATAAAGCACTGGGTGTTGTCATATTATATCTAAGATTCGAATCAGTGAAAATAGTCCAGGCCTGTGAAGTTTGTAGTAATAGGGGATACCCTAGGGACAATGGACAATCCAGTCAAAAAGGGCTTGGGACAATCTGGCGACAAGATTTCTAGCGACAATAGGAAATCCAGTCAAAAAGGGCTTTTTTGTACTCTGGTGACAAACAGCTTGTTGTACTCTGGCGACAAGGGGAATTTAACATGGTGGAACTGTCTAGCGACAAGGGAAATTTAACATGGGAACTATTTGGCTCTATATAGCGACAAGGGAAAATTGAACATGGGGAATATTTTTTGTATTTGTATATGGGACTGTATAGCGACAAAGGGAAAAAGGGAGGCAAAGAAAGCTACTATCTTTTCGAGGTATAGGAGTGGCCCTGAAAAGGGCCGTTATGTGTAATGTTAACATTATCTTGTTAACACAGAGGACATCTCACAGATCTTCTTCTCTTCCTTAAACTTCTCCTCACTATGGGTCTTTAAAAGAGAACTCTCTTTAAGCAACCTTGTCTTTCCACATAGGCTCTTCTCTTCCAATAGGTTGTATCCGTCATATGTAGGACTGTCCACGATGATCTGACATACATGGGTATGTCAGTCCGAAACAGCATACTCGAAACAAGGGTAGAAGATTCAACGTTAGTCCACATCTTGTGCTGAGAAACAGGTGAAGCGAATGCCGTGTACTGCGGCTATTTATAGGGGAAGAGCGGATCGAAACGGATTGAGTGTATCCACCAATCCAAACGTGCGCAACAAAAGTCAGTCACAGTCATCCAATCGGAAGAGAGCAGTCTGTGACGTCACCTTTTCTATATAGAGGTACTATCGTCTATGCGCAGTCAATCGATGCGACAGAGTTGTCAATAATGGCGGACGCTAAGAAGACGATAAATTGGGGAAACAGTAAGTCATGGAACAGCAGTGACTACTAAAGTCATGACAAATCTACATCCAGAAGAAGTTGATTTTAACTGGGATATTGTGGATTTTTTAACATCACAAGAATTTATTCCGGAACTTGTGTTACCTTCTACATCTTCTTATGTACACATCGATGATTTTAAGCAAAGACAAAAATAAGAATTGGAGCGATTTTTACAACAACAGAAAGTAGAAGAACAAGCTTTTCTTATGCAACAGCAGGAAGAAGAAGAAAAAGCAAGAAGGAAACACCAGGAAGAAACAGTAGCAGCAACAGAGAAGAAAGAAGACCAAGAACAGAAAGAAAATAGTGAAAATCAAACGGTCACGATGGTACTTTTAGATATTTTAGCAGAGTTAAGGAGTCTGAAACAAATGTATCAGACTTCTTTATCACGACCGAGGAGAAAAAAACTTTCTCGAGCTAAACAACCCAATATCTCTGTGACTACGTCTGCCATACCCCCGTTAGTGATTTCTACTAAATCAATGACAGGAACCACCAGTCCCAAAGAAGGTCGTGAGTTTGTTTTGTTTGTTACAAAACACCAACGGTCCTTTTCAGGGCCACTCAAATTATTTCGAAAATAAATACTATGCCAATTGCCTGATTCAATGAAAACTCGAAAGTCCTTTTTTATTTTTTTTTTAAACACATGATGTACGTGTGAGTGAATGAATGTGTGAGTGTAGGTTCTTATTCTATAAAATCAAAACCAAGAGACATTTACGTTTTTTATCTCTGGTATATTCTCGTACAAACGTTACAATTCAATATCACAACATAACATAACATAACACCATACCACTTTAAAAAGTTTATAGGTTTCTTTTTTTTCACTCTTTCTGTTTTTTTCATTTTCTTTACTGTGACCACTTTTTCTTTTTCTTCTTCCTCTTCACTTTCGTTTCGTCTTCTTTTCTTGTCTTTGTGAACGCGTCCGGATTCTTCCTTGGGGGAGGGTACCTCTTCTTCCTTCTCCTCCTGTTCAGAATTCCTCTCCCCTCCTCCTGTTCCTGTTGTTTCTTAGGGCAGTTTGGAGACCAATGTCCTTTCTCTTTACAATAAAAACAGGTATCTTGACTTTTGTCTCTATTGGTACCTTTTTTGTTTTTGTCACGATCTGAACATTCTGTAGCCCATCGTCCTTTCTTCTTACAGATATAGCAAGTATCTTGACTTTTATCTCGATAGGAGGGAGAGTAGTCCGTTCGGTTGTCTGACGAAAACTTTCGTATGACCCCACGTAAAGCTCTGATGAGAAGTTCCACTTGTGTAGGTTCTTCCATCGTGCTGGTCAATGTAAGAATAAAATGAATACTGAAAGGTTAGACACTGACCCTTTATATATGCACGGATCGAACATGAATATAAAGGGGTTATGGTCTTTAAAAGGTAGTCATTTGACTTTTTGCAGACAAGATGAAAAGACCGCATCATGTTGTCGAAAAAGGAGAAGACAGTAAGAGACAGAAACGTAATTTATCGCCTAGCACAGTAGCTGAAGTCTTGGCTCAAATTCATGCCAGTGATTTTGAAGATGAGATGAGTGAGTCAGAATCCACACCCAGACAATCGACGTCCAAGCACAGTGCACGACCCTTAGTAAACCCTGAAAATTACTATCACATTCGAGAGACGGAAAAACGCTCCTCTCGAAAATTTAGAACAACAGCTTACACGTATGCCGTAAAGTTTAAAGATTTCAAGTCCAATGTAACTTTGGAGAATACAGAAGGGTTCATTACCGAGGTGTGGGAAACTGTGTTAACTGCACTGAAACAGCAATGTCAAGCCAAAGAAGACGATCGCATGAGACTTTCTATTCATCACGATAATTTAATGTCTCCCGTTTGGATCGAGTTTACTAATCCATCACAATTAACACCTTCCAAAGCCATCGACAAAATTCAACATGTGCAACAATCCAACGACAAGTTTCACATCGCCGACGGAAAAACGACAAAACCAAAGTCATGAAACACGTAAACGTCATTCGTGAGGACTTGATCTTAGTCAATTACGAAGAAGAACTAGACTTTGTAGAAGCGGACAAATTTGGAAATGTCATCATTGCGGCTTACGTGACAGCCCACGCTCGCTTAAAAATGTACGAAGTGTTAGAACTCCTAGGAGATCGTGTGCTGTATTTTGACACGGACAGCTGCATCTACATTCACCGACCGAATCAGTGTAACCCTGTCATCGAAGGAGACCGTTTAGGAGCCTGGACCGATGAACATCCCGACGACAAGAATCTATGTTTTGCAAGTGGTGGTCCTAAAAATTACGGTTACGAATACCGAGACGCCCAAGGAGAAATGCATACCGAATGTAAAGTGAAAGGATTGACTCTCAATTATCGCACCATTCGAGTGGTGAACTTTGACGTCCTAGAAGAAGCCTTACAGTCTGGACAGGATGAAACGTTTAAAGTGACCACCTACGAACCGCACAAGCTCGTACGTTTACCCACACACCAGATCGTTAGCCGACCTTTGGATAAAGTCTATCAAATCGTGTACCAGAAGAGAGTGCAGCTACCCAATCACTTCACTCTACCGTCGAAATTGGGCAGCATATAAAAAGGGCCATCGTCCAAGACCAATAGTTCATTTGTCACTACAACGGTCAAGCGAAAAGAAGATGAATCCATTTAAACAGGCATCATTCAAATTTGGCAATTCTCAAGTGGAGTGCGATGCCAAACCTTGCGATTGTAGTGATGCCAGACGCTGTGACCTTAGTGATTCAGCAGGATATCGTGGGAACTTTGCTATGACTACTACCCCTAAATCTACCCTAGAAAGTGATTCTGTGCGTGTCAAACTTGAAGGATGCGAAAGCGGTGCCACACGTTATCGTTGACTCCTAGGAATTTCACCGTACCTGCATCGAACTGAAGTGAGCAGACTCGAATATTCGTTCCCTACGAGTTTGCCTGAATACTGTCACTTTAAAAGTCGATTTCAAACTTTCAAAGATAAATGGCCTAAATATCTGCCTGGACCAACTCCTGAAGATTTAGCAAGAGCCGGATTTTTCAACTTGGGCCAAGGGGATAAAGTCAAGTGCTTCAGTTGTGGTGTGTCCATTTACGAGTGGGAACATAAAGATTCCTCTTACCTGGAACATGCTCGATGGTCTCCGAATTGTCAATAACTACCTTTAGTAGGCCCTAGTGATTGAAAGTGACAATACTACTCCATGTCGTTGAACAAACCAAGACCAGTATATAAACCCTCTCTAAAACATAATATTCAAGGATTACCCCACGAATTGCAAGAGAAGATCTACAAGGACGTTTGGCAGAGCCTTGCTAAAGAAAAATCTCGAGGGATGACTGTAGAACTTTTGTGTCGTGAAATTCACAAGAGAAAAGTGACAAAAATTAACCAACGTATCCGATTTCTCTGGATCAAGGGTGCCTTTTTCTACTGTTTCCAATTTGGTACGTTTACATCTGAAAATGTTTTGATCCTTCTTGACCGTTACCCTGAATGGCAGTGGGACGAAATTACACGTTATATTAATCACTTTCGCTTTTGGAGAAGATTTAATTCTGTGCAGAATATATACTGATGGTTTTCGACATGAAAAAGTATAAAATAAAACGATCATGCCACAACCTTTATCACTTGTGATCAAACAAATTCCTTTGAAGGATATCAATGAGAAGATTCACACGGTAAAGGATTGCGAACACTTATTGCAAGAACTGTGTCCCATGAATGAGGGTCGACGTGTAGTGTTTGTTTTAGTGACATGCTTAGCAGCAGAGGAGGCGAATCAGACAACATTTTTAAACAAGTTTTCAATGGATTAGAGCTTAAAACAATGAAATCAGGCAAAAAATCAATGAAATCAGGCCAAAAAAGATTAATGAAATCAGGCAAAAAATAATAATGGAAAATCAATGAAATCAGTCCAAAAAAAATAATGAAATCAAAAAGAGAAGAGGAGGCGAATCAGACAACGTTTTCAATGGATTAGGGCTTAAAACAATGAAACAGGCAAATCCTACAACGTTTTTAAACAAGTTTTCAATGGATTAGGATCAAATCAATGAAATCAGTCCAAAAAAATATCAATGAAATCAAAATAAAGAAAGCCTCCATTTGCCAAACGGAGACTGTCCGAAAAACATGATCCTGCAGGAGTAAAAACTTTTCAACCGAATATTTTATCAAATCCGATACGATATCGTGTCCTCGGGTCTGCTAAATTTATTGTCACAAATCCGTGTGGTTTTGACTGAGCGTGACTAAAGAAATTTCTAAATTGATTATGATCCATATCACCGCAGCACCAAGTTTGCCAAATATTTCGTAACGTATGTGTATCAACTCCGTTAAATACACACAACACATTGCAATTATCGCGAATCACTTTTGGTATTTGTGTGTACCGTTGAGTGACATATATCACGTCCCTTTTTTATGTCTGCCTCGGGAAAAAATTCTAGCAGGATTTTTTTGATTATCTAACATGATATCGTCATATACGACTAAATTGTTAATACTTCCATCGATGTCCTCCACGGAAGGGGCTTTATCAATATCAGTAATAAATTCAATAATATCATCATCGATTTGAAATTCTTTTGCTTTCTCGTTAAAATCCTTTAGCACTTCATAGCATCGCTGATCGTCTACACTCGGGGCTATTAAATACAATTTGTCCCATTTCATCCATCTCGTTATCAAATTAAGTAACAGTTGTGTCTTTCCGCTTCCAGATGGTCCGATTATAATCATTCTAATTGAATTCGGTAACATTTCATGGTGTTTAATAGGTTCCCGTTGTTGGGTAGCTGAATAATCAATTACATTCATGCCGTTATATATAAATTATGGATCTATTTTGTGTGAAGTGTAAGGCGTGTACTGGCACAGATGACTTGACAACGATTACAACTAAAAATAACCGATCAGCGCTTTCTGGTAAATGCGTACAATGTAGTACAAAGAAATTTAGATTTGTTTCTAAACCCAAGGGACCTTTAAAAAAAAAACGAGGAGGTAATATCGCTGCCAAATTGGCAAAATTCCTTGGAACCCCATGGGCAAAATACCCCGAAGAAAAGCACCTTCCAGGATATAGCTACTGTGGCCCCGGAACACGATTAGATATCAGACTTGATGATCAAAATCAGCCCCGACCCGGCGAGTATCCGATAAATGCTATTGATAAGGCCTGTCACCTTCATGATGTTGCTTATAAAAGCAGCAATTTGCAACACAGGCATTTAGCAGATGTGAAATTAATTCATGCGTTGAATGCCATTCCTGATAAATCCTTCAAAGAAAAATTGGCTTCATTTTTGATAAAATCGGCTATGAAAAGTAAATTGATGTTAGGTGCTGGTAAGTAATAACAACATGGAATCTATTTATTATTCCCCAAGAGGATACTGGAGGGGTAAATCAGCAATCCATAAACTCGCAAGCGCTGCAAAAGTGAAAAAAACCACTGCGGCTCATTGGTTATCTAAACAGGCACTATGTCAAATTTATCTACCACCGCCTAAGCAAATTAATTTTTCGCATTTTCATGTGACCTTTCCTAATGAAGTTCATCAGGCTGATATATTAATTTTGCCACATGACCACGGTTACAAATACGCTCTAACCGTAGTTTATATTGCAAGTCGATACAAAGAAGCAGAACCGTTAAAAACAAAATCGACCACTGAAGTGGCTTCTGCATTTGAAAGGATTTATCGAAGGGGTCCTCTGCACTGGCCAAATCTATTACAAATTGATCCTGGCAAGGAATTTCAGGGTTCAGTGTTATCTACAATGAAATATCACAATGTCACTATCAGACGGGGGCATACTGCGCTACATCGTGATTAGGCAAATGTAGAACGGTTTAATAAAACCCTTGCTGAGCGGTTATTTGGATATCAATACGCAAAAGAATTCATCCAAGAAAAAAGATCCCGTGAATGGGTTAAAAGATTACCATCTGTGATTACTGCACTGAATAACGAGATTACTAGAACAATCAACATGAAACCTATTAACGCGATTAAAAAGAAGTCAATACCTGAAATGGAAATTCGAAGAATTTCACAAAAAGATTTCAAAGAACAAATTCTTGGTAGTAATATCACTGTGAGGTATTTATACGAACCAGGAGAGCTTGAAGGTGGCAGAAAAAGGGCTACTGATTCAATTTGGAGTGTTTCTGCACACAAGATATCTAGTATAACACGATCTACGGGTAGACCTCCAGTCTATAAACTTGATTCAACTGCCCCTGAACGAGGATTTACTAGACAACAACTACAAGTAATACCCGAGGATACTCAGTTTCCACCGCATGGTCTTAACTAGCGCCGTTGCGTCTGTTGCACTCAAGACAAGTTAACATCACATTGTTTCTGACATTACCGAGACTGTTATTTTTTCTGTCTACGGTAACTTGGCGAGGATCTTTATCCGAATACTGCCAACGCATTATACAATTGCAACTTGCGCAGTGATTATTCTGTTGTTTCTTCAAAGTGATTATTAATTCAGCATTAATATCAAATTCTCGTTGTTTTTTTTTGTCTTGTTGTTTGTAACCAGAAAGTTTTTTATCAATAATTTTAACATCAACGATGCTAACATCATCCATTGTGGTGTCATCATCTAAAACAATTCTTCGAAGTTGATTTATTTTTCGTACTCTGGATACTGCAAGATAGACTAAATTTGACCATTCGATGCGATTATCTACCATCCAAACAATTGTATCCGATATAGTCAATCCTTGTGAAAAATGTATTGTTGCTGCGTATCCTAGCGTCCACGGGGATTTATTAGCACGTAATGCATCTTCAACGACATTGATATCAACCAGCACAATATCATTTAATACTAAATTCTGTTTTTCACTTTTTCCTGGAATATCAACTTCAATGTTCTGTTTTCGTGTATCCGAAGGCCTATAACAAAGAGGCACTGGAAGTGTTGCAAATTTTTGTTTATGCAATTCAAATAACTTCATCTAAAGTGTATCCCTGACTAGTTTTCTACTTGCAATTATCAAATCATTTGGTCTCCATGTTTCCCAGAAATCATTCATTGGAGTTTCCGTAATTATTTCACGGGCTATTTCACACTGGATTTTATCCGGTTGTAATCTAATTAGTTTCTTAAATTCTTTTAATTCATTATCAAGTGATTTATGATCGGTATGAATTTCTTCATAATAGTCTACAAAACCCTTTAGCCATTCATGGGGGGATGCATCGACAAATGGTGGTGGTTGGCCGTGATCACGGCACATGAGGATTTTTGTATTTTCAATAGCAACCACTCAAGAAATATTTTTAATACATCTTCTGACACTGTGTCTATTTCATCCCAAATGATAATTTCAGGAATAAATTTCTCTCCCATACGCTCAGGAGTCCATTTATCCCCCTTCCATTTAAAGAAACTATGATAGGTACAGGCATTTACCCCTCTCTGTATCATTTCTCTTGCAAGTCTGTATGTTGGTGTTAGTACAATAATGTTTGGATTGGAAACACGAAATAACTCAATTGCCCGGGTTGTTTTTCCTGACCCACCACAGCCGTTGAAATAAACTGTTTTATACCGGCATATTGGATCAGAAATCGGTGGTGCATTAGAAAATTCTGAACACTGATTGCTTTTTAAATAATTATTTTCAATTGTAACATCTGCTGATTGAATATAATCATGAAGCATTTCCTTCTTAATTCCCCATGACCCCCAATTCTCGTTGCCAGTAGCCTTAAAATCAGCCATTTTTGCTATTTATGTAAAATGAGTCAGTGGCAACTCTAACTGCGGTGTTAGGAAATTTATTGATCATTGAAAATAAATTGATAGAAGCATAACCGAGCATAGAAGCTCTCAGATATGTGTACTGAGGATTGTATCCATCATTGTAAGTAACAATTGTACCCAATTTGTTTCCATCGGACATAAATGCGTCCTTACGATTAACATATAGGCCCCTATTTGTTAAATCCGCGATTACAAAATCGTATTCAGCATTGTCTATAATCAATCGTGAAGAATATCTTGTATTATCATATTTGCCACCTTTGGTAAATTTACCGATTATTCTTCTACTGTGATATTTTGCTTCGTTGTTTCTGATTTCAAATAACTGTTTGGACCAATCCATGATTTGTTGTTCATTAAAATCAGGAAACAGTTTTCGCTGTTCGCTAATTATTTTTTCTAGATCGGGTTGAGGTAACCAGACTGATTTCTGTGCTCGATAGGATATAATTGCTTCACTGACAATTAATGATTTTAACATCTTACAATCAAGCATATACCGTAATAACACTATTGGCATCCAGTGTTTTTTAGACATGTGTTTACCAATCCAAAGATAACTACACGGATGAAGTCCTGTAGCTATTTCAAATGATACTACACGAGCGAATCCTGTTAAATCAAAATCAAGCAGTGGTCCATTAATCGCAACACGGGTTATTTCGTGTGTGGGGTGTCCAAATCGTTTGAAATATTTAGCACACTCTCCATACCCGAGAAAACTTCCTGGATAACACGCAATCATATCAACTGAAATAACGGTTTCAGGGTCGTATTTTGTATTCCATAACCCTCCATGGCTGTATTCAAGACAGGACAATCTGACATCTGATAAAAACTCACTTGTTGTTGGTTTCCACGCGTTTTTCTTTCTAGCAAAATGTGTTGCAATTGATGGTAGTGTAAAACAGTTTGCTAATAATTGATCGTTGTCTTCCCCCTCCCCAGAACTCTGGGGTGAAAACTCACTAGCTAGTTGTTTCATTTGATTATGCAGTTCTTCAGTACGGTACAATTCTCCGTTGGGCCTTACAAACTGATCAAATCTACATTCCTCGTCTGAAGTACTATGAAATAGCCACATTGACACAGGATCGTTTTTACTCAAATTGTAAATAGCATCAAATAATTTCTGCTCTGAAAAAAACTCTTCGGTTTGGGATAGATATTTTACGGTTCTATCCCGTGGAAATATTGTTACTGCAGATGACCACGCGTGTTCATTATGATCAATAATTTCAATTGGGGCTCCCTGTGATTTATATTTCGATTCGTATAATACTTCTCCGGTGATTGTCCTTACCGATATTGGAAATCTTAATGATTTTTCTAATTTGGTTATATCCTGAATTGTTGCCCCATTCTCTTTTACCGTTAATTCCTATTCGGTTTTTTTTTCGTCTTAGATCAGTTAGTTTATTTCCCCGGGACGCATTTGTGAAGTGTTCCATTATTCGTTCTGCTACACAATTGAGCCCTGTCGAATATTTCATGGGTGCTAGTTTTGCAATATCAGGTTTTTCATTGAGCGGATATATCCCGTAAACAACTGCTGTGACAGGATAATATCTTTCGTAGTATGGTTTGTCAATCCCAGTCAAAATTCCTGGTTTGGAATCATGATTCACGGTGACAGTTTTTTTGTCCCTGAGAATGGGTTCAAATTTATCCCTAATGATCCATTTTCTATCATCACGGATAAGGAATTTTATTCGAAAAAAATTTCTTTCTTCCCCAAGACGTGAAATTATCACTGCTGCTTTTTCATCATTCATGGTAGCGTCAACAACACCATCTATTCGAAATGTTGACCAGCAGTGAGATGCTCCATCACTCTTGAATTCATTAAAACAGTCTCTGATTTTACTAATCATGGCTTTATCAAGAATTTTATTCTTTGGTGTATTAGAAACTATATCAAGATTGAATTGAGCATCTTTCCAGGGTAATCTCTTGTTACGTTTTTTGGGTCTATCGAGATTAAATTTAGGATTAATTTTCAATAATCTCTTAAACTCCTTCATGTTTCAGTCTATTAGACGTTTTTTTGGTTTATCGAGATTACATTTAGGATTAATTTTCAATAATCTCTTAAACTCCTTCATGTTTCCGTCTCTTGGACGTTTTTTTTGGTTTATCGAGATTAAATTTAGGATTAATTTTCAATAATCTCTTAAACTTCTTCATGTTTCCGTCTCTTGGACGTTTGAGATTAATTTTGTTACGTTTTTTGAATCTATCGAGATTAATTTTCAATAATCTCTTAAACTCCTTCATGTTTCCGTCTCTTGGACGTTTGAGATTAATTTTGTTACGTTTTTTTGGTTTATCGAGATTAAATTTAGGATTAATTTTCAATAATCTCTTAAATTCCTTATCAGTATTGAATTTAGCATTTTTCGAAGGCAATCTCCTTAACTCCTTCATGCTTTACTAAAAACAAGTATTTAAATGAAAGATTTATGTATAATGAATCACTGCAAATGGCTTACGATTGGATCAGTAACCCCATGTAACAAATCATGCAGAAATGAGTTCTGTAGGTATCATATGCAAAGTTTTCGATGTGGAAGCCTTGGTCCGTTACCCTGTATTCGATGTGGGGTTGGGGTCAAGGGAAAATTGCAATTATGTCTAAATTGTGGTGGTAAGCGATACAGGGAGTTGAAGCGTTATTATGATGAAAGAATAAAAAATGGACAATCAATCAGAAATTATGACCCTGAAAAAGTCCTTGACCCTGACGCTGACAAAGTCAGTATCAAGGATAAAATCATAAGAACCCCCCAAGACTATATTGAAAGATTCATCATTAAACCAAACAATGAATTAGACAAACAATAGTATAATATATAATGAACCAAGAATTCAGACCACACCCAGTGATTACAAATTATGAAGCATCCAGTGATGGTATCGTAAGAAACCGTAGATTGAAAAAACCGGTCGGTTTTGTGAGTAATCAAGGGTATTTGATGTTTACTGTTGGGGGCAAGAAGAGATATCTCAATCACAGAATAGTATTTTAATGCTTTAATGGATTGATCGAAGATGATTTTGTTATCGATCATAAAGATTCCAATCCAAAGAATAATTCTTTATCAAATCTGCAAGCTATCACACAAAGTGAGAATACCAAATGAGGAAAGACTGGGAAATACTCGAAAAAAGCGAAACCAGTAAAATCTTTGAATACAATAACTAACGAAGAAAAAATATTTCAATCAATATATGAAGCCGGGGATAACCAAAACGGCTATTTCAAAAAAGACCGGACAGAAAGTTCAATTTAGTTATGTCTAATGCATCATATTTTTTAATTAGAGATATGTCATTGTTATAGAATAATGAATTCTGAAAACATGAATAGCATCATAGTTGAAATAGCAAAATTGAAAAATTAGGATATCAAACTATCAGTTGGGTTAAATCCTGATCAAATCATGTCGGATTTTCAGGATATAGAATACGGAGTTAACACTAACAAATATATGCTGCCAAAGAAATATGCACTCATCAAAAAAATTCAGAATTCTATTAAGGACTCTCTTGCATTTTCCAGTGACATCAGTGTGTTCGTCCCGTTGTATACTATCTTAGAGGGGATACGAAAAGAATTAGGTAACGAATACGAATTGAAAAAAGAAGTCAATTCTAAAATTAGAAACCTACGGGCGTTAATTCAAGAAAATGAACAATTTTGATTGACCGACCATTTATCATTGCCCCGACCATTTATCATTTTTTGATTGTGACCGACCCTCATTTTTTTAGCCGACCCTCAAGGGGGAATGTCGAAAATCGATGGACGATCAAAATAGAATGGAGAAAGTGTGATAATTATTATTTTATATACAATTTCCACACTTTCTCCATCGATGATAGAGCTGTTAAAACATCAAAAAAAGACTTCCACTGTGGTGTTAGAAATCATCCGAGATGTCATTGATGTCAAAATGGAATGGAGGAAGTCACAGTATTATTATTTTATTAAGAAATATGTGACTTACTCCATCAATGAAAGAAGCTGTTATAGGATGAAATAACACTTCCACGATGGTGTTAAAAATCATCCGATGGTGTTAGGTCGGATTTAAAAATTGTTTTACAATTGAAAAATTGTTTCTGATTTCAAATAATGGTCAATGAAGCATTAACAACCCGATTGGCTCGTGAACGATTAGATGCAATTAAGAGATTTATACCAATTCGTGACTCTGTAAGGAATAAACTGCAACAACGACAGAGTTTACAAACTGATTTTGCTGTGGGGTCTGAAGAATTGTTTAAACCAGTAACCACAGCAACGAAGGAGGTAGTGTCAACAATCTCTGAACAAGGAAAGACCTTTCTCCCTGTGTTAGAAAAAATAGCAGCGAAAACTGAACAAACAAAACAAATGGAATCAAAAAGAACAGTAGATGATTTACGCGTGAGATTTAACCAGGAAGGGTTAGCAGCAACTGATAAGACTAATCCAACAGAAATTCCTGCGCTTGTTGTTACGAATTATGAAAACAGAAAAAAAATGTTGAAACCAGAACATCATAAGTTTGTTAAGAATTTCACTCATTGGGCTGATATATTTTACAAAATTAAAACTAAAACATGTCAAATTAAGACAGATAGTGCATCATACATCGAATATATCGATGCGGTGGATATAGTGTATAATCAATACGAAGAGTTTAAACAACAACAAAAAACGCCAAGATTACAAAGAAGGCGACAGCAACTTGCAAAGAAAATATCTTTCTCTCCTAAAAAACTACCACTTGATGCTGATGATAGTTATTTACAAGAAACGGATTTAGAAAAAATGGATGAAGCAGCTGGTTATAGCGGAAGTGGATTAGGAACCCCAAGTAGGGTATGTCCTGATAGTGTTATCAATGATATATCACGATTAGATATTCTCATTGGAGGGTTCCGAGCTGGAAACAATTCACCGGAAATAATTAATGAAGCAGCTGATATCTGTAGACGGTTATTTCAAGGTGGTATCATGGATATCAAAACATATCGAGATTTCATTGACGAGTTAGCGGAAAATGGGTATCATAGTGACTGAAAAAAACGCTAGCGTTTCCAATTGAAAAATTGTTTTACAATTGAAAAATTGCTAGCAATTGAAAACACTAGTGTTTTTATAATAAAAATGATCATACACTACAATCATGATAAACCAGCCAGTGTCTATGTAGTTAATTCACGGTTTCCAGTTTATAGCGCATATTACGGAGATGGTTTAGGTAATACCATTGCAGGGTTATTTGCGAGAATTGCCCCAAAAGTGATGCGTTAGCTAAACAATTAGGAATGAAAGCCATTGATGTTATTCGTGATAAGGGTATTGGTGCTGTTGGAGATCTTGCCGGAAAGGCATTTTCTGCAGCAAAGAATAAAATAACATCATTGGTGCGACGAAAAAAGAAACCGTTACCGTCTACAGCGGAAATGCCTGCAAGTGTTAGTAAAATTATAAATAACGCAGTAGATGAAAAATTAGCATCGATGGCTTTAACCCCCGACCAAAGCAATATTGCAAATATGATAGCAGGAAGTGGCTTTAAAAAACTACGTCGATGAAATGGAAAATCGCGATTTAGACTTTGATAAATAGAATAAAATGTTCAAACAGTCACATGATCCAGCATTTGATATAGACGCCCCAGTCCCCAAGGATGATTCTGTACGCAATTATCAATATTACGCCTATCATGCAATAGACTCAAATAGTCGATCAAGAATTGAACTTCAAGTCCATGATACCAGTAAATATTTTCTACCCGCTGAAGCGTTTATTGAAGTAGAAGGAGAACTTGTAACAGCTGCTGATACTCCTGCTGTACCAGCACCGTATCCAGTTGGTACTCAAGTCGGGTTTGTCAATAATGGTATCATGGCGCTATTTGAGAGTGCTAGATATCTTATTGATGGAAAAGAAATTGAGTCGATAGACCGTTTATGTTGATGTGGCTACAACAATAATCGGGTTATCGAGATATTCTGATGATTATACAAGATCAGGAGCACCTTCTATGATGTTTGCAAAGGATGTTAAAAATACCGCTGGAGGAAATCAATTTGTTGTAAGACGACCAAAGAATAATGCTGGTGCCGCTGATGTTGATGTTGAAAATATGATTATAAACAACGATGTTATTTTCAATCTAGGAGCTGCAACACGTATATCAATGTTGGAAGGGCGGCGTAAATTATTTTCATGCGCGATTCCACTGCATCACATATTTGGATTCTGTAGAAACGTCAGAAAAGTTATCTACGAGGCGAAGCATACAGTATCGCTTGTACGAAAGAGTGATGATAATGACGCAATTTGGAGGATTCCAGCAGATGATGCAAATCCCAATGCTGATGCCGGTAAAGTCAATTTAACAAAAATATCATTGTGGATGCCAGTGTTGACTCCATCAATTACTGCAGAAGAACGATTATTATCATTTATGGACCAAGGAGGAAAATCACTGATAAGTTGGCTAACGGTAAGTACAGATGTGAAGCAATCAAATATTAACGGGTTATTCACGTGGAACCTAGCATCAAAACAAGGCTTTGCTGCTCTACGTCATATTTTTATTGCGTTACAGGATAACACACGAGTTGGCAATCAACTCTCCAGCCATATGATATTTGATCCATTAGGTGTTAAAGACGTCTCACTGAGAATAAACGGCCAGCAGGAACCATCTGAAGATGTACAACTTAATTACACCGAAAATCATATTGCTCGCGTGTATCATAGATTGTTGTCATTTATGGCACGTGATCAAAATGTTGATACCGGTTTACAAATATCACAATTGGATTTTAAAAATCTATATCCGATCTATTACTTTTCGCTGGAACATCTTGATTTAACAAGACAGTCTGTCGTTGATATACACTTTAGAGCAAATGTAACCCGTCCTGGTATTGCTAATTATAGAGCGGTTGCTGTCATTCTCAGTGATAAATCAATAATACTTGAAGGTGTTGGAGGAAGAATGAGAGTGATAGATGCGCCAGTGGAAAATCTTTGAACGATTTTTCCGTTGAATCGCTTTACAATTTAGAATCAGTCTATTATGTATAATATGTCATATAGTGTTATTAGTGTTGCGTTAACTCCCGGTCAAATCAAAAAATTGCAATCAGAATCGGCTAAAAAATGCGGAACCACAATCACGTTGAAACCTGATCAAATGACTGGTGGTCCAAATAAATTATCGCTGACAACTCGTCAAATAAAACATTTCAATGATGCACTTGTAGCAAAAAAAGGTGTTCAGATTAATCTTTCTGCGGCTGCTATCAAAAATATGATTAAAACAGGCGGTATATTTCCATTGTTAGCTGCAATACCAGCATTGATTGCAGCAGCAGCCCCAGCGGTGGCTAAAGCGGCAGAGTTAGGAGCCGTTGGTACTGCAGCAGGAATGACACTAAAGAAGGCAACTGGACAGGGTTATAAAAAAAAGGGAAAGGGTCTAAGACTACCAGGAACCCCGTATTCATGGTACAGCGGAAAGGGTCTAAGACTACCAGGAACCCCGTATTCATGGTACAGCGGGAGATCCGTTCACGAATCAGGCCTGAGAATCCTAGGAACGGTTTATTAATTGAGGAACCTATGGTTCCAATGTCCAATTTTGATTTAATGGCAGCTGCTAAAAATCTTGCGATTAAAAATTTCAGAGGTGTCTTTATGAAAGATCAATTACCACATCAACCAAACAACACTGAAACAGGTATTATTAATTTAGATAACAGCACCGGACCGGGAACTCACTGGGTTGCATACGCTATGGATCCACGTGGGATTGTCTATTTTGATTCATATGGATTAGCACCGCCAAAAGAGTTTATGCGTTACGTAAAAAAATTTCCAATGAAGACCTGGTATTCTACGCTACCAACACAACAAATGAATGATCCACCAATATGCGGCAGTGAAGTATTAAATGTCCTTGACGCTATTTCTAACTCCTTGGGTAACCCAAGGGGAAAACCACCTCATATTGTCGTAAATGAATATTCTAGTAATCGCTGGAAATCGAAACGATTTTAGAGAGAGAAAGAGTTTTACAATAACATGATTGATATTTGGTGAAGACTTCTGAAACCCAAACCCGATGGCACTGCAACCGGTGATATAAAAAAAAATAATCGAAGATGAAATCGCTGAGACGTTAAATTTAACAAGTGTTGACCCCGGGGAAATAGTTGTATTTCAAGACAAACAGGGTAAATTGAAAACTAGTGATGTGTCGTTGGATGATATTTTAACACGACAACGAAACGCAATCGAGAACACCGTTGCGTTTTTTTCCGATCAGGGCAAACTCAAACCGGGTGTACTTATTTCGACGATTACAGATAGATTAAAAACTCTCAACGATGAATTAAAAAGTTCTGTGTTGGAACTAACAACACTTCAATCTAAAACCGAAGAACACGGAAAACAGTTTTCAAATTTTCGAAGAAATATCGTGGATAAATTTATTGGAACCCCGTTAAATAAAATTGAACTAAAACTTCCGGATATCAAAAAATCCATCGATGTTATCATAGATGATTTATCTAAAATCCCCGAAAAACTCAATAAAATAAAAATTCCACATCCCGTAACGAATATTGTGAATAACGTGTATGTAGTTAAGGTCGAAACTTTTGATTGGGTCAAAGACACTGCTAATCGAATAGATTATACTCCAAGTGTAACAGGTATTTATCGATTTACGTTAACTACATTTGGCGGGGATAATTTTAATATTCAAGATAATTATGGTGGTGTCGGCCCAGACCAAACCGCTATAAATACAATAACACAGCAAATTCGTGCAAATTCCACTTGGACTAGTTTTGTGTTATCGTCTATTGGAGTTGAACGAGTTAGAACGAAAATAACATATGTGATAGAATTTATAACAAATATACCTGAAGAAGATTAATTCAACGATGACATTTCAAATAACGATGACATCAACGATTTCATCATCACAATATCGCTATGATACAGTCAAAGAATTTTCAATGAAACTCAAAACACTCGCTGAAGAGTATGCAATGAAAATAAAAAAATATCGCAGGAGAATTACCGCAATTGATGTTACCGTGTATTCGGTGAGTGGTGTAATCACCGGAGCTGGTATTATACTGTCTTCAGTAACAATGATGGCCCGATAGCTGTTCCAATTTGCATTTCTGTGGCAACAACAATCGCTGGAATAATTTCAATAATAACAAAAAAAATATCATCATGCAGCCAACGGAAACTACAAGACTACATAATTCAATTTCATGATGTGTCCACTGCATACTCGCAATTATCCTCATTGATATCGTCATGTCTCGATGATACAATTATATCAGAGAGTGAGTTTTCAGCGATGGTAGGTATTTACGATTCTGCGATGTCAAAATTAGAAATACATCATGAATATAATAACAATAACAACACAGATGGAATTACTTCAACAAATAGTGGAGAACACAAACCCAGTACAAACAAGCATGATCTCAATAACATCAACGAATCCAGAATTCAGTGTGAATTTCCCCTCTCCGGTCCCAGTGAAGGAAATCGCGCTAGCCAAATTGCGAGTATACCACAGTTGGCCAAATATTAGGTCAAAATCATTTGGTGGTCAACAACCGAATGATTCACTGGTATTTGCAAATAAGAATAAAGACGACGGTACCCCAGACTGGAACGTTGTTTCCATACCAACCGGATCATACCAAATTGAACAAATCAATAATGAATTCGCGCGTAGAATAAAATCGATTACTGGAAAAGAATCAAAAATAGCTATAACGGTTCATGAGCCAACACTATCATCTGCCATTGAAATAAGCACAGATGGTTATGTCGTAGATATCTATCAGAGTTCTATAAGAACCGTACTAGGATGGCCTGAATTACCACCAGAGGGGAAAACCGTTGATTTACCAGATCCAAAAAAAACTGATTATGTCACAGACAGGATAAAATCTGATAATCCAGTAAAAAGCTATAGCGATTATGATAAATTGAATTTTTTCACTGAATCGGTAGATCCTTCCACTAAAAGAAAATCCTACTTAATTCGACAGCAAAATACCACTGAAAATTTCAGAGCGATGAATAATGATTTTTCATTGTTGTTGCCATCTCTTAAATCCGGTACTCTCACCCGAGATGAATTTATCAGCGTTGTAGAAACATGTAACAAAATCATCAATGACATGGAAACATTTAATTCACAAATTATTCAAGAGGTATTAGGTGACGATAATCCTATAACAAGAACAGAATTTGCAATACCAGGATATAACGTACCAGAACTAAAAAAACTTCTCAGTGATGCCATCGATTTTGGTTTTAAAAAAAATCCATGACGAATGGAAAAAAACAACATCACCGGAAATAAAAATCCTCAAACATAATAATGACCCAGATGGTGGTGGCAGGCATATTGCTCCGTTCAATGTGAATATTTCATCGGTGATAGCGATCAATTTAGTATGTGATGTTATCGAAGGAAGCTATCAAATAAATTTAGAACGATCAAATCAAGCTCAGCAAGGATATATTTTGTATTCATTTTCACCAACAGCCCCTCCAGGGTTTTTAATTATTGAATCCCCGGTGAATCCAGTCTATATGCGATGTCATAATAATTCATTAACCATAATTAATTTCAAACTCACTGACCAGTCTAATAATCTGATTGATTTACAAGACGAAGTTTTACAAATTAGTCTGTTTGTAAAGTCCTAAGGATTTTCGTCCTGAAATGATTTTCGTCATCGGACTTGATAAAATATTCGGTTGAAGAGTTTTTACTCCTGCAGGATCATGTTTTTCGGACAGTCTCCGTTTGGCAAATGGAGGCTTTCTTTTTTTGATTTCATTGATTTTGTTTTGGACTGATTTCATTGATTTGATCCTAATCCATTGAAAACTTGTTTAAAAACGTTGTAGGATTTGCCTGTTTCATTGTTTACAGCCCTAATCCATTGAAAACGTTGTCTGATTCGCCTCCTCTTCTTTTTTTGATTTCATTATTTTTTTTTTGACTGATTTCATTATTATTTTTTGCATGATTTCATTCATTTTTTTTGGCCTGATTTCATTGATTTTTTGCCTGATTTCATTGTTTTAAGCCCTAATCCATTGAAAACTTGTTTAAAAATGTTGTCTGATTCGCCTCCTCTGCTGCTTGCTTTCTGAGATTTCGTTTACCTGCCGATTCCTTGTGGACACTTTACAAACACTACCTACCAAAAAAGGCAGTATGGTGACTCCTTTAAATGTCCACTGAATGTTGTTAGAATGTCTTGAAAGGCACGATACCTTTGTCTCCACACCAGAAAAAATGCTTAGCCAAACATCGACACGTCCTTCGTCAAATGGTCCAAAAGAAAATACCCGTCCGTCAAAAGAAATAGATGTTGGTGCAACGTGGAGGATTTTTACCCTTTCTTTTTCCTATGTTGACAGGATTAGCAAAAGCCGGCGCGGATTTATTGCCAGGTTTGGTAAATACCCTGGCACGAGGGATCTCCCAAAGTTGATCCTTCCAGAAGATAAAAGGGATAAATGAGGCACCACGAAATCAGACGTCATCTTTGGAAGCCCATGGAAGGACGAAAACTGACTATAGTCCCTTACAAACGATGGATGGAATACCAACGTTGGCAAGAACAACATACCCCCCCCCCCATTTACCACCCAACTTGATGCAAGGCCACGATTTGTCTGAAACCGAAAAATCGCAAAACTACGCGCAACTTTTGCAATGACTACAACTATTTCATCGAAAAGCTGTGGAACAAACAGCTCTACCCACTCTGTCCGATTTGAAGGCTATGATGAATAGTCCGTCGCTCTCACCCTCTACAGTAGCCAAAACAGACATCACCCCACCATTACCCATGAAAGAAGAAGAAGAAGAACCCCAGGATCTCTCTCAAACTCTCACTGCCACTCCCCTTCCGAGTAAGATTGCCGCTTCCTTATTGACCCCATCCCCCACTCCCCAAAGAGAAGAACTCAAAACGTGGGTCAAAAAGATGATGCAGGTTACGGAGGCGTTCAGAAATTGTATCGTGCTGAAAAAACTAGTCTGAAAAAGCTTCGTTTACCTGCAGTACAACGATGGTTACAAGAACAAGCAACGTACACTTTACACAAACCCATTCGACGAAAATTTCACAGAAGTCGCACTCAAGTGGAAGGCATTGATCATCAATGGCAAGCCGATTTAGCCAATGTCTCTCATTTAGCTACCTACAATCGTGGCTACAAATATTTGTTTTGTGTCATCGACGTCTTTTCTAAATTTGCCCGGGTAGTACCATTGACATCTAAATCGAGCGGAGACTTAGTACGAGCTTTGCAACTGGTGTTGAAACAAAGTGGTCGTCACCCTCTTTGATGGCAAACCGACAAAGGCACCGAATTTCTGAACCAAGCTTTCGAACGAGAATTAAAGAAACGTGACATTCATTTCTTCACCACCGAAAATCCTGAAACCAAAGTCAGTATTGTGGAACGTTTTCAACGTACCTTGAAAGAACGCATGTATAAATATTTTACGCATCAACACACTCTCAAGTACATCGACGTCTTGCCACACTTAGTCCAAGCCTACAATCAATCTTACCATAGAAGCATTGGTCGTGCCCCACAAGAGGTGACACCTGACAACGAAGCGCCTGTTTGGTACGTTCCGAACGATGGCTGTCCCCAAGAAAGGCGGAGAAGTGTTAACTCCAGGAGATTTTGTACGCATTGGTAAAACCAAACGCACATTCGACAAAGGTTACTTACCCAACTGGACCACCGAATCGTCTCGTGTTACTGGACGAGTGCGTGATCGTCATCCTACCGTCTATAAATTGGAAGACATGAACGGAGAAGTATTAAAAGGAACGTTTTACTTGCCTGAGTTACAACGTGTCACCAAAAAAGAAGACGACGTGTACGACATTGAAAGCATTTTTGAACGAAGAACCCGTAAAGTACGAAAACGTCGTATCAAAGAAGTCAAAGTACGTTGTAAAGGATATCCTCCTAGTTTGGATTCCTGGATTGACGCTTCGCAAGTCATCGACTATAAAAGAAGTGACCATCATGCTCTTCAATACAGTTTCAGCAACCACAGTAACTACTCCTACACCCACGTCATCTCTGCAAGACTTACAAAAGCAACCCTTGTGGGTGTGGTGTGGAGAACGTGTCCCTAAAACGCAAATCGTCTTTTTCTGTCAAATCTTTGTGGTATATTGTGTCATTGGTGCAGCCATTGCTAATTTGAGTTTGCAACAAGGAGACAAACAATTGTGGACCACTTTACTCAGCAGTTGCATCGGGTATCTTCTTCCCAATCCTTCCCTGAAATACTCTTACAACGGGAACAACAGTAACACTATTTGAAGTCTTACGTCCAACGTTAGTCATTCTCCTGACAGTCACCGTTCCAATCATAATCCTCTTTTAGATACTCCTTTAACCTCGAGTGCCTCCTCGGACAGAAGAACTTTGGAATTATGAACCACACTATGAACCAATTTTACTTAACATTACCCAGTGACAGTTCCATGGAGGTGTTTCCTAACAACACGTTGTGCTGTTACACGGCTAAATTACCTCAAGACACGCATTTGGATCAAGATGCTCATTGGGAAGCAGCTTTAGTGGAAATAATTCACCCGACTTAAATCAAAAACATCGTCGAAAATCAAAACACTTTTACAGTAGAAGTGTATGACAAGCAATTGCAAGATGCCTTAGACGAACGAGCCATCACTGGCATTGACACAAAAAAAATCAGCTGGACCCCTAACTAAAGCCCTGTCCACTCATGTGCTTACCATTCCTGCAGGCTATTATTTTAGTGGTCAACATTTAGTGACTACTCTTGCTAACAGGTTCAATGCTGTGTTTGGTAAAGCCATGGACAAACAACCTTCCAGAAAAGTGTTACTTTTGAGTACATTAAAGTGGCTCGTCGTCTCATGATGAAATTTTCAGAGGACAAAATGATGGGCATTACCTTTTGTCCTGAATTGTTTGATACTTTGGGTGGAGACCTCAGCATGCTCCCGAACAAAAACAAATACCAGGCAAATCCAATAACTTGGATTTTGCAAAATATTTTCGATTCCCTGTAGAAATGAACCAAGGGCTCAACTTGATGTTTGTGTACTCCGATGTGGTGGAGTACAACGTGGTAGGACACACCTCTTTACCGTTACTGCGTGTCATTCCTTTCAAAGTGGATTCTGTCGTCACCGCTGACGAGGAAGGTGGAAATACCTATCACGTTCACCGTGAATTTGTACATCCTCATTATTTACCCGTCAGTAAGTCGTATTTCGACAGTGTCAACATTACTACAAAAGGAGAACTAGGTCAAAATATTCCATTTACCAAATGGAAAGTCACAGTGAAACTCCATTTTCAAAAACGATTCTCGAACAACTAAAAAAGTGATGTATCCTGTGTACCAAGGAGTCACTCGACAACGAGGACATGGTTTGGGAGATATGTTTAAATCAGCTTTTCGTTCTATTGTCCCTGTTTTGAAACCGATGGTGACACGAGGATTGCACGCCTTAAAAGATACCGCTTTGACTCACGGCAAAGATTTTCTTCAAAATGTTCTCATTGACAAACAAAATCCCAAAGAAGCTTTTTTGAGAGCAGGTAAAAATGTCTTGCTTCAAACGGGTAAAGAGATTTTGGGTCGACGAGAAAGTCCTATAAATGCCCTGAACGGTACTGCCGTGCATTCCTGCTTCCCTGACGACACAGCAAGGACAAGGTAGAAAGCGACGACGAAGGCACCCTTTTAAAAGTCTCCGTACCTCTAAAGCTAGAAAGACGAAGAAAAAAGGACCTCTCGAGACTTAGACATTTTTGATTATTAAAAGTAAAACCACATAGAGACTGAGAGAGAACAAAATGATGCACCAAGAATCTTGTGCCTGTTCCAAGTCGGAACTAGATCTCTTTGCCATGCCACCCACGATGATGACCATGCAAGAAGCCCAATGGGTCGAATTTCATCCCGTCTCCTCTTTGACGGATTCAGCTCCCATCGAGTTTGAAATCAAAGGACAACCCGAAGATTACATCGATCTCAACAACAGTTACTTGTCTTTGAAAGTGAATGTGGTCAAAACGGACAACACCAATCCAGAAGCCAATGCCCAAGTAGCTCCCGCAAACAATTTCATGCATTCCTTGTTCAGTGAAGTGGATTTGTACATGAATAAGAAACTGGTCAGCAGTAGCATGGATACTTACCCTTACCGAGCGTACCTCGAAAATCTCTTGACGGAAAAGAAGCAAAGAACACTCATTTAGATGCTTGTGTGGTATGGAAACCTGACACCGCAGGTGACAAAACGTTTAACAACACAGCCCTGGTCGCAGAAGATGGCAAGCCTCTCAATGAGGGTTTTGTCGAGCGTCGAAAGAAAATTCTGCAAGGACGTAGTTTAGAACTATTCGACCGTTTGCATTTGGACATGTGGTTTCAAGAGAAGTATTTGCTGAACGGTGTGGATATTCGCTTGAGACTGAATCGTAGCAGTACTGCTTTCCATTTGATATCTGATACCAACACATACAAAACCATTATCCAAGAAGTCAGGTTATACGTGCGTCGTGTGGAAGTGTTACCTAAAGTGGGACATGATATCAGCCACACTTTGAGCAGAACGACAGTCAAGTATCCGATACGACGCGTGGAAGTCAAAACTTTCACTATTGCCACTGGACTCCGATATAAGATCGAAGATCATCTGTTTCAAGGACAGTTACCCAAACGTTTATTCATTGGTATCGTCAGCAATGCAGCTCTCAACGGTGTCTACAATCACAATCCTTTCCATTTTCTTCACTACAATGTATCCAAAATCGAAATCAGTCGCGATGGCAAAACGTTGTATAATTGACCTTTCGAACCCAATTTTGCCCAGAAGAATTACTTGAGGTTGTACTTGTCACTGTACGAAGCCACAGGACAGTTAGGAACCAACACCAGTCACGGTATTTCCTACGACGATTATACATGAGGTTACACGTTGTGGGCTTTTAATTTCACTCCAGACCAAGGCAGCGACGAGGGACATTTCCACCCTATAAAATCGGGGCAACTGCGTGTGGAACTTCAGTTTGCAGAACCTCTTCCTGAAACGGTGAATGTCATTCTGTATGCCGAATCCGATAATACCCTAGAAATCAACAGTTTGAGAGAAGTCATTCTAGACTATTAGACACTATAGAAAACCCTTGTCCCTCTTTGAATAGTGGAGAATCCATGGACATGGAATGGGGGGTTACAGAGAAAGGAGAACCTCAAGGCCAAAAATAAGAAGTAGTGATCATGCAGTCCAGATGGCCAGAACAGGAACAGTTAGTCGCCTGTTTTGCCAAACACTTGGAGGATATAATGAGGGGCATGATTAAAAAAGATTGTTATGGATGTCAAATCGATCATCCCAGTCAAATTCAACACGATAAATGTATGATAAATGTATGATGATGAGTGAAGAAGAAATATTGGACAATTATCTGAACGAAGCTTGGAGTCTCATCTCAGAAGAAGCCGTGTTACATCAGTGGTATAAAGGCTTACGCCATCATTCCTCTCCTCCATTGTTTACTCAAGAAATTAATCGCATCGAAGCTCACTTGGCACAGAGTAAGGAGACGAAGCAAACCAACAGTTACTTGACAGACCTTTTCAAGCAAAAAGTCTGGATTGAAATGATGACTTATCATCACCTGTGAAGAAAGGAAAAAAACAAGGCTACACAGCAAAAAATGGATACCTGGGAACTTTATTATCTTTTGAACCTTGGTTCGTACACTGCTTCTTGGAATCCTGTCGTGTGTGCTAAAGATGTGCTACCTCATCGCAAACCTCAAGAGAATCAAGCTTATGTCATCAACACAGATGACAGTCATCTTCCAGGAACTCACTGGGTAGTTGTCTGCTTTCCTCAAGAGGGTTGTGTGGAGTATTTTGATTCGTATGGATTTTCCCCTTTGGAAAATGATATCATTGACTTTATGAGAAGAAATGCCCAAACGACACGATTCAATAATGTGAAATTACAAGGCACAGATTCTATGGTGTGTGGACAATATTGTGTCTATTATCTTCATCATCGCAGTCTTGGATATTCTTTAGAACATTTAGTAACTTCTTTTGATCGTCATTCGTCTCGAAACGATGACAAAGAAGATCGATGGTTTTGTGACCATTATGGCTATCTGTTGTCTTTAGCTAGGAAACGTAGTGTACATCAATGGCCTAATGACTTCCAACAGTGGAAATCTCAATTTAATTCACAACGTTGTCACCAATGTCAAAGATAATGTATTAGTGTTATTAAAGAAAAAAATGTTTGTTTTTTGAAATGTTTGTTATTTGAAAAAATGTTTGTTATTTGAATACAAATGTTGTGTCTTGAAACCAATGCGTCTGTCGTTTGTTTTTTTAATTAAAAATATAAATGCTCTTTGACTTCTTTCTATCCCTCACATCAATCTATCCAAACGTTTCCAACCCTAAACCGTAAAGGGGTGTTTTCCATCACGTCCGCGCTTGAACCATATAAAGCAGGGGTAGTATCCAGTCACATCATTTGACCGCACACAGCCTTCTTCCTGTTAAGACGTGTTTGTAGTACAGCGACTATATAGCGAACTGCGTTACCGCTCGCAAGTAGTGGGCCTGGATACCAAATAGGAGTTGTACTAACAGTGATTCATAACTAACCTCCAACATTCGAGAAAACAACAATCATCAAAATAAGACCAATTATACGTTCTCCATTAGCAGCCCGCCAAGCAGATTACCCGACCTGCAGAAGTGGACTAGCAGCCCGCGGAGCAACCCGCCAAGCTGATTTTTTTCTACAGACGAGGCCCAGCAGCCCGCCAAGCAGATAAATCTACAGAAATGGTCCAGCAGCCCGCCAAGCAGAAGACAAATCGTTTCCACCACCACTGCTATTTCATTCGAACAGGGAGTCAAACGTTTAGTATTTTTTCATCTTAAACCTTCGGGTTCTACAATTACATTATTGTGCTGTTCTTTATCTAACTATCTATACTACTCTAAACTCTTTTCTACTTCCTCTGTGCATTATTTACACATCTAGAATTTATACAGTTTACAAATTGCTAAACATAACTACTACTATTACAATCATAATTTTTGTTTACATTACTCCACAATCCACACTACGCCAGTAGTATATACATTGCGAACGATACTCACGCTAATCACCGTAAACCTAACATGCCTCAGGAGACAAGGTCAAAGGTGAAAATGAGCACAAACCGCTATGTGATCAAGAAGGTTAATAACCTAATGAAATTGGCCAAAGACATGGCAAGTACTCAAAATAGTTCAATCAACGTCAGTGAGAACAAAATTGGTAATGTTACTCCTGTTACCCCGGTTAACAAACCGATTAATTACGCTACAGCAGTGGGCTATTTTAACTCTAGCTACACAGCAAGGAATGTAACCCCACGGGAACTGAAAGTGACATCTCATATCCCAGAAGTCACCTCAAAAAATCAAACACCTTCACCAAAAGTAAGCGGTTATGACAACAAACCCTCTGTTATTCAACCGCTACTCACCTCTCCTAATGTCATGGCCACTCTTGAACTAAACAAGAACCATATGACAGGAACAGAATCAACACAGAGTAGCATTAGTGGATTGGTAGAGTTAAATCTACCTCCAAACCATACCCTCCCACTCCAACCCACAATAACTAACAAGAAACTCAACATGAAAACCCGGATGAGTGCGATGACTGTTACTCCCAGGGACGTATGAATACAATCTACGTTGTATAAATAAAAGCAACACTCAACAAAAAAAGCAGATGAAATCCAAGGAACTGGCTTCCTTTCAAATGCTTCACAGACCCCAATCTCTCCCACTAACAATCAGATCACCACTTTTAGTATACACCCTCCTTCCCCAATTTTATTGAATCAGCCTTTAACCTCTCCCATTGTAACCCAATCAACCCCACCACGCCCTTGTTCCCTACCCATTTATCCTATAACACCAAACGCAATCCTGCTCCCATTACAAATGTCTGCATCTCCTTCAAATACACCTGCATCTCCTTCAAATGCACCTGGTAAAAAATGCATTTACCACAACAGCCAGCCCTCTGGGCCATCAAACCAAGCCATTAGTGAAAATGTTATACCGCCAGAGGAAAAGGACTCTGATTCTGAGGAATACATAAAAATGCTTACTACCCAAGTAAATAAGCAAAAATCTCACAAGTACAGACGAACCGCAGCGACAACTCCTCCAACTGACACAAGTAAAGGAAAAACCCCAATGAATGGTACATCCAAGGCAAAGAATACCAAAAAACGGCCAAACCCAAATCCAAATACAAAGGGTAACAGCAAACAGGTACAAAACCCAAATTCCGAAACAAAGAAGGAACCCAACCGCCAAAATACATGCATCAATAAGTACCATAGCCCGGAACATACCATATTCATCACAAGCGGTAATTCCAAAGTCTTCAACCTGAGTGGAAGAAACATAGCAGCAGCGCCACTTCAACAGCATAGTGGATCTTTTGAAATAATTAGACCAAGAACAAACTATATCATAGTTCGCTGCAGTACGCTGTCACAAGTAGCAAAATACATGGAACTGGAGAAAATCGGAACAATGAAAATCCAAGTATCCAGGCACAAGTCTGTAACACAGGCTAAAAATACTTCCACGGCCACTAATAAGATTAGTTCCAGGAACATGGCCACCATTGCAACTACCCCAACCGTCAATACGAATGAAAATCAAGGACCACAAGTCAAAGAACAGATACAACAGAGGATGCCTAAGAGAGCCACTAATCCAAAACAAGAAAAAAACATCGTATATACCAAGGGGTTTCAAAAAGTCCTTGACCTACCCAAAAAATTCATCCATCTAACAAATGATGAAATAGGGGAGGAACTCACCTCACAAGAAGCGGACATTAAACAAGTGACCAGACTACGATTAACAAAAGATCCTAAATCAAGAAAGATTATACTGGAATTTTTCACCACGGCGCCAATACTTGTCTACTTCCATGGAACTTCGTACAGAGGACTATGCCAATAAACTAAGGTTTTGCAATAATTGTAAGTTATGGGGTCACTACTCGGTAACCATCAATCATGCCGGACTCAAATGTGCAAACTGTAGAGGACAACATGGACCTACGGCAGAGGAATGTCCTTTTACCATTAAAGAAAAGGCAATAATAGCTCAAATCCATACAGATAAAATCCCTTATAAGATGGCCAAGTCCAATTTCACGATAGAACAGAAGCAATCAAACTCTGTAAACTATCAATCACCAACTATAAGGGAACCCCTTACCATTACAGCCCAAATCAATCCCAAATTAGTTTTACAACCGCCCTCTATAATGACACCACAAAATCCTAACCAAACTAAACCGACATTGTCCAATATCACCAAAGTCGTTAAGAATATACGTACTGAGGTAACTATCCCTAAAGTCCTCTAGTGCTTAAATCACACGACAAACTAAACAGCACTCATAATAATAACGGGACTAGCAAAACCAAGGATAGTGGGATAGATATATTCCCCCACATTAAAATCTTTCACTATCTTAAAGATCTTTTACATATTTCTAATAATCAAGGAGTATCTAGCATACCATATTTTAAACTCTTAAATGACCTACTCGAAACACATTTGCATATTTAAATTAGGAATATAACAATAATATATTAATCATAACATTATAATGGATAAGAAGGGGAAAAATAAATTAATTATTTGGCAATGGAATTGTCGGGGATTAAACATTAATAAACCAGAATTATTAAATAAAATTCAAAATTCAATTAACAAACCCGACATTATTTATATTCAGGAAACTCATACCAATACTACATCCGATTCCAACCAAAAATTAACGGCTATTCTAATTACAACTATTTAAATAGGGCTAACGGAGCAAAAGGGGGTGTGTTAGGGATTTTTATTAGTGACCTATTACCCAACACTATCAAAATAATCGTACCCCTACAGTAAGCTCAATAGAATTTCAATCAGTACACATACACATTGGTTCTTTTTCTTTCGAACTTCTTAATGTGTATGACCCTGGGGGATCAGCTGCGCTTTTTACAGAATTATATGCAGCTAACTAGTTGTACAAAAGAATTTATGATTTGTGGTGATCTTAATGCTCACAATAAATCCTGGGGGGTGATCACATAGGCAAGCGAGGCGCGTTGATTGAACAATGGGCACTCAAAAGAAATCTTGTCATACTAAACGATGGAACAAAGACCCGTCTTTCACCAACAGATGGCTCTCTGTCAGCAATATATCTCACTATTTGCACACCCCGATTGGCTGCAATCACCAATTGGGAAGTAGATAGAGAATCCACACTTGGCAGTGATCACTTCCTCATCATTATAAACGTTAATTTCTCAAAGCCCATTGATACTAACAAAACATTATCAAAATGGGTATTAAATAATGCAGATTGGACTAAATTCAGGAACATCCTTGTAAATAAGGCCTTAAATGACCTACAAGAAAACAATATTGACCAATTCAATAACAATATACTTCAAAGCATCAAGGAAGCAGCTGCCCAAAGTATTCCCACTACCGGAACAGAGCGAACGACTAAACAACCGATACCCTGGTGGAACGAACACTGCAAGAAGGCAATCAAAGATAAGAAGAAAGCAATCAATAGATTTAGGCATACGGGCAAATCAACAGACTACGTGGAATACAAAAACAAAGAAAAACTAGCTAAACAAATAATCAAGACTGCAAAAGAAACTTCGTGGCAAAAATATTGTTACACACTAGAAATTAAGCAGTCTAACTCTAAACAAATCTGGAGTAAAATTAAAGCCTTGAAAAGTGGAAACAGCAAGACTATTCCAAATATTAACGGTGCTATAACAAATAGCGAAAACGCAACTGCTATAGCAAAACATTTCACCGGAATGAGCAGCAACAGCAATCACACTGCAAAATTCCAGATACATAGAGCAAAAACAGAAGAGCAAAATCCACATCTCTTTGAAGATAGAGACCCTAGGAAATCAACTTTCAACGTGCCCTTTACCAGAGAGGAATGGAAAACGGCAATTAAACATAAAAAGTCAACCTCACCGGGAGAAGATAACCTGGGATATGAAGTCTACAAAAATATTCCGGCTAACATTGACACAGCACTAATTGCCATGATTAACCAATCCTGGTCCACAGGACAAATCCCAGAGAAATAGAAACAGGCCATAGTCATACCAATACCAAAAGCGGATATAGACCCATCAGAAGTAACTAACCCATTTCCCTTACAGACATAATCTGTAAAGTGATGGAAACTAAGGTTAACAATAGATTAAAACACCACTTAGAGAGTAATAATCTTATATCAAATAACCAAAGCGGCTTCCAGAACAATAGGTCAACCCTATATCAGCTAGTTCGATTAGAATCACAAATTAAACCAGCATTCAACAATAAAAGAAAAAATAATCGACACTTGACTGCTATCTTTTTGGATCTGGAAGAGGCATTCGACTTGGTCTGGACAAATGGCCTCATAGCCAAATTAAACCACTATGGACTAAATGGCGAAACAATTCTTGTCAAATAGACGCATCCGAGTTAGAATAGGAGACACACTTTCTGAGGAATTCAAGCTGGACATTGGCACGCCTCAAGTTAGTGTCATTAGCCCTACGCTATTCAACATCATGATTAACGACCTGGAAATCAACGTTGATCCCAATAAAGTGGACTTCTCCCAATTTGCGGACGATAGCGGATTATGAAATGCAGGCGATCCTACAAGTCAAAAGGTCATCAATGAACTCCAAAACAGACTCAACAAAATAGGAACCTGGGCCGATAAATGGTTTAAACTCTCCAAAGGCAAAACACGAGGCATATTCTTTTCACCAAAACAAAAGCAAGCAGTAGAAACACCCAAAATATATATAAAAGTGGAATTAATTAAATTCGAGACTACAGTCAAAATCCTGGGCATGACATACGATCATTACTTAACATGGAAAAACCACATCCAAGAACTGATTCGCAGATGTAACAAAGATCTTGCACTAATGAAAAACGTTAAAGGATTAAAGTGGGGAGCTAATCAAAATACCCTTCTAATGATCTACAGGGCTCTAATTAGATCTAAATTAGATTATGGATGCCAACTGTATGCGTCAGCTCGCATCGGTCTTCTGAGGAAACTAGACCAAATACAAACCAAAGCACTCCGCATTTGTACAGGTACCTTGAAAAGCACCTCAAAAGAAGAACTACAAATCCTTACAGGAGAAACACCATTATCCCTTAAAAGAGACGAACTCTAAGGTATGCGGTCAGAATCTCGATACATAAAGCAAATCACCCCACCAAAATAACAATCAACAAATGCAATACTGCATTCAGCATGATGTTAGTACCACTACAACCATCTGGAAAAAGGATTCATACATTATGCAACGAACTAAGCATAAACGACGTTCAAGCTGAACAAATCGCCTACCCAGACAAAACGCCCTGGATGAACATACCAGTAAAAATCAACCTTGAAGCCACAACATTCGGATCTAACTAAACCACGCCTCATGTAATAAGAACGAAGATATTACACAACCTGGACGTCAACTATAAGAACTATACCAAAATATACACCGATGGATCCAAAATAACAAATCCAGATAGAACAGCCGCAGCAGTTACTATCCCTGAACTACAAATAACAATAGGGAGTCGGCTCCCAGACCTATGTTCCATCTATACTACGGAATTCTGGGCAATACTGGAGGCACTGAGAGTGATAAAAGTACATAAATTCTCAAAATCACTCATTATTAGTGACTCACTCAGTGTCTTCAAAACATTGGACTCTGGTATCTCCAAAGGTCTTGGCAATTATCAAAAACAAGCTAGACTACTTGTCAATGATCTAGCCAACCTTAATCAAACAATTGAATTTATGTTGGTACCATCTCACATAGACTTGTTTGGTAATGACCAAGCCGACTTAGCTTCAAAAACTAATCTCAACAACAATGAGATAGGAGATATCGAGTATTCTGTAACAGACCTGTATAGCGTCATATCCAACAAAATTATAAACAAATGGCAAAAACAATGGAATCTAGCCATAAAGGACGCATACTTCACTCGATACAAAAACAAGTAACCAGCAACAACGTATGTCCACAGGTTACAAACAAAGATCTGGAAGGAATTATTAATCGGATTAAAACTGGGAAAACTTTACTTGCCGGCAGTATGGGCAAATACAGCAAATCAAACCCAGGAAGAATCACATTTTGCCCAAACTGCCATAATTTTGAAGACTTACCACACGTCTTCAATGTATGCCTGACTTATAGAGAAGCAAGAAATAAACTTGCCAACTCTCTTAGAAAAATTGGCTCAATTACCACATACCCTTTTTTTCTCTATTCTGACAATCCCAACCCCAATTTAACTGCAGATCTGATTATAATGTTCCTCCGGGAAATTGATAAGGTCAACAGTATATAATACAACAATTTACCACCACCACCACCTCCCCCAATTCAATACCCCACTCCCCGGCGTCGATCTAACGGACATGCAGCCTGTACGCTGTCAAGGAAAAGCAGGAGGGGGTATCAATATTCAGTCACAATGACTATGCCAATGCAAGTTTATACCAAACCACCTACGTGACCCGGTATAGCAATACAGACAGTATCTACCACATATGGCCGTATAAATTAAAACCACCCTATACTTTACCACCACCTCCCCAACCCAAAACCCTATACCCAAGCGTCGACATAATGGGTATGCAGCCTATACGCTACCAAGGAAACGCAGGAGGGGGTATCAATATTCAGTCACAATGACTGTATGCCAATGCATGTTTATACCAACCCACCTACGTGACCCGGTATAGCAATACATACAGTATCTACCACATATCGCCGTATAAATTAAACCACACTATACTTAACCACCACCTCCCCAACCCAAAACCCTATACCCAAGCGTCGATATAATGGGCATACAGTCTGGACGCTATGAAGGAAACTCAGGAGGGGGGTATCAATATTCAGTCACAATGACTGTATTCCCATGCAAGTTTATACCAACCCATCTACGTGACCGGGTATAGCAATTCAGACAGTATCTACCATATATCGCCGTATTAAATAAAACCATCCTATACTTAACCACCACCTCCCCAACCCAAAACCCTATACCCAAGCGGCGACATAATGGGCATGCAACCTGTATGCTGTAAGGGAAACGTAGGAGGGGGGTATCAATAGTCAGTCACAATGACTGTATGCCAAAGCAACTTTATACCAACCCACCACCGTGACCCGGATAGCATCACAGACATGGCCACCCGACAAATTGGCCTACTAGGGGACTAAAAATGCAATGCAATAGGGACGGTGACCATATTAGTTGAAACCTCGCATACCCAATATCACATTACATTTCACACCATTCTGAATTAGAGCTCTCGAACTCTATATACCTACTATCTCTAACCCTATACTACTATGGCATAAATAATATCGACTTAGGTGCTAATAAAACTTAAACTAGTACTATAAGGTGGCACTTTTTCAGCCATCAGGATTATCTATTTTCTGATAGCATACGGGCATTATAAGGGGTTTAGCTGGCACTTCTTTCTGTACACAGGCTCTAGGAATCATACTAGAATTGCCTGGATTGGATCCACACGGGCGAACAGCACGGTTCATCTCTATGTGTCTCCCAATCAAAGGAACTGAAGTGTTATCCTTCAATACCTCCAATATATAGTTAGTTTATATTATGACCCTAAATAGTTCTATAAGGTGGCTACAAGCCCAAAGCCATCAGCTCCCGCTACACAATGTAGCAAAATAAATAAATATATAATTCATTAACTAATTAAGACCCTAAATAGTTCTATAAGGTGGCTATAAACCCAAAACCATCAGGTCCAGCTGCACAATTCAGCATAATAAATTTATAATTATTCAATTAATTAGGACCCTAAATAGTTCAAAAAGGTGGCTATAAACCCAAAGCGATCAGGCCCAGCTACACAATGTAGCAAAATAAATATTAAACTAATTAGAACAAAATATGCCATCCTCTTCTATTACTACTTTAAACAGCACAATAATGTTTTTTATTCAAAATTGTAAATTTACAAGACGGCACTATTTATAATTAGGACAATGGGACCAAAAGATTACCTTGGATACAGCGCCTTCCTTTCACTTCAGTCCCTTGCCTCCTTCGCCTCCTCCATTCACCGCCTGCTATGGCTGATATAATTTAATCAGCACAAAATTGTGCAATAAAGCGGGGAGTGTGGCACCATTCCACCCCTCGAATCAAATAAACAGCCCCCTTTGGGACATTAACCAGACGTAAATGCCTTTTGGCGAAAACGTCTTTAATTCTACAGTAGTAGTAGTAGCAGTCTATCGTTGACGTATCAAGTAAAAGAAGAAGAAGATGACTAGACTACAAAAGCTAATAGAACTTCAGATGCACCTGGAGAATGCTAGGGGTCTCCTGGACAAACTTGGCTATGGAAGCCAAAGAAGAAGAGACCAGAATTAAAGAAAAGGAGGAGAGGAAAAAGAAAGAAGAGGAGAAGGAAATGAAAAGGTCAATTTTACCTCACCACATGATGAGACAGAGTAGTAAAGTCTCACCCATGGTGAGGACACCTTCACCACCAGAATCAGTTCTTCCACTACAGGCACAACCATCACCGCATAAACCACCACAGGCTCAACCGCAACAACAACAATCTTATCCACGGTTGCGAAATAGGAGAATAGAGAGGGAAGTTTTCACTATCCCTCAAAGTGAAGATTGGGATAGTGAAGCCACTCATTCTCCCTCTGCGCTCCCAATTACAAGAGTGAATTGGGAGAGCGATTGGAGCAGGAGATGTGTGTGTTGGGCTAGACCTTTAAGATGCCAGCATTAACCAGGTGCAATTTGAAGTTTTAAAATCAGCCCTTTTCAGGGCTACCCAAATGTTTAGAAAAGAAACACTATGTCAATTGCCAATGGGTATGATAGAGGAGTAGTGTAATTATAAACACTAACTCATTTTAGATGGTATATGGTGTGATTTTGGATAGTAAATGATATGGTGTGTTTGGCTGCTTCCCCGTGTGTGTGGATAGTATAGGGTGTGATTTTGGATAGTATATAATATGGTGTGTTTTGGCTGCTTCCCCGTGTGTGTGGTTAGTATAGGGTGTAATTTGGGATAGTAAATTATATGGTTTGTGAATAGTATATAATATGAAAAGTGAATGTATGGGGTGTTTTCCATCACGTCCGCGCTTGTTCTATATATATGTCAAGAAACACTCGTCGGTCTGGCTAAGCGAATGGGTTCTTGTCAGCGGTAACCTACATAGGCTTCCGGTCGCTACAAACCTTCACCAAAACTTCAACAATGGCAGTTCGCTCATACCATACTTACCCGCCACTATTACGAGGCCTTTGAGGAGAGACCCGTTCAATATCTTATTGACGCTGCAAATTTCATAGCCACCCGCCACGAAATTTATTTTCCAAGAAGTATACGGGAGGAGGAGAGAACAGCCGCCCATTTGGTGAAGATTGAGTGCAAGCGTGGTACTTACTCGTACGATGAGTACTAGCCCTTTTAAGGGCTCTTTCAATTTCTGCCATTCATTTGCCATATAGGGTTCTCAATTGGCTAGAGAACCCTTTTCGAACAAGCTCTTTTGAAAAAACAAATACGATTATTTCGAAATGCCTCCTAAAAATTTACAAGCTATTCCAACCTAACAGTGACATAACTATATATGTCGCATAGACATACTTAGCGTAAAACAGTTAGGGAATTAATATATGTACACTCTGTACTAGTTTTAGTTGAAGTTAAGTGTTAGGAAAATTTTACGACTGATAAAATATGACTCAATTGCACTGGTGGTTTACACGTTATTGGTATTAATTTTGTCCATTAGTACAACTGGACTGAATTTTAACGACATCCATCTACGACATCGGCTGGCCGACTCCTCCGGGACCTTGTCCTCCTTTTCCTCGTCCAGCGCACAAGAATATAGAGAAGTGAGAAAACTAATTGTTCTCTCGCTATCAGTGCTATTGCACACCGCTTCAGCAACAAGCAATCCGATTGGTTGATAGGGTGGGTGTGCGTTGGTTCTATTCCTACCCACTCAGGGGTTTACATTCGTGTCAATAGTCACTTCTTAGTGACTTGACATGACACCCAAACCAATTAGTGCACTTTTGTGCACAAATGCCCGTGGGGATGTGGCACTAGTCCTTCCTCACAGGAAAAACAAATCATCAATGATATATTGATGGAAATCAGTGAACAAATGACCCTTTGCAGCCGGTTTCACTATAATTCAACTCAGCAGCAGTCTGGCTACCTATCGTTGGCGCATCAACTCAGAGAAGATGATGACAGCATCAAGTCTATTCAACAATTTAAGACACAGCTATTTCTGTATATTAGACGGGGAATATGAAGTGGAAAAAATACATAATAAATGGAAGTTTACGAACGGCCTGGACTTTGCAAAAAGACTGAAAATAGCCAGGGAAGTGTTAGAAGGTATGCTAGAAGAAGCCAAAAGGTTACGAGGCTGCATTAACCCACCCTATGTTAGAGTGGGGACATTGAAGCAATTGATAGATATTGTTGACAACGTCAAGTGTTAGTTTGGATAATATCTTGACAGAGTACCCTCATGTCCAAAATGGTTTGGACTCTCTGAAGAAAGCTGAAGAACTGATGAGAAAGGAGCTATTAGAAGAAGTGAAGAAGATAAATGACAACTGGAGTAAGGAGAGAAAGGAGAGAAAAGACAATGAAAACCAAAAAAAAAAGAAAGAGGACTTTTAAAGATTAAATAACAATTGAATCAAAGTTCAAGAAAGGTTTAGAGCTATGGGACATCCTGACTGGATTCCCGAGCACGAAAAGAACACGGGAATCATTGGAAAAATCAAAAGGTGGTGGAACAACTGCAGAAAATAAAAGAAGAAGAAGTACCCAAAGGTCCTTTTCAGGGCCACTCCTATACCTCAAAAAGATAGTAGCTTTCTTTGCCTCCCTTTTTCCCTTGTCGCTATACAGTCCCATAAACAAATACAAATAATATTCCCCATGTTCAATTTTCCCTTGTCGCTATATAGACCCAAATAGTTCCCATGTTAAATTTCCCTTGTCGCTAGACAGTTCCACCATGTTAAATTCCCCTTGTCGCCAGAGTACAACAAGCCCTTATTGACTGGATATCCCATTGTCGCTAGAAATCTTGTCGCCAGATTGTCCCAAGCCCTTTTTGACTGGATTTTCCATTGTCGCTAGGGTATCCCCTATTAGTACTGACCTTGTTTGGTCCATTCTAACCTTGGAAATGTTGAGTCCGTTGAAAGGGACTCAAGCTATAATAGTTGCTAGAATGTTTGTATTAAACTGATATGCTTTGATTTTATGTGGACATGTACACTATTTGCAGTATCTTCATATAAATATTTATTTGTGTAACAGTTCATCTGTAATTTTTTTTGGACATATTGGGATTGCCCATGAACTTGGTTTGCGCAGTTAGAAGTGTATTGGTTACTTGGCAGCCACAATATAATGCTTAATATGGTCAGATTGGTTTCTGTCTGTGAACTGAATCTGCATCAGAAATGATTAATTGCATATAGTGATTTTGGCCACCAATAGTGTACATGCATGCTTGGACACTGTATAAAATAGATTACTTCTGCCTGTAACCTTGCTTTTGTGGCAAATTATCAGCAAGAGCAGACACAGCCCAATATATGGTAGTGTGAAAGATTGACATTTGCATGTTGGAGGGAAAAAAGGAAATAATTATGATAGCTTAGGGGTCATGTTCAGGTGACCTATGTTATTACCATCATCAATAATTTTATCAACTAATTAGATGAAGGCTTATATCTTTGCATGTGGGAGATGGAGCAATAAAGGGGGTGTTCACCAGTTCTTATGTACTTTTGATTGAGTGACGTATGTAAATGGAAGTTAATTGCGTTTAAATCATGCTCAGTGGAGAAAATGTTGGCATACTTAAATGCTGTTTTGATATAAAGTGGTTGACATTTCTTTTTCTTTTTTTGCCAGACTAGACAATATCAGCTTCTAAAGTGCAATTCGGAAATTACCAAATGAATAGTTATCAGCTCTTTATTTAATATTTACATTTAAGGGGTTGTCTAAAGTGCTATACGTTACGGATTACTGCCATCTCATATGCGTGGGTTCGAGTCTCAGATTCGGCCAATGTGGGTTTGTGAGATGGCTTCCCGGTAGCTTCTCGTGGATCGTGGTTCTTTCAGAGTGCTTTTTGGATTCTTCTTCCACTATTAATACTGGCCGCTATGTATAGCCTATCATTTACTTAAAAATGGCGTTAAACCCCACAACGACAACAGCAGTTTACATTTGAAGTCCAGGTAGTGAAAATGACCAAATAGAGCTGGCACCTTTTTGAAAGGTGTACATCAAGAGTAAAGCCAAGATGTATATTCTAATCCATAATACACCTATCAATCATTCACCCCCGAAAAAGTAATTAAAGGTTATTAAACAATAGATAAGATATACAGTAATTAAAGGTTATGAAACAATAGCTAAGATATACAGTAATAAAAGGTTATTAAACAATAGCTAAGATATACAGTAATTAAAGGTTATTAAACAATAGCTTAGATATACAGTAATTAAAGGTTATTAAATAGCTAAAATAGACAGTAATTAAAGGTTATTAAACAATAGTTAAGATATACAGTAGTTAAAGGTTATTAAACAATAGCTTAGATATACAGTAATTAAATGTTATTAAACAATAGCTAAAATATACAGTAATTAAAGGTTCTTAAACATTAGCTAAGATATACAGGTTTTATTTATAGAGAGTCAGTATAACCAGTGAGGATACCCAGGGAACTTCTTTTCCTTTAAAATTATAACGCTGTCCAAAATATAAAACTGGAGAGCACCACCATAGCTGAACATAATCAGTGTGTATCTATCTATCGATCTGATTCACTTTCATGACCTTTATACAGTCACTGTCAGATCTTTACCCATGACATTGGAGATCCGATTGGGATTGTTCCAGTCGTGTTATGTAACTGGTTGCTTAAGGTTCACATGCTTTCTATTAAACGTGTTGGCTGTATTTTTATTAGAGAATAAAGACGTTCCAGAATTGTTAAATGTCCTTGCATAGTAGACAAGGCAGCGATATAACATTTAGTGATGGAGAAACTTTGGAATTGTAGCATAATTTGAAATTTGTTTTGTGTGTGGGTCAATCATACTTCATGTTGGAATGGTGGGGGTGGGAATTTGGATCAGTAACAAACATCCATGAAAAGCATATAATTTGGATTGGTAAGTTTGCAAGACAAACAAGACAAACACTAAATCTGCATATCCACTTCTTCCTGCCTGACCCAATTTCATGATCCAGGAATCAATGCAGGTTACACAAATGACTTGTTCATTTTATGTCAAGGAAGAGATCTGAAGATAAAGAACGCCAACAGTAAACAGACAATTTAGCAACTCGTTGATCCTAGCTATTCTTGCACCCTACATATTTATTATGCGAATTTACATGAAGTATGACAATTACCCAAGTGAGCAATATCAAGTCTTTTAATTGTTTTTGCCTTTAGCCAGGATTTATCTTAGATAATTGTACGTCATATTTTATGTCACCTTTTAAAAGGTTGGTCATGTGACATCTTCATTTTCTTTTTTTCTACCATGATGATGCATGATGATTATTATATGCATCATAATTAACATAAATCTGTTACGACTTCATAATGAATCATCATCATCATCAATCTCGTGACCTAGTGTGGTCATTGAGACACTGTGCAGCTGAACATCTGACCAGTTCCCTCCACTTGACTCGATCATGTGGCAATGCCTGTGTCTGTGCAACAGTTTTCCTGGTCCATTCTGTGATGTTGTTATTTCACTTTTTTCTCTGTCTACCTCTCCTTCTACCACCTTGGAAACTACCATGCAGTACTGTTGTGGATAGACTGTTGGCTCTAGTGACATGGCCATACCATTTCAGCCTTCTCTTTTTGACAATGGTGAGGAGGTCTTCATAATGGCCTACTTTGTGACTGATGGTGTTGCGCACTTCTTCATTTCTGATGTGGTCCATGTAAAAGATGCCAAGGATGGTTCTGTAGCATCTCATTTCATGTGCCTGAATTCTTCGTTGTAATTCTGCTATCAGGGTACAGGCCTGACAGGAATACAGAAAGATTCAGATGACTAGTGATCCCAATAGTCTGATTCTAGTTTTCAGACAGACGTTCTTGTCTCTCCAGATGGGTCTTAGCTTTGACATAGCTGATATTGTTTGTGCTGATCGTGACACAATTTCTGCTCTTGATCCCTCTTCCGTGATTATGGAACCAAGATATTTGAATTGGTCCACTGTTTCCAGTTCCTGATCTTTGATTTTAATATTGGTTGAGATCTGTTTGCCACTGTTTGTCATCAGCGTTGTCTTCTCGGCACTTATCTCCATGTCAAATCTGGAAGATGTTTCATCCAGGTTCTTCACTAAGGTGGCAAGCTCATCTTCACTTCCTGCCAGCCCATCAATGTCGTCTGCAAAGCGGAGGTTGGTGATGTTACGCCCTCCAATGCTAACTGTCCCACAGTAGTTTTCCAGGGCTTCGCTCATGATGCGCTCTAAGTAGATGTTGAAAAGCGTGAGTGACAGAAGACAGCCTTTCCGTACTCCAACTGTAGTCTTGAATCAGTTCCCCACAGAACATTGAGCAAGTACTGCACTGGTAGCCTTGGCGTACAGCTGCTTGATGGTGTTTGTCAACCTTTGATCCATGTTGTACTTCTTCATTGTGGCCCACAATGACTCATGCCACACTCTATTCAAAGCCTTATGGAAATCTATGAACACATGATAGATGTCTTGTTGATGTTGTGAGTACTTTTAACACAGAACCATAAGATTGAAAATTTGTTCTGTTGTGCTTCTTCCACTATGGAACCCTGCCTGTTCTTCAGCGATTATTTCTTCTGCCTGTGGGTTCAGTCTGTTCAAGATGATCTTCAGCATCACCTTACTAGCATGGCTGATCAAATTGATAGTTCTTTAATTTAGGCACAGCTGGAGATTGCCTTTTTGGGGAGTGTTATAATTAGTGACTGGGTCCACTGTGTTGGCCATTCACCTGTCTGCCAGATCTTGTTGCAGATTTTTGTTAGTAGTTCTATCACTGATTCCCCACCATTTTTGATACGTTCAGCTGGGATATTGTCTGCTCCAGCTGCATTTCCATTCTTCAGTGCTCTTATTGCTGACTACACCTCTTCTTTGAGAATGGGGAAATCACCATCATTTGTGGAGTTTGGAACTTCAATCACCTCTTGGTCTCCTGCGGACGGATGGTTGTAGAGATCGTTACAATACTCAGTCCATCTTTCTGCAATGTCACTTGCTTCTGTGAGGCATGTTCCATTTTCCATTTTCATCTTGAATGGTACTGACTCTTGGTTGCTTCTTTCTGGTGAGATCTTTCACAATTTGGAATGCCTTTTTGCTGTTATTCTTTATTAGACTGTTCTCAATTTCTGTGCATTGTTGTCCAACCCAATCTTCTTTTGCTTTCTTCACTTTTTTTCTGATATTCTTGTTTATTTCTGTATATTCCACTGCCCCTGTTGTGTGTCTGTAACTCAGGGTTTTTCTTTTGGCGATGTAGGCCAATGATGTCCTTGGCTGCTGTTGTCATGACTGTGTTGAAAGTGTCTGTCATCACTTTAACATCAACATCCATCACAAGGAGTGGAGCAAATTTTCCTTCAATTGTGACTTGGAATGACTTGCAGATGCTAGGGTCTTTCAGTTGTTCAATGTTGAATTTGAGCCGGATTTTCTTTGGCTTGGTAAGTTTCTTCAACCTCACTTGGAAGTTCATAATGATGAGGTCGTGATCACACCCAACATCAGCACATGGAAACGTTCTTGTTTTTTCTCTATTGATGCCAGATCGGTACCGGTTTTGAACTAGTATGTAGTCGATCTGGTTATGATTGGTTCCATTTGGTGCATGCCATGTCCAGCATCGGGAAGCTTTATGTTGACCCAGGGTGTTGGCTAGTACCAAGTTGTTGTAGCTTGCGAACTCGAGCAGCCGTCTACTTCTTTCATTGGTAAGATCATTTACAAGATAGTCCACAATGATCATTCTAGTCTTTTAGAGAATCTTTGCAAACTTTGGCATTCCAGTCTCCTTGGATGATGATGATGATGTTTACTGACAATTCATATATTATGTTTGTATTTATATGTTTATTTACAGACAGAGACGTAGCTAGAGAGTTTGGAGCCCAGGGACAAGATTGATTTTTACGCCCCCCACCACCTCAACTCTGAAACAGCAAAACTTCCACATACAACCTATTTCAACGCCCATTTTGCCCCCTACCCCACTATTCTGGTGCCCAGAGACATTTGTTCCTCTCTGCCCCCACCTCTCCCCCGCTACGCCTCTGTATTTCAGAGGTCCACAATGATCATCCCAGTCTTTTAGAGAATCTTTGCCATCTTTGGCATTCCAGTTTCCTTGGATAATAAAGATGTCTTTTTTACTTACCATGTTTATTATACCTTGAAGTTTGTTGTAGAACTCCCCTATTTCTTCATCATCATGATCAGTAGTTGGAACATAGACTTGGATAATTGTGATGTTAAAAGGGGGATGCTTTCAGACGAATGGAGATGATTATGCTAGATATGGGGCGACATTCAAGAACAGATCCCTTGATGGCTGTGTTTACAAGGAAGCCTACTCCATTTATGGACTTGTCCAACTCTCCACTATAGTATAATTTATGCCCATCTTCAGTTTGGTGTTCTCCTAGGGCTTTCCATCTTACTTCACGGAGTCCCAGTATGTGTCATGAGTAGTGTTCTACCTCATGTGTCAACTCTTGGAGTCATCCTTGTTGACCCGGGTGACGACCGATCCGGTATGATATCTTCAGATTTGTCCAGCATTATCAGTGTGTCTTGGGCAAAAGTCGTCTGGCGGAGCCCATCCCTCTCCAGACCAAGCAGTTGCCAGAAGGGGATGTAGTACATCGTCCAACTGCCTTAGGGTCTCCACTCCTGATTTTCTTTTAGGGTTTACTCCCTTAGCCTTTGGCTAACCATAGCCAACCTGCAAGGCAGAAGGAAACTTGTATGGGCGGGTTCGTCCATTTCCCAAACAGATAGAGCATCTGCCACTGCCCAGTTATAATGAATAAGCCAGCGTAATTTAAAAAAAAGTGAAACCATTTTCCGATTACATCAAAATTATCAATGGCACATACATTTTTCATGCACGTTGGAGTATGAAGAAATGAAGCTACTTACAAGTTTTATCGACAGATGTGGTGTAGTCATTTCATTACCAACCCTTTCAATCACTGGCTTCCAAAAATACTAACATCTAAAAAAATTATTAGGAAATGTTTTTAATTATACTGTTTTTTTAGTTTTTTTTTTCATAATCAATAAACAAGAGCTTAAGGTCACTCACTTACATGTACAAGCGAACTCTACAGATTCCAATTGCTTTCCTAAACTGTTTGGTATAATATGTGTAGTTCGTTCATTATGGAAAGAATAATGCATATTAATTCAGTATAATATATATGAATAAAATATAATACATATTTACATATGAATACAGTACAATACATTGATAAATTATAATACATATTGCTACCATATTATACATATTTACATATTAAAAATAAATGCAAGAAAGTACTTATTTCATTATTCGAAGTGTACATCATAAAACTTGGATAAATGTCAGGACCTAGATGAAATAGAGTTTTGGTTCATGCAAAATTTTAGATGTTCTATTCCACTGTTCAATCTGCTATTGCTTTTTGCAACATATTTGTTAATCCCTCAAAGCATTTTCTAAATGGATTGTATTGGAAATGTGTATGAATGAGGTTATTTACTGTTAAAATTGTAGCTACATGTAATAGATTACTGAAGTGGATTTGTTTTAATGCTGTGTTGGATCAAATGGAGTGGGCTTACAGACTAACCCTTGTCAGTATGTCTTAGTAACCCATGCCAGTATGTCTTAGCAACCCATGTCTGTGTGTCTTAGTAACTCATATCTGTGTGTCTTAATAACTCACATCTGTGTGTCTTAGTAACTCATGTCTGTGCCTTATGTCTCTGTGTCTTAGTAACTCATGGTTGTGTGTCATAGTAACCCATATCAGTATGTCATAGTAACCCATGTCTGTGTGTCTTAATAACTCGTATCTGTATGTTTTAATAACTTATGTCTGTGTGTCTTAGTAACTCATGTCTGTGTTTCTTAGTAATTCATGTATGTGTCTTAATAATTCACGTCTGTGTCATGGTAACTCATGTCAGTATGTCTTAGTAACTAATGTCTGGATGTGTTAGTAACTCATATCTAATGAACTTATGGCATGGATGTGTATGTTTTCATTGACTCAGAACCACATCAATGCCGAATACGTAGGATAAAATAATTACCATTCTGTTAAGACATTGCAGGGATAATTGCATTCTCTTATTTGTACCCTGAGGGTTTTGTTGTAATATCTTTTTACCAGCAAAAATTAATATCCTAGATTCTCATTTGATTATACTGCTTTTTATGTGAAGGAATTCATGGTAGTTTAGACATTATATTCATTGAAAGGCTTTAACAGCTTGGGTAAAATTAGGTAGTATTTTCAAGGCCTTCAAAGTTTGGAAAAATCAAGCAGGTTACCCTGTGGTCATTCAAAGTCTTTGAAAATTTAAATAAACCCATAATCAGAAATAAAATTATCGAATGCTTTTAGATTCGAATATAATAGAGTTTTTCAGGTATTTTTTATTCTTTTGATTACCGGTTCAGTTTCATTAGATCATTAAATAATATTGTTGTATTTTGCATTCGTTGTTTGTTTTTGGGAAATGTCTATGAATTTTGTATTCAGCATTCTGTACGAACCCTGTAGCTTGAAAACATGGCTCAAGATGAAAATTTCTGAATCCTTTTGAAAATATTTTGGCCACATACACACATATGTAGATTTTAAGGCAGAGCAAAAATACTGAATAATAGAGCACAGAATAGATCACTGATGATGATATATCCAGACAATAGAAGGGATATTACCATCTTCAGTTACTGATGAAGTTTATTAAAATGGCTCTTGAAGAGACTATAACTACTGTTCCTCGGGGTGTCTTTTTATTGTGGAATATTGAGGAAGTAATGAAATCATTTGTAGCTTAGAATTGCTTAGGAGATGTATTGGTAATTCGTTATTTATTCTCAGTAAAGCTATTTTAAATTTAACTGTTTACGTGAATCCATTTAGTTGTAATTAAGGCAGGAATTAATATTGATGAGTCAGCTCATCTCAGTACTACAGGATACATTGAGAAAGTTAACTTTGGAATTGTTTTCTGGAAATAATTCCCTGACATGTATTCAAAAGATCTGGATGGTCGGCTTTAATGGCACTTTGAATACTATTGAGAAAGTTAGCGTTGAAATGGTTTTCTGGAAATAATTCCCTGCCATGTATTCAAAAGATCTGGCTGGTCGGCTTTAATGGCACTTTTAATACTATTAAGAAAGTTAGCGTTGGAATGATTTTCTGGAAATAATTCCCTGACGTATTCAAAAGATCTGGCTGGTCGGCTTTAATGGCACTTTTAATACTATTGAGAAAGTTAGCGTTGGAATGGTTTTCTGGAAATAATTCCCTGACATATATTCAAAAGATCTGGCTGGTCTGCTTTAATGGCACTTTTAATACTATTGGCTGAAGAAATGGGAACCGAGGACATTTACAAATGCATATCTAATCAGCTGCCATTATCTTGTATTGAACACTGATGACCTTTACTGCCACTAGCTTATATTGAACACTGACGGCCTTTTATGCCATCAGGATGTATTGAACACTGACGGCCTTTGCTGCCATCAGCATATATTGAACACTGATGACCTTTGCTAGCTTGTATTGAACACTGACGGCCTTTGCTGCCATTAGCTTGTATTGAACACTGATAACCTTTGCTGCCATTAGCTTCTATTGAACACTGACAGCGTTTGCTGCCAGTAGCATGTATTGAACACTGACGGCCTTTGCTGCCATCAGCATGTATTGAACACTGATGACCTTTGCTGCCAAAGAAATGTTACTATAGAAAAAATTGCCTGGAAGAAATTGTATTTAATGTAGATATTATGCAACAAAAATTGCATCTTTCCGGTTAGCCGACCATCCCAATTTTTCATCTTTCCGGTAAGCCGACCATCCCAATTTTTCATTGCTGACTCTATCACTTTTCCCCCAGAGTTTTTTTTTTAATTGCACGCATTATCTATGGCTTAATGTGGAAATGAACTGAATGTTTATAATTGGCATATTTATATAATATCATTTGATGTAATTAAATAATTTTGGTGCTTAATTTGGAATAAATATTTTATTTAAAGAAATAAATGTTCACACCAGTTTCATTCAATATCAATGATTCTTATTTGCCAAATCGTTATTAACTGGCCCACATATTTAAATGTTATAGGGTCTTTGCAAGAGTTTACTTCGGTGGCCTAGAGGTTAGAGCATCTGCCTTAGATACAGGAGGTTGTTGCTTTGAACCCCGGTCAAGTCATAGCAAAGACTTCTAAAAATGGTACTAACAACTGCCAAACTAGGCACCTATCATTACGAAGTTAGTGTTGTCGTTGTAGAGGTTTAACGCCATTTTTCCTAATGGAGGAGGAAGACCTTGGGAATGCCCCAGAATGAATCACCAGCCCATGATAAGCTAATTTTTGTATTAACATTGCATTTTATTTATTTAGATGTAACAATGTATTTTACTTTATTTAAATGAAAGTATATTGATTAAAGTATATTGAAGTTAAGGTAATGAAATCTGGATCTTTTTCTCTAGTGTGTCAGAAATGTTCCTATGGACAATTAAATACATGTATAATAGTAAACACTGTTTCCCTCATTTTCATTTAATAGAATAACAGATGATTGTGCATTTTTTATGTTGATAATCAATTTTTGTGCACTTGGTCTCTGGTTCTTATAGGATTGATTTTCTTGAATAGAATGATATGTTTGTTGATCAGGAGATTTTCAGTAGAATAAATGTGATTAGGAAAAATTGACCATTTAAAATACAACAGTGTAGAACTGAAAGAAAGGTGATAATACAGACTAAGATCATTATGAATCTATTTTAGCTCGATTCTTTATAATTGGTGGATTGAATGTTTGTTTTCTGACTGCAATACAGGCAAGTCAATCATTAAAACCCTGTAACTGACTTGGTTTAACAAAACAAATTTATGGGCAATTATACCAGTATTTTGATGTGTAATTGCCTTTCACTGCATTTTTGTATTTTGGAGATGCAGTGGTTTCCATGATTTGAGCTAAAGGAATGCAGTTCATTCTGCGCAACATACTTCATTCAGAAGGTGTTCAAACTTACGATGTTCATGCAGTACATCATTATTTAAATATACTATCTAGCCTAATTGTTGAATAAAAGCCTGCTATTGTTCGTTGCTGTCATACAGGGATCACATTTTATTGAGTTAGGTGTTTACAATTTTAAGATATAATAAACAAAATGTAATTATTAGTGTAATGATATATAAAGTTCAACACAATAATACATAAACGAACAATAATTAAGTCGAAAAGTTGAGGTTACAACAGTATGTGAGTGCTCTGTTGTCATTATCTGATCAACTAATTAACAAATCGGAGTTACGCAGAAACAATAATAACACATAAAATAAATTACCAATACATTTTTGACTTTTCAAACAAATTTACAAAATTTCTATATAATTATTGAATTTGGCAGCCCCACAAGAGGTGTACATGTACCTAAATAAATGCTTTTAAAACTTGCCACATGCATGTTGAGATGTCATCTTAGACTTGTGGTTTTGCTTATACACGAGTTATGCACTTGTTAGTGTGTATACCTATTCAGTTGGGGTGGGGTGGTGGCTTATATGTGAACAGTACTATACAGAAGTATATCCAGTAAGTATATTCAGTATGTATTCTCTCTGATACAAACATTTTTGTAAAATTCCCATAACAATAATTGTTACTAGAAGTAGAAGATATGTTAGGCAGTGTCGGGTTTATTTACATATGGAGAAATCAAACTTTTGTGGCAATAAATGGCAATAAATGGTTAGCAAAATCTGTTGTTGTAGGATTTAACACCAGTTTTAAGCACAGGATAGGCTATACATGGCACCAATATTAATGGTGGCGGAAGAACCCCTGGAAAGAACCACCGACACACGAGAAAATACTTTGAAGCTTTTTCATATACCCACATTAGCCGAATCTGAGATTCAAACCCACGCAGAGAGAGATGAAATGGCAGTGTTCCTTAACGGAGAGCGCTTTAGACAACTCAGCCACTTGGGACCCCAACTAATTCTGTAGAACTACAACTAAATGATCAATACAAGCACGTTTTAGCAACAAACATCAATACACCATCTAAAGGTTGAAATTTAGAGTTGAATTAAAAAATTGTTTGCATTAGTGCTGATTTTTAAGTTGTTTGCATTTGAGAGAATTTAAAATTTGTTTGCATTTATAAAATATGTATATCTCATTACCCAAAAGTATATCTGAAAGCTTATATAAGTTTGAACTACAAATTAATTAAGTTTACAACTGCAAATTATAGCTTTCTTGTTTAAATTGGTTGATGTTGTCAATAACAAAACATGTTGTTTAATGGTTGATGTTGTCAATAACAAAACATGTTGTTTAATGGTTGATGTTGTCAATAACAAAACATGTTGTTTAATCATTAGCAAGAAATAGGTGATGAATGTCAATATCTATGTTCATATTTTTATGATAAAAGATGAAAACTTTTAACTGTTATTTTCAGGATTAATTTTTATCAATCTTATCAATTAATAAATACATTTAACACTGAAAATATTGGCAGGTTCTAAGATTGTGATTTATACATGTTGTTATCCTTTTTCTTTAATTATGTAATGCTGTAATAATATTATTTTTTCATATATACCAGTTACTTCCAGGGTTTTCCCGGTTTCTTCCTCAACTAATAATACTGTCCGCCATGTATAGCCTATGGTGTGCTGAAAAAATGGCATTAAAGTAAAAAAACAACAAATAACAACATCATATATACCTAGTGTATCCCATTGTAATGCAAGATTGAGAGTAAAACAATCCCCTTGGTTCAGACCTTGGGGGGGGGGGGGGTCAAACTGAATAAAACAAGATAAAGTTTGGTTACAAAAATGGGGTCAAATTAAACATTTGGTTTCAGTGTAAAAGTAATAAACTAAACATACCAGTTCAACCAGTTAACTTATTTATAAAGGAGAATGTTGTGCAATATATTTAAGTCATTACATAATGTAAGAATAAAGGGTGATTTGAATTCGGATTCTTTTCAAAATGTTACTTTAACATTTTTCAGTAATATTGATATGATATTTGCAGTGTGTATGTTTATAACAATATTTAGTACTGGGGCTTCATGCAGCAAACATATAGCATGATGGCCCCCACCGGTCTCATTATCGTGACACCATGTAACTGACAGAGTGTAGCGTGATGTCACCCATCCCCACTCATTATCGTGACACCATACTGATAGTGTAGCATAATGTCCCCCACTCATTGTCATGACACCATACTAACAAAGTGTAGAATGATGTCCCCCACCCAGTCTCATTATTGTGACACCATTCTTACAGTGTAGCATAAAATTCTTAGTGCTTAAAGCGCCAAGCGATGCAGCTGTTAGTACCAATTTTATTGTTTATGTTATTATTTTCATTCTTTGTATTGTTGAGCTTGATCTAAAGCCATTGCCATATATATATATATATATATATATATATAAATATATATATATATATATATATATATATATATATAGATATATATATATATATATATATATAAATATATATATATATATATATATATATATATATATATATATATATATATATATATATATATATATATATATATATATATATATATTCAATACATACGATCACCAAAACCTTGTTAAACCTGTTTTTATCCTTGTAATTAGGAAGGCAGACTGGTTGAATCCTTGGATAATGCGTTTTAAAAAGAACAAATGCATCTTGTACTTTTATTGGATGGTTGCTTCATCAAGACACCAGTTATGGATTTTTATTCATGTAACAATATATGTTGTACCAGAAGGTCCTCAGGTTGAAATGGAATATTTATTGGAGCTGATATCTTTTATCATGATTTTTTTTTATCGCTGCGCCATGAATGTTAAATGTCAGATGCAGGATGTAGTGTTTCTTTGCCAATATTTATAGCATTGAAAATTACCGGTAAGACCAAAAAGATGTGTTAGCCGACTGTTCTTATTTCTAATTGCTGACCCTAGCACTTTCTTTCCCCCATCATGAAAAAATAAATAAAAAATTAAGAATAATTATGGAAATTATTATGCATCATCAGTTTTATTTTACTAAGTTTTTATTCCATTAGCAATTCCCATATTTTAATTAGTTTCTTTGTATAAGTAATTACATCACTGTCAAATAATTTCATATAGCTTCTGCTCTGCAAATGTTAAGTCAAATGAGCCAAATAACTGATGTAATGCTAATTTTAAGTCAAATGCACCAAATAAATGGTGTAATGCTAATTCTAATTCAAATGAGCCAAATAAATGGTGTAAAGCTAATTTTAAGTTAAATGAGCCAAATAAATGGTGTAATGCTAAATTAAGTCAAATGAGCGAAATAAATGGTGTAATGCTAATTTTAAGTCAAATGAGCCAAATAAATTGTGTAATGCTAATTTTAAGTTAAAGGAGCAAAACAAATGGTGTTATGCTAATTGTAATAACCCCAATACTGTATCATAAATAATACTGCAGAAGGTGTATTTTAAACTTTAATGATTCACGAGCCCCCAGTCAGCAGCTCCTATTCTATACATACATATAACAACTCATGTTTGAATAAATAGCATTTTTATCAAATATACGATTGTAAGAATTTTATGGACACATATCTTTTACTCAATATATTATAATACAATAATGGCCGGGTTGAGCAAATGCTTTTTTACTATTTACTTCGTCATTCGGAAATTATTATTCTATTGTGAGAGAGTCTCTGTTCACCGAGTTTTCCCAAGTACTCATCTAATTTATCTTCTTTTCCACATCCTTCTTCTTCGTCCTTCTATACACAGCGCTTCTTGTATGCACCTTGTAAATCTCCATGGCTTCCTTCTTATTCTCTCTGTGTCGTCACTTCGAACACACTGGGAATCTCTCAGCACCTACTCTCACTGGCACTCTGGGAGTTTCCTGAAAAAAATAAGGGATATACACCCTTGCCTTTCTACTCTACTCTTTTAAATTAACCACTCGCTCAAGGACCATTCATCAGACTAATGGGATAATAATGTTACCAGGCCCTATGTACATAAAAATTTCCACGTACCGATTCATGCTTTTCACTCTATGCACAAATAGCATTGCTCAATGAATTTTTGTAACACGCATGTAATCAACCCATTATTGTTTAGTCATTCACATTGCACGTGTCCAAATAATTAGAATTATACATGCAAATACACGTGTCCTAAGAATTAGAATTATACATACAAATACATGTGTCCTAAGAATTAGACTTATACATACAAATACATGTGTCCTAAGAACTAGAATTATACATGCAAAACACATGTGCACATAAATCCAACTCAGTCTAATTTCGCCTATTGCTCAATCTACATTCTGATATATTTTAAATACATGTCAGAATTCAATTATTTAATAAATTCAGTAATATGATGCAATTAAATATTATAATAAATGCATCTATCCGTGAGGATTCAATATAATATATTCAACTGTCTACTCAAATCAAGCACTGCCAAGATACTGTCTTACCTTTGAGAAGCTTGTCTACCCAATTCAGTTTCTTTCTTTGTACTAGTTTTAGGTAAACTTCACTCTTCAATATAAGCTTTTTGCTTTACTTAGGCAATATATATTTCCCTCAGGAACTAGTGGATCACTGATGAGTCTGTGCGCGTTTACAAATAAGAATGAAGCATTTTCTTCCCTAAAGGGTTAGCCCCTCCCAGCGGTCGATCTAGCTTCTCTCATCTCTAATTAATTTACATGCCTATCATTCCATTTTCTTTCCGCCTTGGTTCAGGTTTCTTCACATCTTGGTATGCTATGGAGTATCCGTCCCGAATATGCCCTTCAGCAATAGCCCCACTCCACAAGGATTAAAGACCTTTGATGCCAATTCAGAGATGCCAAATTATTTAACTTCTTGTAACACCAGCCCATATGCTGTGATTTTAGCAAAAGTCTACCTTCAGGTTGTTAAACTAATTTTAAGTCAAATGAGTCAAATAAATGGTGTTATTTTATTTTAATTTTTGGTATGTTTTAAAAAAAATTGCTTGCAACTGTTGTTCTAACAAGCCACGCGACTAGCGTTATCTCATGGGATGATGAGGCACTTATAGGCCTTTCCAATAAGTTACTTACTTCCCTTATATAGGTGGCGCTGTCATCACTTAATAACTTCCGCGGGGTATGTTTATCGATTTAGATTAAATGCTACAATGAGCTACTTAAACGATGACGCAGAGGTGATTAAAGTTTCAAACTCCACAAATAATGATGATCTCCCAATTCTCAAAGAAGAGGTGGAGTCATCAATAAGAGCACCGAAGAAAGGAAATGCAGTTTGAGTAGACACCATCCCAGCTGAGCTTATCAAAAATGGTGGGGATCAGTGATATAACTACTAACAAAAATCTGCAGCAAGATCTGGCAATAAGGTGAATGGCCAACACAGCGAACCCAGTCACTGATTATAACACTCCCCATAAAAGGCAATCTCAAGCTGTGTCAAAATTACAGAACTATCAGTTTGATCAGCCATGCTAGTAAGGTGATGCTGAAGATCATCGTGAACAGACTAAACCCACAAGTAGAAGAAATAATCGTTGAAGAACATGCAAGGTTCCAAAGCGGAAGAAGCACAACATAACAAATTTTCAATCTTAGTGTTCTGTGTGAAAAGTACTCACAACATCATCAAGACATCTATCATGTGTTCATAGATTTCAAAAAGACTTTTGATAGAGTGTGACATGTGGCATTGTGGGCCACACTGAAGAAGTACAGCATGGGTCAACAGTTGACCAACACCGTCAAGCAGTAGTACCAGTGCAGTAATTGCTCAAGGTTATGTGGGGGACAGGTTCAAGACAACAGTTGGAGTACAGCAAGGCTGTCTCCTGTCACCCACGCTTTTCAACATCTACTTAGAGCGCATCATGAGCGAAGCCTTGAAAAACCACTGTGGGACAGTAAGCATTGGAGGGCGTAAGATCACCAATCTCCGCTTTGTAGACGACATTGATGGGCTGGCAGGCAGTGAAGATGAGCTTGCCACCTTAGTGAAGAACCTGGATGAAACATCTTCCAGATTTGACATGGAGATAAGTGCAGAGAAGACACAGCTGATGACAAACAGTGGCAAACAAATCTCAACCAATATTAAAGTCAGAGGACAGGAACTGGAAAAAATGGACCAATTCAAATAGCATCGTTCCATAATAACGATATAGGGATCGAGAGCAGACATTTTGTCACGAGCAGCACAAACAACAACAGCTATGTCAAAGCTAAGACCCATCTGAAAATATTAGAACATCTGTCTGAAATCTAAACTCAGACTATTGAAAGCTCTAGTCATCTCAATCTTTCTGTATTCATGTGAGGCCTGTACCCTGACAGCAGCATTACAACGAAGAATTCAGGCACTTGAAATGAGATGGTACATAACCGTCCTTGGCATCTCTTACATGGACCACATCACAAATAAAGAAGTACGCGACACCATCAGGCACAAAAGTAGGCCATTATGAAGACCTCCTCACCATTGTCAAAAAGAGAAAGCTGAAATGGTATGGTCATGTCACTAGAGCCAACAGTCTATCCACAACAGTACAGCAGGGTAGTGTCCCAAAGTAGTAGAAGGAGAGGTAGACAACATCACAGAATGGACCAGGAAAGGTTTTGCAGAGACACAGGCATTGGCACATGATCGAGTCAAGTGGAGGGAACTTGACATATGTTCTTAAAAGGGACCACTGTGTCTTTGTGTCTAATTTCAATGGGCAATTCGTTCCACGTCACCAGGCCCTGGCGTGCAAACGAACGTTGTCCATATGACTTTGTTTTCGCCTTGGGAACAATGAGTATACGATTATCAGAAGAAGGGCGTAAGTATCTAGCTGGTGTATACACATGGTTGAGGCTGGATAGGTATGTTGGACTGGAGACTGTCATTGAAACATAGCACAGAGAACATATTTTGTTTTTGATTCTTTATCGAATCGATAGCCATTTTAGGGGATAGAGCAGTGGTGAGGTGTACTCTGGTCGCGATACTCTAAAGATGATCCGTGCAGCTGTGTTTTGAAGTTTCTGGAGTAAATATTGTGAGGCACCAGACAGAATTGAGTTACAATAGTCCAATCTTGAAAGTACTAATGAACACACAAGTGTTTTTGTGGCATCAACTGAAAGATATTTACGAATGGAACTGATGCATCTCAATTCAAGATATGCAGCCTTGCATATGTGCATGACATGTTGGTGCAATGTGATAGTACTGTCTAGAGTAACGCTTAGGTTCGGTACTTACTTCGAGAATTTAATGTTGCTGTTGCTAATATTTATTCTCTGAAGTAAAGGATGTGAATGAGAAAGTCTTTGTATTGTGATCAGAAAAGCCTCAGTTTTATCATCATTCATAAATATATATATCACATACTCTGAAGAAAATAGTTTGAATTTAGTGTGATTATTGTGCGGTAGTATATAACATCTTTATTTCATGTATATGTATTATATCAATAACAGTAAATTTGTATATAAAACAGAATCAGTTAAACAATGAGAAAAAGTCCAAAATAACAAAGCAAATTAAATTGGTTTTGACTTGTCTGGGTTCGTATCAGAGAGAACGCAGCAAATCTTGATGTGGAATAGAACTGTTAATCTTCGAGAAGGTGCTGGAAAGGCCTTGTCAACGAATTTTTTTAACAAGGAGTTCAAAGGTACATCATTTGAATTACTATTATTCGTTTTAAATTGAAAGAATTATGTTTTATAAATATATATAGTCTTCGTATATGCAATATTTTGGTGTTCGTTGAAATACGACTATAACATAATGTTCTTGGTTCTTGGTGTCTAATATATTCCGTGTTCATTCATTTAAAAGCTACCACATACTGTTAATTTTTATAATGCTGACTTTGTATTATCTTAATAGAAAGCTTACGATTGGCCGGTCATCAGCTGAGTGATGCCACATTGGACAGACATAGGAAGTTGACTCCAGTCTCCAAATTGGAAAGTTTCAAAATTTTCCCGAAAAAATGATGTTGAAACTTTTGTCAGAGTACTCAATGGTGAGGAAATCTTAAGGGAAATCCCTGGGAGATATCACAGGACCTATCAAAATTTCCGATCAGAAGCAAACATAAAGAACACAAACATGTACATATCACACATAAACAAATTATCACGCAAATTTGACAACTAATATGTTAATTTTTAGTGTGTGTGTGTGTGTGTGTATTGTTGTAACACTTGTCAATGCAATAGTCAAAAGGGAAGAAGAAAATATTGTTTTTAATTTAAATAACGATGAGCGCTTTAGTCCTATCAACCACTCGGTACCCCCGCCCCTCTATGTATGTATGTATGCATGTATGTACGCATGTATGTATGTATGTATGTATGTATGTATGTATGTATGTATGTATGTATGTATGTATGTATGTATGTATGTATGTATGTATGTATGTATGTATGTATGTATGTATGTATGTATGTATGTATGTATGTATGTATGTATGTATGTATGTATGTATGTATGTATGTGTGTGTGTGTGTGTGTGTGTGTGTGTGTGTGTTTGTGTGTGTGTGTGTGTGTGTGTGTGTATGTATGCATGATGTATGTATGTATGTTTCATAAATACCATTGCAAATGTTATTAGCAATGTTCATAATCATGTTTTTCTTATAAGTAAAGTAGAGTATTAACACACACACACACACATATATATATATGTGTGTGTATGTGTGTGTCAACTTTCCGTTTATACCATAGTAAATGGTATAAATATATTTATATATTTATTGGTTTCTATCTTCTTTTCTTATGCAGATATCCATTTCAGTTCATGTATGCTGAAAATCCTAATAATGATTTTCCTTTAGTTATTGTGTCATGATGAAAATGTGTGTAGTATTATAACATACATAATATTAAATAATTTGAGATAGATGTGAGTATGATTATCGTTCTTTATGATAAAACCTAGAGATATATCGTATTATAATATTCCAACCTCATCATAAGAGACAGGTGTTTTAATAATGGTTCATTTTCCATAGTTTGGTACTTAAGTTGATGAAAGAATATTGGAAATCAGTGTGTCACAGAATTAGGCGAAAATTGAATTTATTTCTTCTTGAATACAAACTAATTTCACAATTTTTTTTTTGTTTCATCGTACATGCGTTACCTGGGGTGAATAAGTATTTTTCAAGGTAAGCGACGTGTAGCGATTTGCATGTGCATGACTACAAATCACTTGAAGTCAGAAACATTATAATCACGGGGTGCACGGGAATTTTGCCGTGAATTCTGCTCACCTATTTTGGGACATATAAGGCAGAATATTGCTAGAAAGCTAGGAGTCAAAAGTATCTTGTCAAAGGAGAGATAGCTCGTCATTCTTTCTGCAACCGAAGGGGTGAGTGTTAAATTTATACTTCGTTTTATTGTGAATTTTATTCAGTTTATCATTTCATGTAATGATGCCTTTATTACAATGCAGACTTAAACCGTTAAATATTTGGAATTACTAGTCACTATTAGACTTTAAATGCAATAGCGTAATCTAAATTTTAGATGGTTTTAGAAACAACTAAACAACTATTATTAGTTTGGTTTCTTTATTGTAGCTGAATTGTAGCTGAATGTGATTGATTGTGCCGTGATTGTGCCGTGATTATGCTGTTTAATTGTGCCATTTGATTGTGAGATCAAATTGAGGTATCTGACTGTCTTTCTGTCAGATTGTCTGTCCGTCTACGTCTGTCGAGATGTGTAAATATCTGGAAATCTAGAAGTCAAAATGTCCGAGTGTCGGAGCTGTCTAGAGGTGTATACGTCCGGGGTAGCGTCTAAGTGTTTGGGACCGGTGGTTCTAGTAGATGCTGTATGCTGTCTGTAAGCATAACTGTAGTGGATCCGTGAAGGGCAAGTGGCCGATAAAAGTATTGGGTCAACCCTAGGTATTCGGAGAAGCTGTGCGGCCACGCAACAGTTGGTGAATCGTACGGTTGTACAGGGTCGAGACGCATGTGTATGTTTCAATTGTTGTTACAATTGAATACATTGTTATATTTACACGTAGTTACTTTTAATCACAGTAGTATTTCAAGGGATTACATGAATCTCAATAATAATATCATATGCGATAATATAACTTTTGTAAAGGTTCCATTTTATTTGAAACATTTGTGTAGTCCAGGAGGTTCCTTATATCTGTGTTTATTTTGTATTAATATTTAATTTATTTTTGAATTGTGAATTGTTGTGAAGTGTGATCGTGGGTTGAACGCATAAGTCATTGTGTTGACACATCATTATTTTTCATTAATAATTTATTTCATAAATTTACATTATCTTTCACATGTTGTGTTTGTGTTGTTCATTTAATCCACCAACCACTCGGTAACAATTCTGCTACACAGTGATTGCCTGAAGTATGTTACTTTTGAAAACAGGTTTGAATGAACACATTATTACAGCTTGTACAGACTACATGCAAATTATTGAACATTAGTAATTTATTATACAAATAGCAGCAGAGAGGGTGAACCCTACAACGTTTTCAGACAAAATTTTGATTGAAATCTTAAAACGAGCCTTCCTACGATCTCATTTTAACCAAAATAAATGTCTCAGGGGAAAACCCTACAACGTTTTCAGACAAAAAAAATTGATTGAAATCTTAATGAGCCTTCCCTACGAAATCTCATTTTAACTAAAAAAATGAAAACGGAGACTTTTACGATTTTTTAATCAATTTTGGTCGCAACTTGTTGTCATCCACCCTCTCTGCTGCTATGGGTTAACAAAAAATAATAAATGGTTTTAACCGAATATTTGATCCAGTCCGATACGATATCGTGTCCGAGGATCATGCAAATTTATTGTTGCGAATCCGTGTGGTTTTGACTGAGCATGACTAAAGAAGTTTTTAAATTGATTAAAGTTCATATCAGAGCACCATGTCTGCCATATATTTCTAAGAGTATGAGTATCAACTCCGTTGAATACAGCAAGAATATTGCAGTTATCTCTGTTGACTTTTGGAACCTGAGTGTAGCGTTGAGTGACATATATCACGTCAGTGTTTTTATGCCTGCCTCTGGAAAAGATCCTAGCAGGATTTTTTTGTTTATCTAACATTATATCGTCGTATACGACTAAATTGTTAATATCTCCATCAATATCATCAATGCTCGGTGCTTCATCGATATCGGTTATAAATTCAATAATACCCTCTCCGGATTTTTCTACCGCGCTGTCGTTAAAATCTTTTAGCACTTCATAACATCGTTGATCATCTACGCTAGGGGCAATTAAATACAACCTATCCCACTTCATCCATCTCATTATTAAATTGAGCAACAATTGCGTTTTACCGGATCCAGATGGCCCGATTATAATCATCCGGATAGAGTTTGGTAGCGCTGCATGATGCTTAATTGGTTCTCTTGTTTTAGTCGCTGAAAAATCAATTATATCCATATTTCTATACACAAATTATGGATCTATATTGTATGAAGTGTAAAACGCGTACTGGCACAGATGACTTGACGACGATTACAACTAAAAATAACCGATCAGCGCTTTCTGGTAAATGCGTGCAATGTGGTACAAAGAAATTTAGATTTGTATCTATGAGATCTGGCAAATTGGCAAAGCTCCCTGGAACCCCATGGGCAAAGTAACCCGGAGAAAAGCACCTTCCAGGATATATCTACTGTGGACCGGGAACCAGACTTGATATCAGACTCAATAATCAAAATCAGCCCCGACCCGGTGAAGAACCAATAAACGCCATTGATAAGGCCTGTCACCTTCATGATGTTGCTTATAAAAGCAGCAATCTGCAACACAGGCATCTAGCAGATGTGAAATTAATTCATGCGTTAAATGCTATTCCTGATAAATCCTTCAAAGAAAAATTGGCTTCCTTTTTGATAAAATCGGCTATGAAAAGTAAATTGATGTTAGGTGCCGGTAATTAATAATATGGAATCAATTTATTTTTCCCCAAGAGGATACTGGAGGGGTAAATCAGCAGTCCATAAACTCGCTAGTGCTGCAAAAGTGAAAAAAAACCACTGCGGCTAATTGGTTATCCAAACAGGCACTATGGCAAATTTATCTACCACCGCCTAAACAAATTCAATTCTCGCATTTTGATGTGACCGCTCCTAATGAAGTTCATCAGGCTGATATATTATTTCTGCCACATGATCGTGGTTACAAATACGCTTTAACCGTAGTTGATATTGCAAGTCGATACAAAGAAGCAGAACCGTTAAAAACAAAATCAGCCACTGAAGTCGCTTCTGCATTTGAGAGGATTTATCGACGAGGTCCTCTGCACTGGCCAAATCTATTGCAGGTTGATCCTGGCAAGGAATTTCAGGGTGCAGTGTTATCTACAATGAAACATCATAATGTCACCATACGACGAGGGCATACTGCGCTACATCGCGATCAGGCCATTGTAGAACGATTTAATCGGACGATTGCTGAGCGGTTATTTGGATATCAATACGCAAAAGAATTCATTCAAGAAAAGCGATCCCGTGAATGGGTCAAAAGGTTACCAGCTGTGATTACCGCACTGAATAATGAGATTACTAGAACAATCAACATGAAACCTAGCAACGCTATTAAAAAGAAGTCTATACCCGTACAACCACAAAAAGATTTCCCTAGAAACGCTAGCGTTTCCCAACCAATTCTTGGTAGTAATGTCACTGTTAGGTACTTATACGAACCAGGAGAGCTTGAGGGTGATAAAAAAAGGGCTACTGATCCTATTTGGAGTGTTACTGCACACAAGATATCTAGTATAACACGATCTACGGGTAGACCTCCAGTCTATAAACTGGATTCAACTGCCCCTCAGCGAGGATTTACTCGGCAACAACTACAGGTAATTCCCGAGGATACTCAATTACCACCGCATGGTCTTAACTAGCGCCGTTGCGTCTATTGCACTCAAGACAAGTCAACATCACATTGTTTCTGACATGACCGAGACTGTTATTTTTTCTGTCTACGGTGAATTGGCGAGGATCCTTATCCGAATACTGCCAACGCATTATACAATTGCAACTCGCGCAGTGATTATTCTGTTGTTTCTTCAAAGTGATTATTAATTCAGCATCAATATCAAATTCTCGTTGTTTTTTTTTTGTCCTGTTGTATGTAACCGGAGAGTTTTTTATCAATAATTTTAACGTCAATATCATCCATTGTTGTGTCATTATCATCGAAAACAACTCTTCGAAGTTGATTTATTTTTCGTACTCTGGATACTGCGAGATAGACTAAATTCGACCATTCGATGTGATTATCCACCATCCAAACAATTGTATCCGATATAGTCAATCCCTGTGAAGAGTGTATTGTTGCTGCGTATCTTAGCGTCCACGGGGATTTATTAGCACGCAATGCATTTTCGACGACGCTGATATCAACCAGCACAATATCATTTAATACGAGAATTTGTTTTTCACTCTGTCCTGGAATATCAACTTCAATGTTCTATTTTCGTGTATCCGATGGCCTATAACAAAGGGGTACTGGAAGCGTTGCAAATATGCAATTCAAATAACTTCATCTGAAGTGTGTCCCTGACTATTTTTCTACTTGCAATTATCAAATCATTTGGTCTCCATGTTTCCCAGAAATCATTCATTGGAGTTTCTGAAATCACTTCACGCGCTATTTCGCATTGGATTCTATCCGGTTGTAATCTAATTAGCGCTTTGAATTCTCGTAATCGTTCATCAAGTGATCTATAATCAGTGGTAATTTCTTCATAATAGTCTACAAAACCCCTTAGCCATTCATGTGGAGATGCACCGACAAATGGTGGTGGTTGGCCGTGGTCACCGCACATGACGACTTTTGTGTTTTTGTTTAACAACCACTCGAGAAATGTTTGTAATACATCTAATGACACTGTGCATATTTCATCCCAAATGATGATTTCAGGAATGAATTTATCACCCATACTCTCAGGAGTCCATTTGTCACCCTTCAATCGAAAGAAACTATGGTAAGTACAGGCATTTACCCCTCGCTGTATCATCTCTCTGGCGAGTCTGTGAGTCGGTGTTAGCACAATCATGGTTGACCGACGAAATAATTCAATTGCACGAGTTGTCTTTCCTGACCCACCACAACCGTTTAAATAAACTGTCTTGTATCTACATACTGGATCAGATACCGGTGGTGCATTAGAAAATTCTGATTGAATTTCAATACGGTTATATGAAAGATATTTATCATCCATGGCAACGTCTGCCGATTCACAATACTCATGTAGCATCTCCTTTTTAAATCGCCAACGCCCCCACGCTTCCTCCGGATCTGTGAATTTAGCTACAGCTGATTTGTATTTATTGCGTATATACATCGAATCAGTGGCCACTCTAACCGCGGTATTAGGAAATCTATTTATCATCGAAAATAGATTAATAGAAGCATAGGCTAGCATTGAACTTCTCAAATGTGTATACTGGGAATTATATCCATCACAGTAGGTAACAACCTTACCCATTTTCTCACCATTAGATAGAAAAGCATCCTTACGGGATACAAGTTTTCCCTGTTTCATTAAATCCGTTACAATAAAATCGTATTCAGCGATATCTATGATCAACCGCGAAGAATATTTTGCATTGTCGTATCGTCCACCCTGGGTAAATTTACCGATTATTCTTCGTCCAAAATCTTTTGCTTGTTCTTTTTTAATTTCAAATAACTTCTTAGACCGATTCATGATTTGTTCTTCATTGAAATCAGGGAATTCTTTCCGCTGTTCGCTGATTATTCTATCTAGATCGGGTTGTGGTAGCCAAACTTCTTTCTGAGCTCGATAGCATATAATAGCCTCGGAAACAATCAACGATATTAGCATACCACAATCAATCATATACCTCAATAGCACTATTGGCATCCAGTGTTTTTCAGATAGGTGTCTACAGAGTCAAACATAACTACACGGATGTAACCCTGTAGCGAATTCGAATGATATCACACGAGCGAATCCGGTTAAATCAAAATCAAGTAATGGTCCATTAATCGCAACACGAGTCATTTCATGTGTGGGGTGTCCAAATCGTTTCAAGTACTCAGCACATTCCCCATACCCGAGAAAACTTCCGGGATAACACGCGGCTATATCAATTGAAATCATACCATCACGTGAGTATTTCGTATTCCACAGTCCTCCATGACCAAATGCGACGCAACCCAATTTAACATCTTCGAGAAAATCCCTACGTGTTGGACGCCATGAGTTTTTTTCTCTTGCGAAGTGAGCTACCACTGATGGAATAGTAAAACTATCCGTGAGTAGTTTTTCATAGGAACTCTCCGGTGAAAAATCACTAGCGATTTTTCTCATTCTGTTATCTAAATCTTCAACGCGATATAATTCACCATTTGGTCTTACAAATTGATCGAATCCTATTTCGGGATCTTCATCACTTCTAAGTAACCACACTGACACAGGATCATCTTTACACAACGCATGAATAGCATCGAATAATTTCTCTTCATAGAAAACATCCCCGCCGAACTCCGTAGGGATATATTTCACGGTTCGTTCTCGTGGAAATACTGTTACCGCAGGTGTCCACGCGTGTTTGTTATGATCAATAATCTGTATTGGCGCTCCATTTTTGTTATATTTCGGTTCGCATAATACTTCTCCGGTTATCGTCATAACGGTTATTGGGAATCTTAATGATGTTTCTAATTTAGCTATATCAGAAATCTTTGCACCGTGCTGTTTCACTGTCAGTTCCCATTCGGTTATTTTCCTACGTCGCAGATCAGTTAGTTTATTTCCTCGGGATGCATTTGTGAAGTGTTCCATTACCCGTGTTGCCACGCAATTCAGTGAACTAGAATATTTCATAGGAGCTAGTTTTGCGATATCGGGTTTATCATTTAACGGATATATCCCATAAACCATTGCTGTTACGGGATAAGATCTTTCGTAGTATGGTTTGTCAATGCCGGTTAGAATTCCTGGTTTGGAATCTCTACTCACAATGACAGCTTTTTTATTCTTGAGAATTGGTTCAAATTTATCCCTAATAATCCATTTGCCATCGACTTCGATAATGAATTTTATTCGGAAAAAATACCTTTTTTCCCCAACACGTGAAATTATCACTGCTGCTTTTTCATCATTCATGGTAGCATCAACAACACCATCAATTCGAAATGTTGACCAACAATAAGATGCTCCATCACGCTTGAATTCATTAAAACAGTCTCTGATTTTACTAATCATGGCTTTATCAAGAATTGTATTCTTTGGTGTATTAGAAACTATATCGAGATTGAATTGAGCATCTTTCCAGGGTAATCTCTTGGACGTTTTTTTTTTGGTTTATCGAGATTAAATTTAGGATTAATCTTCAATAATCTCTTAAACTCTTTCATGTTTCCGTCTATTAAACGTTTTTTTGGTTTATCGAGATTAAATTTAGGATTAATTTTGTTACGTTTTTTTGGTTTATCGAGATTAAATTTAGGATTAATTTTTAATAATCTCTTAAACTCTTTCATGTTTCCGTCTATTAGACGTTTTTTGGGTTTATCGAGATTAAATTTAGGATTAATTTTTAATAATCTCTTAAACTCTTTCATGTTTCCGTCTCTTGGACGTTTGAGATTAAATTTAGGATTAATTTTGTTACGTTTTTTGGGTCTATCGAGATTAAATTTAGGATTAATTTTCAATAATCTCTTAAACTCTTTCATGTTTCCGTCTCTTGGACGTTTGAGATTAATTCTTAATAATCTCTTGTTACGTTTTTTTGGTTTATCGAGATTAAATTTAGGATTAATCTTCAATAATCTCTTAAACTCTTTCATGTTTCCGTCTATTGGACGTTTTTTTGGTTTATCGAGATTAAATTTAGGATTAATTTTCAATAATCTTTTAAACTCTTTATCAGTATTGAATTCAGCATTTTTCGAAGGCGTTCTCCTTAACTCCCTCATGCTATAATTAAAACAAGCATTTAAATGAAAGATTTATGTATAATGAATAACTGCAAGTGGCTTATGATTGGATCAACAACCCCGTGTAACAAATCATGCAGAAATGAGTTCTGTGGGTATCATATGCAAAGCTTTCGTCGCGGAAGCCTTGGTCCGTTACCCTGCATACGATGTGGGGTTGGGGTCAGGGGAAAATCTCAGTTGTGTTTGAATTGCGGTGGAAAGCGATACAGGGAGTTGAAGCGTTATTATGATAAAAAATAAAAAATGGACAATCAATCAGAAATTATGACCCTGACACTGACTTTATCAGTGTCAAGGATAAAATCATAAGAACTCCTCAAGACTACATCGAAAGATTCTCCAGTGATGTAATCATGAGACCAAATAATGAATTAGACAAATAGTATTTAGTATACGAATGAACCAAGAATTCAGACAACACCCTGTGATCACAAGTTATGAAGCATCCAGTGATGGTGTTGTAAGAAACCGTAGACTGAAGAAACCAGTTGGTGATGTGAATAATCATGGATATTTGAGGTTTACTGTTAGGGAGGGAAAAGAAACGAAAACTTATCTCAATCATCGTTTCGTATTTGAATGCTTTTATGGATTGATCGAGGGTGATTCTGTTATCGATCACAAGGATTCTAATCCGAAGAACAATTCTTTATCAAATTTAGAAGCTATCACAAAGAGTGAGAATTCCAAACGAGGAAGGACTGGCACTTGCAAAACGGTTGGGAAGAGACCTGTGAAATCATTTAACACAATAACTAACGAAGAAAAAGTATTTTCATCTATGAACGAAGCCGGTAGGCACTTCGATATTTGTAAACCATCAGTACAAAAAGTTGCATCGGGAATAACCAAAACGGCGATTTCAAAAAAGACGGGACAGAAAATTCGATTTAGTTATGTCTAATGCGTCATATTTTTCATTTAGAAATATGTCATTGTTATAGAATATGAATTCTGAAAATATGAATAGCATTATATCCGAGATTTCAAAATTGAAAAGTTGGGATATTGAACTATCGGATGGGTTAAATCCTGATCAAATCATGTCCGATTTTCAGGATATAGAATACGGAGTTAACAACAATAAATATATGCTGCCAAAGCAATACGCGCTCATCAAAAGAATTCAGAATTCTATTCGGGACTCTCTTGCATTCTCCAGTGACGTAAGTGTGTTCGCTCCGTTATATACTATCGTAGAACGAATACGAAAAGAATTAGGTAACGAATACGAATTGAAAAAGGAGGTTAATTCTAAAATTAGAAACCTACGGGCGTTAATTCAAGAAAATGAACAATTTTGATTGACCATTTATCATTTTTTGATTGTGACCGACCCTCAGAGAGATTTTCCTTTTTTTTTTTTAGCATTTTTTGATTAAAACTGTTGAAATCAGTGAATAAAAAATTGATGGCTGGTTGGTCCGGTATCAAATACACTAAAAAATTCAATGCGGAATCGGCACATTACATTTTATTATTATATGAAAAAGTGCCGTTTCCGCACTGATCGTAGAAGCTGTTATTGGATGAAATAACACTTCCACGGTGGTGTTAGGTCGGATTGAAAAATTGTTTTGCAATTGAAAAATTGTTTTGCAATTGAAATTTTTTTTCTGATTTCAAATAATGGTCAATGAAGCATTAACAACCCGATCGGTTCGTGAACGACTGGATGCAATCAGGAGATTTGTACCAATTCGTGACTCTGTACGGAATAAACTACAACAACGACAGAGTCTTCAGACTGATTTTCCTGCGGGATCTGAAGAATTGTTTAAACCAGTAACCACAGCAACGAAGGAGATAGAGCGTGCTATACTGGGAGATGATCCTGACGGTAAAAGAAAAGAAGAGGGTCTTATTCCTGTGTTAGAAAAAATAGCAAAAAGAACTAAACAAACAAAAAAATCCTTGCAATCACTTCCTCAGGATATATCAACTGCTTCGAAATGAAAATTTAAAGGATTTCAGGAAGAACTAGTTAGTGGACTACCTAAATCAATTATATTTACCGAGAGCGCTAAACAACGAATTCTCAACGAGGATATAGACAATTTAGGTGAATTCGCTGCTAACAGCTATGATTCACAAGAGAAGTTTTTCACGGACAATTATTCGGATTATAGAATGTCACATAATGAATGGGCTGATATAGTGTATGAAATAAATACTGGGAGTTTAGATAGAAGGATGAAGGAACACAGAGACTTCAAGAGAAAATTTCAATTCCAAATAAGACAGCCATACGACGAGAAGAAATTTCTGGGGAGTGGTCTAGTTGGAAACGCTAGCGTTTCATGTCCTAGTAGTGTTCTCAGTGATATATCACGATTAGTGGTTCTTGTAGGAGGGTTCCGAGCCGGAAATAACTCACCGGAAATAATTAATGAAGCAGCTGATATCTGTAGACGATTATTTCAGGGTGGTATCATGGATATCAGCACATATCGAGATTTCATTGGCGAGTTAGTGGAAAGTGGGTATCATAGTGACTGAATTGAAAAGTCAATTGATTAGATAAATAACAATTGAAAAATTGTTTCTGATTTCAAATAATGATCATACACTACAATCATGATAAACCAACCCCCGTCTACGTAGTTAATTCACGGTTTCCAGTTTATAGAGCATACTACGGAGATGGTTTAGGTAATACCATTGCAGGGTTATTTGCGAGAATGGCTCCAAAAGTGATGCCGTTGGCTAAACAATTAGGAATGAAAGCAATTGATGTTATTCGTGATAAGGGTATTGGTGCTGTTGGAGATCTTGCTGGAAAAGCGTTTTCAACTGCGAAGAATAAATTAACATCATTAGTGAAATCACGGATGAAATCCAAAGGATTTTCAAAACCGTTACCGTCTACAGCGAAAATGCCTGGAAGTGTTAGTAGAATTATAAATAACGCAGTAGATGAAAAATTAGCGTCGATGGTTTTAACCCCCGACCAAAGCAATGTAGCAAATATGATAGCAGGAAGTGGCTTTAAAAAACTACGTCGATGAAATGGAAAATCGCGATTTAGACTCTGATAAATAGAATAAAATGTTCAAACAATCACCTGATCCAGCGTTTGATATAGATGCCCCAGTTCGCAAGGATGATTCTGTACGCGATTACCAATATTACGCCTATCATGCCATAGACTCAAATAGTCGAGCAAGAATTGATCTTCAAGTCCATGATACCAGTAAATACTTTTTGCCCTGTGAAGCGTTTATCGAAATCGAAGGAGAAATTATACGAACAAATGAAACAGAGTATCCAGCTGATACTCAAGTCGGGTTTGTCAATAATGGTATCATGGCGTTATTTGAGAGTGCAAAATATCTCATTGATGGAAAAGAAATTGAGGCGATAGATCGCGATGTTGATGTGGCTACAACAATAATCGGGTTAGCGAGATATTCTGATGATTATACAAGATCAGCAGGACCTTCTATGATGTTTGCAAAGGATAATAAAAATACCGCTAGAGTAAATTCATTTATTATAAGACGACCAAAAAAACGTGATAATAATGATGCTGAGGTCGAGGATATGATTATAAACAACGATCCTAATTTCAATCTCGGAGCTGCAACACGTATGTCAATGTTGGAAGGGCGGCGTAAATTATTTTCATGCGCAATTCTACTGCATCATGTATTTGGATTCTGTAGAAACGTCAGAAAAGTTATTTATGGAGCGAAGCATACAGTATCGCTTGTACGAAAGAGTGATGATAATGACGCAATCTGGAGGATTCCAGCAGACAATGCAAATCCCAATACTGATGCCGGTAAAGTCAATTTAACAAAAATATCATTGTGGATGCCAGTGTTGACTCCAGCAATCACCGCAGAAGAACGATTACTATCATTTATGGACCAGGGGGGAAAGTCGTTGTTGAGTTGGTTATCAGTGAGTACAGATGTTAAACAATCAAATATCAACGGGTTATTCACGTGGAATCTAGCATCAAAACAAGGCGTTTCTGCGCCACGTCATATATTTATTGCGTTACAGGATAACACACGAGTTGGCGATCAACGTTTCAGTCATATGATATTTGATCAATTAGGTGTGAAAGACGTCTCACTGAGAATAAACGGCCAGCAGGAACCATCTGGAGATATACAACTTAATTACACAGAAAATCATATTGCACGAGTTTATTATCGTCTGTTGTCATTTATGGCACGTGATCAAAATGTGGATACTGGTTTGCAAATATCACAATATGATTTTAAAAATCTGTATCCAATCTATTACTTTTCATTGGAACATCTCGATTTGATGAGACAATCTGTTGTTGATATACATTTTAGAGCTAATGTGACTCGTGGTGCTATTGCTGATTATAGAGCGGTTGCTGTCATTCAAAGTGATAAATCAATGCTACTCGAAGGTGTTGGAGGAAGAATGAGAGTGGTAGATGCACCAGTGGAAAACATGTAATTGAAATTGTAAACGATTTAGAATCAATCAATTATGTATAATGTCATATAGTAATATTAGTGTTGCGTTAACTCCCGGTCAATGAAAAAAATTGCAATCGGAATCAGCTAAAAAATGTGAAAACCACAATCACGTTGAAACCCAACCAAATTACTGGTGGTGCAAATAAACTATCGCTGACAACTCGTCAGGTGAAACATTTCAATGATGCACTAGTAGCAAAAAAGGGTGTTCAGATTACTCTCTCTGCGGCTGCTATCAAAAATATGATTAAAACAGGCGGTATATTCCCGTTGTTAGCTGCGATACCAGCATTGATTGCAGCGGCTGCCCCAGCGGTGGCTAAAGCGGCAGCGTTAGGAGCAGTTGGTACTGCAGCAGGAATGGCACTAAAGAAGGCAACTGGGAAAGGATATAAAAAAAGGGAAAGGGTCTAAGACTACCAGGAACCCCGTATTCGTGGTACAGCGGAAAGGGTCTAAGACTAGGACCGGTTTATTAATTGAGGAACCTATGGTTCCCAAATCTTCGATGGTTCCCATGTCCAATTTTGATTTAATGGATGCTGCTAAAAAACTCGCGATTAAAAACTTCAGAGGTGTCTTTATGAAAGATCAATTACCGGCACAACCCAATGATGTTGAAACCGGAATCATTAATTTAGATAACAGCACCGGCCCCGGAACTCACTGGGATGCATACGCTATTGATCCACGTGGGATTGTCTATTTTGATTCATATGGATTAGCCCCACCAAAAGAGTTTATGCGTTATATAAAAACCCTTCCAATGAAGACTTGGTATTCTACGCTACCAACACAACAAATGAATGACCCACCAATATGTGGCAGCGAAGTATTAAATGTCCTTAACGCTATTTCTAACTCCTTGGGTAACCCAAGGGGAAAACCACCACATGTTGTCGTGAATGAATACACTAGTAATCGCTTTTTAGAGAGAAGTGTATAAAATAATATGATCGATATTTGGGGGAGATCTTTGAAACCCAAACCCGATGACACTGCAACCGGTGATGTAAAAAAACTAATCAAAGATGAAATAGCTGAGACGTTAAATTTAGTAAATGTTGACCCGAATGAAATAGTTGTATTTCAAGACAAACAGGGTAAATTGAAAACCAGTGATGTGTCGTTGGATGATATTTTGATACGGCAGCGCGACGCCGCTGAAAACTCTATTGCGCTATATTCCAACAGTGGACAACTTAAACCAGGTGCACTTGTGTCTACGATCACCAACGCGATTGACACCCACGACCGTGAGCTGGATGATCATATACGAGGTTATAACAATTTTTGCAAAAATGTCGTACGTAAATTCTTTGGAACCCCGCTTGTGGTTGGCATGACTCTCGCTGAAATTAAAAACTATCTATCGCTATTCTTTTTTAACAAGGACGCGGGAAGGATGATGAATGAAAATGAAATCAAGGCAAATTATCTCGAGATTTCTAAACTAATAGAAGATCAAAAACCCACTAACGACATTGTTGGTAGGTTTTTTGGAACCCCGCTTGTGGCAGGCATGACTCTCGCTGAAATCAGCGAGTTTATCGGCAAGCATACTCACAATGCCTACATTGCTAATAGTTTCTTTGGTGTCCCGGCTACATCTACGATGACTCTCAAAGATATTAATATGTTTATGGTGAGACAAACAACACTTAATACCATCGTTGATAAATTTTTAGGGAGAACACCTGTGTCTGAAACCACACTAACAGGTCCGACCCTCGCTGAAATTAAAGCGGTTATCGATAAAGTAAAAACTCCACATAGTGTAAGCGCCAATAACGTCGTGTACACGGTTGATAGTGGGACATTTGATTGGATCCGAGGAAACAGAAATTATCTTTATGTTGGCAACAGACATACTGGTGCACCAGGTTGCTACCGACTTACAATAATACATCACCGTAAATTTGATTTGGAATTCAGCAACACAGGTATCAGAGATGTTAACACATTGATATATATACTAGATAAAATACCACCACCACCACCCTCTATTCCAATCCCGCTTACGATTGTTATAACCAATTCCGACGAGTCTGTGATTAGGGAGTCACTACCCTGGATAATAGAATTTGTATCCGGTATCCCCTCATCCGATCCTAAAACCACTTCGTTGGTGGGATAATTGAAAACACTAGCTGATTTAAAATAACAACAATGATTCCATCATCGTCGCAATATCGATTTGACACCGTGAAAGAATTTTCCGCGAACTTGAAATCACTTTCTGAGCGTTATCGTGAAAAAATAAAGAAATATCGCCATCGATGAGACGAAAAACTTCATCGAAGCCATCAAAAATGATTTTTCGAGGATGATAAAAATTTGATTAGGGTTTCAGCAACCTGGTATGTGGATTTAAGTAAATAACTAAATTGAAAGGAAAATCCTTCGGATTTCACAATTGAAAACACTAGTATTTTTAAAATAAAAATGATTTCATCAACGCAATGTCGCTATGATCAGGTCAGAGAATTTCAGACTAGACTCAAAACCCTCACTGAGGAGTATCAAATAAAAATAAAAAAATACCGACGAAGAATCACCGCAATTGATATTACTATGTACTCGGTGTCAAGTGTTCTCGCTGGCGCCGGAATAATACTCGCATCGGTTACAATGATTGCCCCGGTTGTAGTTCCAATTTGCATTTCTGCGGTGGCTACAATCGCGGGTATATCAACCGGGATAACAAAAATATATCATCATGCAGCCAACGCAAACTGCAGGATTACTTAATTCAATTTCATATTGCATCAACCGCATATTCGCAGTTATTCCTGATGATATCGTCGTCACTCGATAATACAATTATATCAGATAGTGAATTCTCAGCGATGGTCAGTATTTTTGATTCAGCGATATCAAAATTAGAGCAACAACATGAATATAATAACAATGACAACACCGATGGAATTGGAAAACACAAACCGAAAAACAAACCCAAAAACAAACCCAAAAACCAGAATGATCTCAATAACCTCAACGATATCAGATTGTGAGTTCTCAGTGATGGTCAGTATTTACGTTTCCGCGATATCAAAATTAGAGCGACAACAACAGTATAGCAACGATGACAACACCGCAGGAATTACTTCAACGAGTAGTGGAGAACACGAACCCAGTACAAACAAGCATGATATCAATAACATCAACAAATCCTGAATTCAGTGTGAATTTCCCTAGCCCAGTCCCCGTGAAGGAGATAGCGCTAGCAAAACTACGAGTGTATCACAGTTGGCCTAATATCAGATCAAAATCATTTGGTGGTCAGCAACCGAATAATTCACTGGTGTTCTCGTATAAGAATAAAGATGACGGTACCCCAGACTGGAACGTCGTTTCCATACCAACCGGATCATACCAAATTGAACAAATCAATAATGAATTCGTAGAATAAAATCGATCACTGGAAAAGAATCAAAAATCGCTATAACAGTTCATGAACCAACACTATCATCCGCAATTGAGATAAGCACAGAAGGATATGTCGTAGATATCTATCAGAGTTCTATTAGAACCGTACTAGGATGGCCTGAATTACCACCAGGGGGAAAAACCGTTGATTTACCAGAACCACAAAAAAACTGATTATATCACCGACAGAATAAAACCTGATAATCCAATAAAGAGTTATAAAGATCACCAATTCACTATAGATTTTTTTGGTTTCGTATTTCAACCAATTGGGGAGGGTAGAATAGAGAGAGAGATCATTTTGTTGACGAACCTAAAATCGTTAAAAATTTCACAGCAATGAATAATGATTTTTCGCTGTTGTTAATATCTCTTAAATCCGGCTCTCTCACCCGAAATAAATTTATCAGCGTCGTAGAAACATGCAACAAAATTATCGACGATATGGAAGCATTTAACCTAAAAATTATTCAGGATATACTAGATGACGATAAACCCCAATCGAGAATAACATTTGCATCAGAATTTAAATCCGCGTTGAAGATATCCCGACATTCAAACTACCGGGATATAACGTACCGGAACTAAAAAAACTTCTCAGTGACACCATCGATGTTGGTTTTAAAATAATTCATGATGCATGGAAAAAAAACAGCATCACAGGAAATAAAAATCCTCAAACATAATAATGATCCAGATGGTGGCGGCAGGCATATCGCTCCGTTCAACGTGAATATTTCATCGGTGATTGCGCTCAATTTAGTATGTGATGTTATCGAAGGAAGCTATCAAATTAATCTCGAACGATCAAATCAAGCCCAGCAAGGATATATTCTTTATTCGTTTGCACCAACAGCTCCTCCAGGATTCCTAATTATTGAAAACCCAATTAATCCTGTCTACATGCGATGCCATAATAATTCGTTAACGAGAATTAATTTCCGACTCACCGACCAGTCAAATAATCTAATTGATCTACAAGATGAGGTGTTAGCGATTAGTTTGTTTGTGAAATCATACAGACTTGGTCAAATCATTTATTATTTTTTGTTAACCCATAGCAGCAGAGAGGGTGGATGACAACAAGTTGCGACCAAAATTAATTTAAAAATCGTAAAAGTCTCCGTTTTCATTTTTTTAGTTAAAATGAGATTTCGTAGGGAAGGCTCATTAAGATTTCAATCAATTTTTTGTCTGAAAACGTTGTAGGGTTCGCTCCTGAGACATTTTTTTTTGGTTAAAATGAGATCGTAGGAAGGCTCGTTTTAAGATTTCAATCAAAATTTTGTCTGAAAACGTTGTAGGGTTCACCCTCTCTGCTGCTCAAATTCATTACCATAACTCAGGTGTCATGTGTCACAGCAGGTACCAAAAGGTAAAGAATCTTTTTCCAGTTGGAGCAAAACAAGAAATGGAGACAGACACTTTTTCCTTGATAAGAGAGACACAGACGGATCCTTCTCTCCCAGTTTTCGAAAAGCAAATAAATTTTCAGTCAAAGTACTTTACCAAAAAACTATTTCTGCTCAAATTTTGGGACAAAATGGCATTATTTATGTTATTAAGAAAAAAAGATGCAACTATGTAATAGTTTTCACCTTTGTTACTTAGTAAAAGAGTTTCAGTTCATGTTTTAGCTACTTGAACCAGCATAAAGCAAACTGTCATTGACAAACATACTGTTCTGTTCAATGTTTGCTATACACAGGTAAACATCATGATGGGTTTAATCCACACTAAATTTCATTGTTAATATGTCTACAAATATTTACGTTTGTGACTGCTTACATCATTCATCATCTCTTGTCAGCCCATGAAAAATCGCCACTGTTCAAAATGTATTTGGCAAACTGTAATCAATCTTTATAAATCTCTTGATGGCATTAAGTTCTTTCAATTTTGTGACCATTATGAGTAAAATTACATGGTTACTGTTACCATAAATATAAAACACAAATAAAGTAAAGTAATTCCATCTTAATGGATATTGAAAAGTGCATCACAAAATTGTATTAGATCTGACAACAGTTATCTATTTCAAAAGGACTATCAAAATTTAAAAGTGTATTAGATCTGACAACAGTTATCTATTTCAAAAGGACTATCAAAATTTAAAAGTGTATTAGATATGACAACAGTTATCTATTTCAAAAGGACTATCACAATTTAAAAGTGTATTAAATCTGACAACAGTTATCTATTTCAAAAGGACTATCAAGATTTACAAGAGTCTGATTTTCACAAATTAGTGGCTGAAATAGAAACATGTCAGCCATTTCGTCTGGACAGCCTTCTGGCTGTTTCAGTTCCAACAAGCAGAGTTGGTAGTATTACATCGATACCAGACCTGATTCCACGCCTTGGACTTGTTTACAGCCTTCTAATGTCCTACAAATTTCATGAACTCTCTTGACTTCAAAGGGTACTGACAGTTGTCTTACTGGATTAATATGTTCATGAAAAAGTGATTATCTTTTGGGTATTTTCTTGTTTCGTTGTTCCAATTTTCATAAAAGTTGTGTTACATGTTGCATGCTTTTTTGCAATTCCTCTTGTTTGCACTTACTGATTATGCCAGTGTTATAATACATTAACACACGTACTAGCAAAGCATTTCTTGACCAGTCAAAAAGAAGTATTATTTGGTACCATTTTAACATTTACTAAAGGTAATTAGTTTACTTTATATTGGACATGCTAACTTAATTTACTCCTTTCACATAGATAAAACATAGTTATACTTATTGTTAAAGATTGAGTCCTTGTACTCTTAACATTCATTATAGCTTTCTATTAAAGAGTCCTTTGGAAGTACATGTATGTTTCATCTTCCATCAACCTGTATGACCGTCAAATTTATTGTTAAGGAATAAACCTATATTGACAATTTGATCTTTATACTTTATATAATCACTTGGAAGTCTATTCCATCTCCACACAACACAGAACCCCATCTGCCTTTGCAAAATGAACATATTAATCAAAGTCTATTTTATTTCTACAGATAACTTCATAACAGATGTCATAAAGCAAGATCTTTTGGCACATTATGCAACATCAGATCTGGGTCTGTGTAGTTTGCAGTTGAACATGATTTGTAATCAAGTAAATAATGCGTCAACCACATACTATGCATATGATCAATGCTATAATTGCTGTCATATTTTTTAAACTAGGTCTTTGACCATCTTCAGGTAGTAGGTGTGACTACTTCCTACCAAACTGCCAACTGCATTATAGAGGATATTGGGAAACATTGTTACAATGCTATTGTGGAAGGAGACAGAAATGGCCAGCCTTTCAGGATTATTGTGGATAATATTAATGTTTCTGTAGGGGCCAACAATAAAAGAATTGATCACCATGATGGAATGTTTAACTGGTCTGGGTCAGCTACCATATTACAGACAAAGTCTTTTGATGAAATTCAGGGACAAAATAAAGATTTACAGTTTTATCACTTTATTCCTTCTGACCAGGATGAAAGATGATTAAAGAATGATTACAAAGTTCTCATATCAAGGGTAGCTAAGGAGTTTCTTCCCGAGTTGGACTTTCTCTACAAGACCCAGCCCACTGAAATATATACGGTCACTGGTAAAGGCAAATTGCCAGTACAGATTGGGGGTTATCAGCTTACCAGAGAACGGTTTACTGGTGGCAAAGGATTTAGATCTGGTTGCCTCACCGAAATAGAGAAACTGAATCACCTTTACCCTATCACATTTGAAATGTGGCATAATGCCATGAATCTTTTTACTGTAATGTTTAAGTGCTTGTACAGGGAGGAGTCCTTTGACAAAGGCACAATGAATACAGAAAAAATTTGCTTATGTAGAAAAACAGTAAATGCAGATGTTAAAGATCATTATGATCATGACAAAGATTTCACCATTTTATTTATTAAATGTTGCATTGTTGAGGCTGTCTGTGATTATTTTGGCCTGGAGACTTTGACAGATATCCCGACCAATCATATTCCACCAGTAGAAGCATGCATGGTGGAAATGGAATCCTGGTTCAATGATACTATGGACAAATTTATTGATGAATCTGTCTTGGGTAGAGACACTGATGCTACCAATAGAATACAGATTGATACTAAAGTGATGATTGTTACTCCGCTAAGACTTATACTACCAAATGGATCAATCTCAACAGTCTTCATACCAAAAAAGCAAAAGATATCAGTGTTGTCGGAGGCTCAGCTTGACAGAGTTAGGCATTATGATCATAATTTACTACAGGTAGGACTGCTATATATGCAGTTCCTTGATGTTTGCCAAATACCTGACCGGTCAAGGTTACTAACTACCCACAAGTACATGATGGCAGTTTTTAAGGCAGTTAATTCCCACAGTAAATATGCACTTGAAAGTTTGCGTTTTCTTGCCCACCAGCAAGCATCACATAGCCTGCATACTACAAACAAGTCTTTGTATGGTTTATTTGTAAACTCTGAGGGCAAATAGATTCACATACTCCTGCTGACCATCAAATGGGACATATTGTCAGGAAAATCAAGAAACAAGTTAAAATGTTTGGGTCTAACAACATCATGGGAACAATTTCAAGAAAATCAAGAGCTCTAGCTGGTATGTCCCATGTCGCAGAACAGAATGACCATGCTGCTGGTGTTATTGTTCGAGCTCAGCTGCATAAGAAGAAAAAAAAGGCATTTGATGAAGAGATGACGATTATCAAAGACCTGAGAGATGTTCGTCCATTTAAGACACAGATAGGGAGAGTTTTTCATAAATTTGAAAAGACACTTGCTCCTACAGATGGATCTTTATCCCTACAAGATTATGCAGCATGGATTCAGCACCATAAATTTATCTTTGATTATGAGACAGGAAATTTTTTTTATTATCATTCACACAATGATTAAGTTTTTGTGTAAGTTGATTTGTGAGTCACTTGGATAAGACCGTGCTTTGCACTGCATTTTGAGTAACAATGATAAAAGTGCATTATTTTACAGCAGATGTGCCCAACCTTTTAATACCTGAGATCTACTTTTACACATTGCACAATCAAACGATCTACTGGGGGCAAAATTACCAATAAAGTACAAAACAGTAACATTTAACTCAAAGAAGTGTTTTATTGACATTAATGAGATATTTGACACTGGGAAGAGGATGCTTATTTGTCATAGGTGTGTAGCTGCTGGTGACAAGTCTCAAGGAGGTGGAAAGGTGCAAAGGTGCTCATCTGTCATGGTGGACATAAACTTGGTATTTATGATCTTAATATGGGAGAAGGCCGATTACACAAAGATATGTGGAACGAAAAAGAGATGACAGGCAATAGGCACACCTTCTTATGTTAGGGTATTTGTCTTCATAGAGCAAGGACCAGAATGCCCCCTTGATGTCTGCAGATGTTTTGGCCTTGATTTGAATATCATTTTGGAGAGTGAGAATTTCATTCTCCACTGCTGCAATATCCAGGATAGAAAGTGCTGTCATTTTTAAGGCAATGTCATCTACAACAGTGTCTGGGCCATAAGGGAAACACATATACGTCACAACTGGCTCCAGTGAGGCAAAGTTGGAAACTTCTTTCAAACTCTGCTCCAATGTTCTTAACTTGAATTAAACATTGCAAAAAATTAATCGTCTTGCCATTCTGAATGAAAATGATAGTTTTTTTCTCTTCTTACTCTACGCAGTAGTAGCCATTTTCTTGCCCCAAATTAACACAAAATCAACAGCTTTCTGATGCTAATACTGCTGGACCACATTTAGCCTACAGCAGGGACGGTATGTAGGCTATGCATATTGAGCTAATTGGTTGTTTTTTGTTTATACTTCGGCGCTAAATTGAGGGTGGCGTATCTGGCCTGATTGTTTTAATTCACTGCTATGTCATAAGTGAATCAGGAGATGGCAGTATGTGACCGCATTGTGATCACACAAAGTTAATTGTAACAATAATACAGCCTAAGGGAGGCATGCACTTGAGATCAACCTGTGATCATCCGAAGATCAACTGGTTAGGCACAACTGCATTACAGTGAGAACATGGATAAAACAGTGATTTATAATACTTCGTGAGAAACAAGAATAAAACTGATTTTATGAGCAATTTGAATAAAACATTCATTGACCATATATTGTGAAAAACAGCAATAAAACTGAAACACATTAAACTAATAGAACAGCTATAAAAGTGTACATTACATTGTGCGGAACAAGTTCAAATGAGTTTACATGGTGTTTGAACAGTAAAGCATTTTATGATGGACCAAGTGGTTATAACATTAACCCGTATGAATATTAAAACTTAGTCATTTTGATAGTCTTTCTGATTCAGACCTCAATTTCTATTTCTTTAAAAGATGGCAGTCAGTCAGAACAAAAGTTCCATTTAAGTTTGAATAACCAAATTAAATTCATGGTGGTAGTGCCTCCATAAAGATTAGGTTGTATGTCTTACATTTATTCAGTTAGGACATAATAATGATGTGTATTATTTGACACTGGATGCTCATTCGAAAGGTCAAGGTAACAGTTTAGCCTGGTACTCACAAGTGACCATAATCACACCAAAAAGACTGTAAAATTAAAAATAGTCTTTTCCAATGGCTGTATTGTTTATTCTATACTTATTACTGTCAAGGTGACTATTCAAAGTATATCACTGGCATTGTATATATTAACTGAATAAAAGATTGAAAAGTTATTATTGTAAACATTATTACTTTAAAAAAAATAGTTTCTATTGATTAATCATGATTATTAACTGGGAAGGGTTGAGAGCATATATACCTAACATGCATCGTATTGCAGTACATGTGTGATTATACTTTGGATTGCTGACACAACTAATGGTGGTAGGTGAAAGTTAAATTCAATTTCTTGAGCAGTATTGCAGAACTCGAAAGTTTCTGAAATTAAATATGTGACGTGTTCATCAAAACATCCTGTACCAAATGCTGTCATATAGTCTTGAATTGCATGCATTACTTGATATTTTTGCTTCAGGGATGGAATGATGGTGGGTCTCGCAAACTGTTCATAATTGGCACATATGTCACAACATTCCTGAATAGTAGCTGGCTGGAAATCCACATTAAAGGACCCTGATAAAAACAATCTTTAGCACTTATTTGACTTAAAAAATTATTTGATGCCTTTGTCAAAATATCTTTGTGCCAAGACTGTAGCATTATAGTACAAAATGGCTTGGGCTCTGGAACTATCTCTGTCTGCACTGCCAATCTCCTCTGTGTAGGCTTTGAAAAAAAAAACAAAGAAAGGATGCAAGTATTAATAAGTGGTGTGATTACACATGCTTGCAACAAGAGTTATAGTTGTGTTGAAATGGAAACAATTTCATATTAAATATGTTTGGAAATACCTATGATTGAAAACAATTGATTCAGTAACTATTAAGGTAAGGAACATCTTTTTGGATTTAAATATCGATACAAGACAAATACATAATGAAAGGTAACTTTGAATATAAAAACATGTATTACATATTCAGATTTTTAATAAACATGTACCCTTATTAGCTTGAAACATATAGTTCTGTACCTCCCCAAATTATTTTTCATAAATACTATACAAGTGTCACACTCAAACTTTTATATTATCTGTAGAGCGCAAGTTTGTATTAGTGGAGCATATCCATTTGATTGAAACAATTCTTAAGTTGTCGCAGTTACTCTGTATTGAAGTTCATATCTAGATTAACAAAAGGTTTGGCTTGTACGAAGTCTGATTTGTCCTTTTCTTTATAAGATATTCCAATATTGAGCATGGGAGAAACAAGGGATATGATGTCATAATCCAAGATACAACTCACATATGCTTTGCACAATGTAGTTAAAGCAGATGATGTTGCAGCCATGGAGTGGGCTCTAGCATGGACCGGATTCCACAGTTCATGAATCCACATGGACTGATGTATCCATCTGAGTGTCCAAGAGGCGCTAAAGTACTGGTTGCATGCGCTTAAGTTGAGGATAAAGCAATGAGTGCCATGTTTATTACTGAGGGAACCCTGCATGAAGGAGGAGGTGCACTGAAAGTGATAGTAGGTCCTTCATATACCAATGGTAAAGTCCATAGTTAGTCATGACTTTTCCTGTCTCGCTCGGCAGCTAATAATTTGAGCTTTCTCCTAGCAGGATATGTGATAAAAACATTGTGAAGCTGATATCATTCGTTGACATAGGCTGGCTCTCGTGAATAGAAACAACGTCGTTAACAATCTCGTCCACTTTTGTTCCAATGAAATTTGGTTTTCGACAGTTGTCGATTCGGAAGGACTGGTTCCAAATGACTAGTGTTTCTTTGATTTGTTATTGATCACATTGCAAATCCCTTTGCTGTAGCTGTGACTGTCTAACAAATCTTGAAGGAAGAGAGCTCTTAATTTCGTTCCGCCAGTTGTATGTTCATTGCTGCTATCCGGCATTGGTCAGTGTATGATGGAAGGTCTGTGGTTTATTCTGGAAACATACTCCCATGCATTTCGTGTGCGAATGTTCCCTCAGATGGAGTCATATAGATCACTGTGAGAATGCTCGCTCAGCTAGAATCCAACAGATCACTGTGAGAATGCTCACTCAGATGGAGTCATATAGATCGCTGAGAGAATCCTCACTAAGATGGAGTCTTACAGATCACTGTGAGAATGATAACTCAGATGTAGTCCTATGGATCACTGTGAGAATACTCACTCGGATGGAGTCCTATTGATCACTGTGAGAATGCTCACTCAGATGTAGTCATCTAGATCACTGTGAGAATGCTCGGTAAAATGAGTCGTACAGATCACCATGATTCAGTCAAATATATCACTGTGATAATTCTCGCTTAGATGGAGTCTAATAGATCACTGTGAGAATGCTCACTAAAACAGTGTGATAGATCAGTGTGAGAATGCTCACTAAAACAGTGTGATAGATCACTGTGAGAATGCTCACTCAGAAGGAGCCCTGTAGATCACTGAGAATGCTCATTCATATGAAGTCACATAGATCGTTGTGAGAATGCTCAATCAGGGAGTCCTATAGATCACTGTGAGAATTCTCGCTTAGATGGAGTCTAATAGATCACAGTGAGAATGCTCACTAAAAATAGTGTGGTAGATTACTGTGAGAATGCTCACTCAGAGGGAGCCCTATAGATCACTGAGAATGCTCATTCATATGAAGTCACATAGATCGTTGTGGAAATGCTCACACAGATGGAGCCATAGATCATTGTGAGAATGCTCAATCATAGAGTCCTATAGATCAATGAGAATTCTCACTCATATGAAGTTACATAGATCTTTGTAGGAATGTTCACTCAGAGGGAGTCATAGATCACTGTAAGAATGCTCACTCATGGAGGCATATAGATCACTGAGAGAATGCTCACTCAGATGGAGACATATAATATCAGCGATCGAGATGATTGCATGTGAAACATTGTACAGTATAATCAATAGTGTTGCTTTTGAGTTGTAAAGTATCATCAATAAGAATGATTGTTTATGAATTGTTGCACAGTATTATCAATATGGATGATTGCGTGTGAATTGTTGGAGTATTTCACTTTGTAAAAATGTCAAGTTTGGGAAAGGTAATTGAAATTGCCCTAGATAAGTTTTGGAAAGGTCATGGAAGCTGTGTTTGTTGAGTATGCAAGAACCATGTACCTAATGGATGCGTATAACAATTGTGTGACCCGTGTTACCCATTTGTATATAAGTACACCCAACAGCAATAGTGTGATCCGTGTTACCCTTTTGTATATAAGTACACACACCAGCAATAGTGTGACCCGTGTTACCCATTTGTATATAAGTACACCCAACAGCAATAGTGTGACCCGTGTTACCCATTTGTATATAAGTACACCCAACAACAATAGTGTGACCCGTGTTACCCATTTGTATATAAGTACACCCACCAGCAATAGTTTGACCCGTGTTACCCATTTGTATATAAGTACACCCAACAGCAATAGTGTGACCCGTGTTACCCATTTGTATATAAGTACACCCAACAGCAATAGTGTGACCCGTGTTACCCTTTTGTATATAAGTACACTCACCAGCAATAGTGTGACCCGTGTTACCCATTTGTATATAAGTACACCCAACAGCAATAGTGTGACCCGTGTTACCCATTTGTATATAAGTACACTCACCAGCAATAGTGTGACCCGTGTTACCCATTTGTATATAAGAACACCCAACAGCAATAGTGTGACCCGTGTTACCCATTTATATATAAGTACACCCAGCAGCAATAGTGTGACCCGTGTTACTCATTTGTATATAAGTACACCCAACAGCAATAGTGTGACCCGTGTTACCCATTTGTATATAAGTACACCCACCAGCAATAGTGTGACCCGTGTTACCCATTTGTATATAAGTACACACACCAGCAATAGTGTGACCCATGTTACCCATTTGTATATAAGTACACTCACCAGCAATAGTGTCTGCAAGAACTATCACATTATTTGCACTGTTTTTAAACTTTGAAGACAATTACATTAGGTGAAGGTCATTGTCTTAAAAATGTAAGTGGGTGTCTTCACAGTAGAATATTTCTACAGTACAAATCTGGATCAAACGTTGCATATGACTTGCACTTAGTGTTGGGAGAATCTTGTTGGTTTCTGAGTCAAAATGCAAAGTGCATGTTCACTGAATAAAAATCAGCATGTATATAATATTTCGTATATGTTGCACATGTTCTCTAGTTCCAGCAGTGTTTTGGGGTAAAACGTATATACTTGTGTGAGCTACTTGCTTTGAAACGTGCAGAGATTATTCATATCAGCTGAACATTACTCTTTCATCATAGTCTTTTGTGTTTTTCCAGATTTATGTCCCTTTTTAGTACTTCTGTAAGTGCTTACAACTTGTGAAAGCACGAGTGCCTTGTAAACACAGGTCTAGGTTTTATCTTGAAGGCAATATAAATAGAATCTTATCAAATTTTATGAATCTAATTTATGTTATTCATATTTTAAGACGTTGCAAAAAGATGAAGATATTTAAATGTTTTTTTTTTAAGGGAATAAATCCCAACATGTATAATAACCATGTGGTTCTGAATACAACATAAAGATATTATTTTAAATTAATACAGAAGACCCACCCTGGATCGTTATAGTTAGTAGTTGAAGTAGTGATTGAGTGATCTAAAGCTCTTAGCCGCCAGTCAGTGATGCCGACAATCAAATTACTTTAAACACAAAATGCGAAATACAAATAACCAACAATTTAACATCATTCCATAACAGTAAATTCTCAAATAAAATTCAAATTTCAAACCCTATCGCTCTATTTGATTCATACGGTGTTCATTAGGGCAGATATGCTATATTAATGAATACTGGTAAATAGAGACTGCCCAAGAGCATTTAAGATTACATAAACCAGATTACCAAAACATGTGATAATAATTGAACAATTATCGCTGAAAGAGAATTTTAACATACAAAATTAAACGAATCATGAAAAGGCACAAGAGGTCTAAATGGCATAATAGATTGCAATAAATATGTATTCAAAAGACTGAGGATGTAAACATTCAAAACCCCATTTTCAAAAGCCAGAATTGATCTTGGCCACAAGAAATGCAATTTTCTGATAGCATAACTTAAATCAACTAAATCCAAATGATGTGCGTATGAAGGAGAGTAACGTCCATGCGTATGCCGTGAGGAGTAGACTGTTTGGTATTCTGTCTGATTCTAAACTATCTGAAACTTTCCATCTATTGGAATAATGGATTTTATGTACATGTAACGTAAGAAAGACGGTATGTTAGTCATGAACTTTTCGTTACTGTTCTTTTTATCTTATTAATTATATTCATGTGAAATGAATACGTGCGTAATATTTTTTATAAAATAAATAGACTACATTATCAAATACTGACGAATAGTTAATATCATTAATGTAAAATTAAACTATGATGATCTTTCTAATGAAATACTTCTATATTATTTACGTTTCTTGTGTGTTGGGGGGGGGGGGGCTTGATTGATGTTTTGAGACCATTCGAGTCGGCATCATGTTTACCATTGGTAATGTCCCTTGATATTCAAATGTCAAACGTATTTAACAGAAGTAATGTCCCTTGACATTTCAATGATAACCGTATTTAACAGAGGAGTGTACCATATACAATCGAATGATGATTTAAATTTTGTTTTCAAGGGAGGTCTCAAGGCATAGTTGTTTTAACGTAAATTGTATATTTCAGAAGGTGAGCACTTTTAACTGTTTACTCAATTCCTTATCGAAATATTGACAAATATTGATAATAAATGCTGAATAATATTATCTTTAAAAATCCAAGGTATATTTAAAATATATTTAAATATGTTTGACACAATTATTATTATGGATACATCAGTTTATTAACATAATTTAAAATTAACAGAACTGTCCTCTATGCATTTGAATTTTAATAAGGACGAAATATCTGACAATTTGAATAGAAACAATAATGTTATAGATATAACAACATTGAAAATGCAGGATCATCGGATATGCTTTAAACACAAACAGGTTATCTACAGAAAATGAATGCACAAATTCTTCTAAAATCTAACATCATACGGCATCAAGCATATACCAAAGTCAAAAGAGTGATGACAACCTAACTTTCCTGCTTACTGAAACAATAGCGAGAAGCCGGAGATGCGGAAGTGTGAGCAAATAGTTCAATTATTACGATCCCTGTCATTTTTATATAAAACCTAACATGGTTACCTGGATGAAAAATAGGTTTATCATTAATAAAAGAGCAATGCTTTCTCAAAAATGATGTGTATATTTCTAGCAAGTTTTCCTTTATAGTGTTATGTTTGAGTCTGATTGTATGCTTTGGTTAATTGATTTACATACGAGAAATATGCAGATCAATCTTTTATTTATTTATGTTTTTAATGTTGGTCTTCCTTCTATCTTACGTTCGTAATTATCGAATAGGAGGTAACCTTTCATACCTTGAAAATGTGACACATATATCGTACCTGGTTCATTTGCTTATTCTGTCCTGGTTCTAACTGCATACTACTGGGTCACGCATCGTAGCTGAATTATTATTGTTTCTAACTGCAAGGTAAACTGCTGATAAAAACTGTATTGAACTGACCTCTTTGTATGGCTTTACGAGATTAAACTTTTCAATCCACTTTATACTTTAAAGGTTATGGACACCAACGCAGTTCGTGACAACTTTATGGGTAAAAGGACCGCTCGTAAATAGGGGACACAATACATTAATTTGGGGCTGAATTGTCCTTGGGGTTGAAAAGTCTAAGCCGAAATTTCTATCGGGTTAAACTGTCTAATCCGAATTGTCTTTGGGGTTGAAATGTATGGGCCGAATTGTCTTTGGGGTTGAAATGTCTAGGCCGAATTGTTTTTTGGTCTGAAATGTCTAGGCCAAATTATCTTTGGGGTTGAAATGTATACATGAAAGAGCAGATAATGATGCATTCTTGAGATTAATCATTCCTGTGATTTTTGGAATCAAGCATTTAAACAGAGCAGTGCTTTAAAGACGCACAGGGGACACATACTGGAAATGCATCATTTAGATGCGACGTTTGTGATAAACTGTTTAGGAAGTGTATCCATTTGAAGATGCAAAAGAGGATGCATGCAGGATAGTGTGCATCAGAATTTTGGTTTTCTCGTTAGATTTGCTTGTAGCATTTTATATAGTGAATTCTTTCATGTATTGGTGTTATATGCACTCTCGAATGCAGGAGTACATGGGTTCGATCCTCGGCCGAGTCCTACCAAAGGTTTATCAAAATGGTACCAACTGCTGCCTCGCATGGCGCTCAGCATTAAGAGGTTAGTGTTTGGACTGGTCATCCTTGTATCAGGATAATGTGAATGGGTGGTACATCATGCTACATGTTTGCGGAATTCTGCACAGGTGCTAGACATCACTATAAACTTCCTCACTGCAGCCATCGTAGCGACATGACTGAAAAATTGTTAAAGCTACGTTACAAATTCAAATCACACACACACACACACACACACACACACACACATAGGTAAACGTCTATGTTGCCTGTTTAAACACTCAGATGAATCTCATTGACACTAATAACCCTTTATTTGTAGGATACATCTTATGTTAGTCTATCTATCTTTACTTCCACTTAAAAGTATGAACTTTATACCAATTTCAGCCCAAATATATGCAGTTAATCATGTCTTCCATCCATCCATCCATCCATCCATCCATCACTTCCGTTCTATGGTCAACGCAAACCGACCGCCTTGAACATATATCTGAGGATAATTATAATATAATTACGGTGTTCGTACATCCAATATAGATATGGCCCAAGTACACTCACTTTAAACATTTAACATTCCGAAGAACAAAGGGCTTAAGGCATTGGAAAAGAATATTCTTTAAATAGTAACAAATAAAGCAATCTGGATTTTGCAAATACGATAGATTTTGGTATATTTTAATTACAGCCAGTTTAAAATCACCTTGTGGCACCTATTGTGTGAATAGAGACAAGTTTAACAATATCAAGATTAAAAGCGTCTGACGGTGCCGACAATTTTCTTACACAACATATGTTACTCAGTCTCTACGAAATGCAAACTTATTAGTGATCACTAAGGCTTAGTATTCTTTTATATAGAAGAGATTTAGGAGAAGGGAAAATACTAATGAAAAACATGGAATTATAGTAAAAGACACTCACCTCTCTCCTTCGTAACCCATCCCTCTCTCTCTCTAAGTTATGTGTTTGAGTACAAGACAGAAGTTGATTGATATATGAAGAGAGGTACAGAGAGCTTGTCTCAAGAATGGCGAGATAGTAAAGCATAGTTTGAAAATAAGCTAAGTATTCCCCTGTGGGAAAATGTAGAAAATTATAATGTTTCTTGTCAACAGTATCGCTTACGTACAACTTATTTTCGGTTTAAAGCTGGTTTGTATTACAGAGTAGTAATACACGTTCCTCGCATCTCCGTGGTTCAGAATTATCTAATCGGTTCCATCATGCGTGATGGTAATGACGTCGCCTATGCAATATTGAGTTCTCTTGGAGATTCGGTTCTCTCAAAAGCGGTCTCAGTTCGCCAAAATCAAATCAGTGTTAAGGGAATAGTATATGTTTGAAAATAAATCGTTAAAATGCAGTTTAAAATATACCGGTAAATGGATATATTTCCAACTATTTGTAAATAACCCTTAACTCTAAGAACAATATCGAACTTAACAATTTTTTAACCAGCATAAACATAAAGATTTTAATGTTAAACTTACCATTTTAAATTGGTAATATTTGCCCAATGATATGCCCAGAAATAACTGTTTCATAAGGGATAAATAGTCTGAGAAACGGTCTGTGAAGATGAAAACAGATAATAAATCTAAAAAGATGAAACTAGATAATAAATCTAACAGGATGAAACTAGATAATAAATCTAACAGGATGAAACGTTTCGAGAAGTTTAAGATTAGCAAAATTTGGATTTTTCGTTCATAACAGATTTCTTCCTCATCGCTCATTTAATTTTGTCAGTCATGTTTTATTCAACGAATTATATTTCAAAAAGCAAATTATAAACTTAAATGCATCTTTAACGCTTATTATTTGCCATGAATGTGTATGTGTGGAATTATAATAACTATTTATATTTTAAATACACACACACATACCACATACATATGATAGTAAATTTATGAAACATCCAGTAATCATGGCAATATTGAATCTTTGTTGGCCTGTAAAATCGCATTATTTAGTCAGAAACAGAATCCCGATTTCACTCTTTTTCTGTTTTGTTATAGATATGTAAGAATTAATTATTAAGTCGCCAGGCATATGAAACCAACTGATTAGCACCATTGTTTTTTATCTGTGCTTAGTCGTGATAGAATATGGACTGGTGCTTGCATGCATTACAATGGGTGCCGTTTACCGGTATATCTTGGTTTGAATCTATGTTGAGTACAAATATTTAAAAAAATCCTCTATCAGGTCTTTCTTCAACAGTGTCACATGGTGGGGGATAAAGCAAGTGAAAATGTTCTGCGTGGATACCATCTAGATTGTTTTCAATTTTGTTCGAGACCGGTCAATATAATTTGCATGGAAACTAAATTGATAACTGAGCTTTATGCCGTCATATAGTTACTGATTGCCCCGACGGTATGATTATTACGTTGGTACATATCTTGCAGATTCAAGTAAACTCTAGACTTTGTCAAAGCAGCTTCTGCATCTTCTGCAAACTTGGCCAGACAAGCAGCAAGCAGTAGGTCTGCAAATATCCACTTATTTCACAATACGTCTTATTAGACAGCAAATAAAAACATCTTTCTCAGATCAATTATTCATTTGTTTCAGATTTGTTCATGTAACGTGTGTCTCTGTCCATATACTCTTCTTCTGTAAAAGACTTATTTACTCGAGCGCCATTTTTATCACGGCTGTTATTTGTCTTTCTGTCTATAATGTTCTTCATTCACAAGTTCTTCACTGTGTTTAACCTGCGTGAGTCATGAAGCGCTCAATCTCTCCTTTGATAACTTACTCGATTTGTACTGATTTATGTTAAGTTTTTTTCTATGATTTTCTGTTATGTTAAATTTACCGTTGTTGTGGGGCGTCTAAAGCTAACTAGATGCAGAAGGATCGCTGTTTCATTGCTGTGCCAAGCATGAAAAATGCTAGTCTACTAATCATCGCTCTTAAAATCTACAATTAATCTTTGTGCGCTTAATTATCTCTTGCTTTATTACACCAAAATAGGTACATTTTAGGTTTTTCTCTCAAACTCAATGAATGGTACACTCTCAATATTTAAATTTTCATTATTTTTCTGGACTGATTGAACAATGTATGTAATGCTATAGTCAATAATCATTGACTAAGAAAGATCTACTAATGTTTGATAGTCATAGGAGACCAGGATGGCGCGTTCGGAAAGAGTTTATAAATAAGATGGCTATGGCAATCTCGTTCTTCATATGACCATTCCTCCACATAACTATTTATGAGAAAGTGGTTTCCGTTGCTTATGTTGGCAGTAACATTCCCAAATATGTAAGCCAACTTGCTGCATAATTTGTTGAATGGCGGAAAATAATTTTAGTCGTGCATTAATTCGGATGGGATATTGCAGTATTTCATGTTTGTACGTATTAAAAACTTAGATTTAATTTTTTCAGTACTATTGATAATCTCGGATTAGATCAGCTTACCTTTGATGCCGACTTGTCTAAGGTCTGTTATATTTTATTGCTCAAGTTCTGACGAATATTTGGTTTGGAATCTGCAAGATCCTTTTTTACTTTTCCGAAATCTTCATAGTCATTTTTCTATCAAGACAGCGTTTGTGCATTTTGTTTACCCCATATAATTTGGAACTCAGCAAGATATCCACACATTTCGGACCCACCCAACAACTATTTCCTTAAACAACCTCTTCATATCTTTTTAAGTTGTAACAAATAACGCTTCCTCGTCTTTTGGATTTTGCACTGATATTTTCTTTAGTTTGATAAAAATCGCAATCAATTTGTATGCCGCCAAATCTATGAAGTAATATTCAAAGATAAGATGAGTATGGAGACAAAATTAGTTTTCTGGACTGAGTTGATTTATGCGCTTTAATCTGATAATGAAATAAACGTGTATGCTCTCTCTCTCTCTCTCTCTCTCTCTCTCTCTCTCTCTCTCTCTCTCTCTCTCTCTCTCTCTCTCTCTCTTTCTCTCTCTCTCTCTCTCGTTATACCCGAAAAAGCTAGCATAGACCATGAACACGTACGGTGAGACCATACTCATTTGAGAGCTTGGACATGGCGCCATTCAACAAGTTGTAGGGCAAATATAAAAAAATTAAAACTTTAATTATTATACATGGGTTACTTCTCAAAGAGTGCACTGGCATGTGATTGATTAAAACAACGGTGTTCACCCCGTCGGTCTTCACAGATATCTGAATTGTCATCAAAAGGTAACGGATTCGATACCTATGAAAACTGGACCGGAGTCACTACGTCTTCGGTATCATTGGAAAAGCTCACATTTGTCATATAGTTAAATGTAGTGCTGTAATTGCCGGTAACAGCAGCAAATGCATCTTAGTGATGACTTATTATCGCATTTGTAGTGGATGAAATTGGAAAAAGATTTAAAAATAATGGAGGCGAGACCATCTTAACCTAATTCAGGAGAACGAAAAGAGAACCACATATGTTGAAGCAAGTGAGTCACCTTCTCATATCGCTGTCATCTTTGGGTCAAAAGAAAAGTCAATCATGTTGCTTATATTTATAAAACATCAGTGTTCTCTAACATTCACCATAATGATGTACATCTTTCATTTTCAACATGATTTCGGTCCTAGTTCTGCGATAAAACTCAAGCTTGCACTATATAAAAGAATGGCTATATGTTGTTATAAATACATACATTTATGTCTTTCTTATCTTTTCTTTCTATCTTTCTTTGTAATGTTTAAGAAGATTTATAGTTTGGGATAATTCTTTTTGTTTGACAGATAAAACATTTTCTTTAGATTACATGTATGTTATCTGGTTCATTTATTCACCTACAATACGTTGTTGCGTGAGAACATTATAGGCGATTTTTCCAGCGCTGTCTGTGTCGAGAGGTGTATGCCCGTTATTTTAATAATAATAGTATCTTATACGTCTTTTCTTAAAACAATCCATGGTCTTCATAATTTACCAAAGCTATTTGTATCATTCTTTTCAGTATATTCGTCTTTTCAAATTCCTTGAGCGATTTATTGCTGAAACGGGAATACTTGGGTATATAATATCGTTATAATGTATCAATATGATCTGCTGGTGTTAAATAGCTCAGCGGGAGACAGGTTAGAGCCTAGTGTTTACTGTTAATTTGATATTATGTTTGAGTTTGATATTTGTTATGTTCAATGGCGTAATTATGAATTGATGTAAATGTGTGTCAGGTGATGAATGGGACGATCAGAATTTGGTTTGGCGATATTTCATTCAATACGATTTAACGCAGTATGAACTATATTCTACTTTGAAGAATTCGGTTGATTAAAGTAAATGCTCTTCAAAGTATTGAGCCTAGAAAATGGGTTTAGATTTGATATTTCAATATGTTTTGTTTATTTGGTGGAATTACAGAATAAAAGTGAAAAGTAAAAAGTTTCAAAGATCATAGATACTTCTATAAATATATTATACCTGAGTCAGTTTTGATTTTAAATGTTAGGGCAAGCTTCTAGGTCAGCGAAGGCCATATCGTAGTCATTTGTATTGAACGTTACCTCATTTGTATATCATATGGGACAATCTTTTCAATGCATCATAACCTTTAAATCAATTATGAAGACTAACAAATGTATTGACCATTCATGAGCAAACATGATATATGAGGGGTGGCATTAACCCTTAAATAATTTTCACTGACAGGACAAATCATACTCAAACCAGGTCATTATCTTTGCTATAGTAAGCCCCAGTTCACGACCTCATGATCATACCTCACAAGGACGCTTACTACTTCAGCGAAATCAAGTGAGTTACTTATTCCTAACGCAAAAATAAATAAGTAACCAATTACTTATCCCCGATTCAAATATCTTCACATACATTATATAATTATTCATTATTCACATGAAGTACATAATTGGTTACAACTTAGTTAATGCAGAAGAAAGCTTTTAAATACGCGTGCTATATAAAGCTGAATATAGTCAGAACACGAACTATATATACAAATGGTTTAGGATATTGATAGGAATACGTGTTTATTAATTTAATATCAGATTAACTAGTTGTGTTAGGCATTTGGGTCGTGTCTTGTGATGCATGGCTTTAAGTGTTAGTTGTCGGGTTCTTAAAGCATATTAATGACTCAGATAAAAGCTAAACCACACAAAAGACCATGCAAGTGTGAAATTAGAGATTTTTCTTGAGTGGTTGTAATGTCCTTGGAGGTTAATTGTGCGCAGTAATTACGAGGAGACAGAAGTGACTTCTGCAACTACAGGGGCTCTTTTCTCAGCATCGTGTTTAGAGTCTTCGAACGCATCATTCTGAATAGACTGCAGACGCTTGATGGCAGAGTGTATGCAGATTCGTGGTGCAGGTTCCGCGCAGAAAGATCCACCAAAGAATTCCTCCCCGTCAGGCAACTGCAGGAAAAACGCTAAATGCAACACCAACCCTTCTTCCTGAACTTTATAGACCTCACCAAGGCGTTATATCTGGTCAGCAGAGATGGACTCCTCGCAAACCTGGCGAAGATTGGATGCCTTTCAAGGCTGCTAAGCATGATGCATTCCTTCCACGATGACATGAAAGGCACATTGCAGTAACATTGCTCAGTACTTGAAGTAATCAATCAGTTCACGTACCTCGGCTCTACCATCACCAACAACCTATCGCTGTATGCTGAGCTCAATACCTGGATTGGAAAGGGATCAACAGTTCTCTCGCAGCTGTCCCAAAGAGTTTGGAACAACCGTAATCTGACCCTAAACACTAAGATCTCAGCGTACCTTACCTGAGTACTAAGCACTTTCATGTATGCCAGTGAAACATTGACACTGTACATCTCACAAGAGAAACGACCGAATGCCTGTCATATGCGATGTCTCCGATGCATACTCGGGATCAATTGTAATGATCGAGTAACAATCAGTGTGGTGCTTGAACGTGCCAAGATTCTAAGCATGACCACAATCATCCGTCTACGTCGCATCAGACGGCTGGGTCATGTACGTCGGATCGATGACGGACAGATTCCAAAGACCTTCTTTATTCGGATCTTGCCTCTAGATAAACGTCGATAGGAAGGCCACTTCCCCGCTTCAACGATGTATGCAAGCACGACATGAAAGACCTTGACATCGATATCAAAACCTGGAAAGAGCGTGCTCTATACAGATCCAACTGATGACACTCGCTAATCACTTATTTGAAAGACGGCGAGGAAACGCTACGCTTTCTAGCTGATGAAAAGCGATCAACGAAGAAGAAGAAGCTGTTCTAACACAAACCAGACTCACCTTGCAAGTGCAGAAAGTGTATCGAGGAAAGCCACTCTTGTGTTGGGCTATATAGCCACTACAGACCATGCACAACCATCAACCGGGACATCTCTCATGGACGCACCTCCATCGACTCTCGAGACTAACTGATGCCAATAATTTACTAGTTAAAGGAGACTTTCATCGACTTTGCATATTGTCTTGAAGTCTTTGGAACTTGGGAATTTAGCACACTTGTAACCAATTTGACAAACTTTGGAATTAGGTAAAGAACAGTGAAGAGCGGTTAAAGCTAATATAGCAAGAAGATCATATGTTGCTATACAGTTTGGCTGCTAAGTAACACCTTTAAAAATATTTGACAAGGACCCTTCTTAACATGTTATCTCTAGAGGATAGTGTAGCCATGAAATAAGTCCTGATGAAATCAGGTAGATGACGAAGGTCTCGTAAGACACATGCCACAAAAAGACTATAACAAAGACCCATCTTTGACATTGTATCTCTGGGGGATAGAGATCAATTAACGAAAAATCTCCAGGCGAAATTCGTCGAGAGTAAACAATGAAATAAAGGATGCCCTATGTTAATATATTGTATCGATATTTCGTACTAGTTGAAACTTATTATAATGATTTTGATTTCAACGTAGTCGCCAACCACAGGACACCCAGTCTGCGACTCAACAATCCAGCTACTCAGCCGACGAAATGAAGCCAGAAAATCTGTCCCATTCGGGATCACTAGCCTTTTGAGAGATTCAGCGGGGTATCACTCCATATACAACGACATTACTAAAAAACCCGATTCAGCTACAACTACAATAATTTGACCCAATTAAAAGCCCACATTAGCAATTTTGAATTTCAACGCTTCCTTGGCGTTTCTTAGGTAGGTATGTATTCCAACAGTAGGCAATGTTTGGAGAATATTCCTTTACAGTATTTTGAGATATTTGCGGCTATATACAGGGAGTCGGGTAAAACAAGTATTTAAGAAGATTCTACATTACGTATACAGTTGGGAAAGTACTTACCACTTTAAAGAGCTTTGGCATGGACCCTTTATTGACATCTAATCTCTAGGATATAGAGTCCATCTACGAAGCAAGTCCTGACGAATTCATGGAGACTTAACAGCAAAACAAGGGGCGCCTAAGCGGGTACAGGATATGAAAAGCACGCAAATGTAATAACTATATAAATTGTTTGTACTGATAGGACCCTTACTTATAGGATTTTGATTTAAACGAATCTTATAATGTTTCGTAATATGGCCTCTTTCTAAACGCAGAAATTGTTTAAAGCAACTTCATCAAGCCGATTTCGAAAAACTTGTGAACTTGAAACTGTCTCTCAATTAGGTAGTGTTACAATGTTATAAATTCATCTGTATATTAAATAGTGGGATACTGCTATGAATCTGTCCATGACACAGTGGGACTAATGATGCGAATCTGTCCATGAAATTTGTAGCACTGATGATGTGAATCTAATTGTCTGTTCAGTTCTACCTACTGTACAATATTAATTCTTAATTACTTAATTCTATATCGTGTTTTAGATCTATTTATCTGGTATGCGCGGAAGTAAGTTTACATTGAGGTAAAAATTAAATTATGATGGCGAGTTAATTTTACATTATGATCTGGTTGTATTAATCTGGTAAAATGCAAAACTTAAATCTTAACTGCCCTCTAGTGTACTCTTGCATTTTAATCTTTGAAATTAAACAAATTCTGAATAAATATATTAAAATTGAAGAAGAAAGCATAACATTGATAAAGGACTCCAAACTACATGCATATGTATGTATGTATGTATGCATGTATGTATGTATGTATGTATGTATGTATGTATGTATGTATGTATGTATGTATGTATGTATGTATGCATGTATGTATGTATGTATGTATGACACGATGTGCATTAATCTATTTAACTATGGCTTTTTCTTTCTTTGTCTCCTCTTCCTTTTAAAGAATTCTAATAAAAAAATTCATAATTAAACTACGCATCATTTTCAAAATTTTGGAATGTAAAAATGAAATGCAGTATCGGTTGCTTTATAGACTGGAGAGTTTTATTTGGGATGTGTACATCGATTTGGCTATGGTTGACTTTGTTCCCACGCTAATCATAAATTGGGAACAATACTTTAGTTCTAATAGTCACTGGCAATTCATAGCTTTACGAAATCATCAATATATATCTCGCTGGTTACATTTAATCATTTTTTTTGGCTGTTTGAAAAGAAGCAGATCAAGGCATTCATATATTGTATTGTTTTTTAAATCGTAGACAATCACGCACTTTATTGCGTGCCTTACATTGTAGAACCAGAGGAGGCATGTAATATGAGAAGATAGTATTACCTGCTTGAAAGACTATGGTAGAAATAAAGCAAATTGTTGATTCTGTGATTAGTATATGTTAAATATGTAAATCTGGATTTTTAAGTCTAACAGAGGGGCCCCGAGTTCTAATGTGCCAAAAAGTCAGGAAACATTACCTGGTACTTGAGGTCATACTTTTACATTAAGGTGTGAATGTTGTTATGCAGTAAATGGTTAATTATTGTTGTTGCTGTTGTCGTTGTTGTTGTAGGGTTCCACGCCATTTTGCAGCACACAATATGCTATACATGGCGTCCAAAATTAACGGTGGAGGAAAATCCCGTTAAAACCGCCGGAAGTACCACCTACCCACTAGAAGCTACTGGCAAGCATTCTCACATACCCACATTGGCCGAATCTGAGACTCGAACCCAGGCCGAGAGTGGTGAGATGACAGTGATCCGTAACAAAAAGCGCTTCAGACCGCTCGTCCACTCGGGGCCCCTATATGGCGACTTACTTCTAGATTGTGACTTAGATGTAATTATTTGATACATGGGAACAATTTTACATTGAGGTATTAAAGCTAGTATTTGGTAAATGACGACTTAATTCTACATCAGGATCTAGCTGTAATTATTTGGTAAATGTGGACATAAATTTACATTGACGTTTAAATATAGCTATAATATTATATCATGATTTGTATGTAATTACTGATAAAATGCGGAACTTAATTTTATATTTGCTTCTAGTGTATCCTTGCATTTTCTGTCAGGTCAAAAGAAATAATTTATCTTTTGTTTTGGAATTTGAAAAAACAAATCTTGAACAAGTCTTTTAAATTGAAGAGGAAAGAACTTCCACTGAAAAAATAAGTACATACAGGTCTGGTGTATGTTGTTGTGGTTTAACGCCATTTTTTAGCACGAGATAGGTTATAACTGGCGGTCAGTATAAATTGTGGAGGAAGAACACGGGAAAACCCAGGAAAGAACCAAAGACCCACGATAAGCTACAGACAAGCTTTCTCACGTACTCACCTTGTCCGAACCCGGGACTAGAACCCGCGCGGGTAGAGGTAACGGTGAGCGCGTTAAACCACTCGGCCACTCGGAACCCCCGCCCCTATGTATGTATGTATGTATGTATGTATGTATGTATGTATGTATGTATGTATGTATGTATGTATGTATGTATGTATGTGTGTTTGTGTGCGTTCGTGCGTTTGTTGTTTGTTTGTATGTACAGGAATGTATATATATATATGTGTACGTCTGACACGATGTGCATTAACGTATGTGGCTAGGTCTTTTTCTTTATGTCTTTTATTTGTTTAATATAATTTTAATCACAAAATACCAATTAAACTATGCGTTTTTTTAAAAAAAATAATGATGGACAAATTAAGTTCAATATTTATTGTCGTGCTTACTGGGAATATTGATATGGGATGTGCTCGACGCCATGACATATTTTGCCTCACACTGTGGAGTCTGATTTGATTATGTAGACCAATCCGACAAGGTTTGTCGCATATACTGGAATGCTTGATTTGGATGTGTTCATTGCTGTGACATTTGTACCATTTGTTCCCATGCTAATCATAAATAGGAATAATACCTTAGTTGGTATGGTCACTGACAATTAATAGATTTATAAAGACAAAAATATTTACCCGGCAGGTGGCATTTGATCAGTTGTTTTGGATATTGTTAAACGAAGAGATCAATACATTGATGTACAGTGTTGTGATCTAAATTTTAGTCGATCACACACTTCATTAAGTGTTTTCATTGCTTAAGACAGACGAGGTTTGTAATATGAGAAGATAGTATAGCCTGTATGAAAGAGTATGGTGCCAATAAAGCAAACGGCTGATGTTTAGTTATGCATCGGTCGAATATCTCAGTTAGGGTATGTAAGTCTCACAAACGTGACGTATTGTGAAGCATCCAAAGAAGATGGAACATCCTCCACAACTCACTCCTGTAAGAAAACTTAATTTTCGAATTGACTGACATTCTGATTTAAAAGAAGCACATGAAAAGACATCACTTATACCATCACCACCCAGGAAACACATAAAAAACAACAAACACCCTTATTAATTTTCTATATTGACCATTAACTTTATTGGCATGGGGTGTAGTGTAACGAAGTGAAGTGTTCGCCACAGTGTCTGTATTATCAGATAGATAAATATGTGCTATAGCAAAGATTTTATGTAAACGGATATAAAATCTTCAATTCCTTATTTCGGTTGTCTGCTTTTGTTTCATTTAATGTTTGGAGGCTTTCCGCATAATCGAAGGGCTGAGTATTTGATTGTAAGAACATGTGTTGACCCAAATGTTGGTATTGGCAACATATTAAATTAATTGTGACGGAAACGTCATCTTAAATCATTATAATCAAAGTGGTAGAAGGGTAGACACTATTATTCGTTATTACTTTTTTTTCTTCACTCGTTATGTCCTAATTATAACACGAACAATCAGGCCGAAATGACATATATTTGAATAGTGAAACGGGAGTTGCATTGCTTCTAATATCTATAACTTTCATCTTTCAGTGTAATTGCCTCAGTTCATCCAGACGTAAGCCTAGAGCTACTTAAATTGGCATCAGTTAATGTAGATATCAGTCTAGCGCTATTTAATTGGTGTCGGATAATGTAGATTTCAGTCTAGTGCTTTTTAAATTGGCATCGGGTACTGTGGATTTCATCCTGGTGCTATTTAAATTTGCTTCAATTCATGTAGATTTTAGTCAAGTGCTATTTAAATTGGTTTCAGGTAATCTAGATTTCAGTCAAGTGCTATTTAAATTGGCGTCAGGTAACGTAGATCTTAGTCTAGTGCTATTTAACTTGCATCATGTAATGTAGATTTTAGGCTGTGCTATTTAAATTGGCATCATATCATGTAGATTTTAGTCTGGTGTTTTTTAAATTGCCATCAGGTAATGTATATTTCAGTCTAGTGATATTTAAATTGGCATCAGGTAATGCAGATTTTAATCATTTGCTATTTAAATTGGCATCAGGTAATGCAGATTTTAGTCAAACTAATTAGGAATACATCGATATTTGTTTCTGAAATTTCAAAAATTGTCGCTTAAAAAGGACTAACCTAAAACCAAATACGATAAAGGTCTTTTAAATAAAAACACAATATTTTAATATTGATATATTACAACACACTGTCTTAACTAAAGTTCAACCTATAGAAGCAGTGTTATATCAACTATCAACCATAGGTAAAATGTTCCACATGTGACTGCTTCAGTAACATGCCACCTTTAGTAATAAGTACTGATTGTATGTATGTATGTATGTATGTATGTATGTATGTATGTATGTATGTATGTATGTATGTATGTATGTATGTATGTATGTATGTATGTATGTATGTATGTATGTATGTATGTATGCTTGCATGCATGCATGCATGTATGTATGAATGTGTGTATGTCTGTATGTCTGCATGTATGCATGTATGTACGTCTGGCACGATGATCACTAGTCTATATTATGGGTTTTTCTTTGTCTCCTCTTAGTTTGAAAGGAATTTTAATCAATAAAAACATAATTAAACTACGCATCATTTTCAACATTTTGAAATGGAAAAAGGAAATGCTGCTTCGATTGCTCCATACACTAGATAATTTTATTTATAAGGTGTACATCGCTGTGGCTATGGTTGATTTTGTTCCCACGCTAATCTTAAATTGAGAACAATACTTTATTTCGAAAAGTCACTGACAATTCATAGCTTTACAAAGTCATGAATATATACCTGGCTGGTTACATTTAACTTATTATTCGGCTGTTTGGTCAGAAGCAGATCAAGGCATTCATATATTGTATTGTGATTTAAATCGTAGATGATCACGCACTTTATTGCGTGTCTTAAATTGTAGAACCAGAGGAAGCATGTAATATGAGAAGATAGTATTACCTGTTTGAAAGACTATGGTAGAAATAAAGCAAATGGTTGATTTCGAGATTAGTATATGTTAAATATGTAAATCTGGATTTTTAAGTCTAACAGAGGGGCCCCGAGTTCCAATTTGCCAACAAATCAAGAAATATTACCTGGCACATGAGGTCATACTTTTACATTAAGGTGTGAATGTTGTTATGCATTAAATAGCGAATTGTTGTTGACGTTGTTGTTGTTGTAGGGTTTCACGCCATTTTGCACCATACGATAGGCTATACATGGCGACCAGAATTAACGGTGGAGGAAAAACCCGTTAAAACCCCCGGAAAGTATCACCTAACCCTGAGAAGCTACTGGCAAGCATTCTCACATACCCACAATGGCCGAATCTGAGACTCGAACCTACGCCGACAGTGGTGATGTGGCAGTTATCCGTAACAAAAAGCTCTTTAGACCACTCGGCCGCTCCGGATCACTACATGGCGACTTAATTATACATTGTGATTTAGATGTAAGTATTTGGTACATAGGGACAATTTACATTGAGGTATTAAAGTTAGTATTTGGTAAATGGCGACTTAATTCTACATCGGGATCTAGGTGTAATTGTTTGGAAATTCGGGCATTACTTTATATTGACGTTTAACTGTAGCTATGAGGTATAATGCCGACGTAAGTTTATATTATGATTTGTATGTAATTACTGATAAAATGCGAACTTAATTTTATATTTACCTCTAGTGCACTCTTGCATTTTCTGTCAGGTCAAAATAAATAATTTTATCTTTTGTTTTGGAATTTAAAAAACAAATCTTGAACAAGTCTTTTAAACTGAAGAGGAAATAACTGCCATTGGAAAAAATAAGTACATGCAGGTCTTGTGTATGTTTTTGTTGTTGTTATAGGGTTTAACGCCATTTTTCAGCACGAGATAGGCTATAACTGGCGGTCAGTATAAATAGTGGAGGAAGAACACGGGAAAACCCAGAAAAGAACCAAAGACCGACGAGAAGCTACAGTCAAGCTTTCCCACGAACTTACCTTGTCTGAGCCCGAGACTAGAACCCATGCAGACAGAGGTGACATGGCAGTGATCCTTAACTTGAACGCGTTAAACCACTCAGCAAATAGGGACCCTCGCCCCCCCCATGTATGTATGTATGTATGTATGTATGTATGTATGTATGTATGTATGTATGTATGTATGTATGTATGTATGTATGTATGTATGTATGTATGTATGTATGTATGTATGTATGTATGTATGTATGTATGTATGTATGTATGTGTGCATGTGTTTGTGTGTGTGTGCGTGCGTGCGTGCGTGCGTGAGTGTGTGTATGTATGGATGTATGTATGTGTGTCTTTGTGTGCGTGCGTGCGTCCATGTGTGTATGATTGTATGCCTCGACGTCTGTTTGTCTGTTTGTTTGTATGTACACGAAGTGATAGGTGGGTGTACGCTATTCTACGCTATTCCTTTTTATTTCTTCACTTGCTATGTCCTAATTATAACACGAACAATGAGGCCTAAATTACATATATTTGAATAGTGAAAAGGGAGATGCATTGCTTACTATATATATAACTTGCTTCTTTCTGTGGAATTGTCTCAGGTCATCCAGAAGTAGAGCTATTTAAGTTGGCATCAGATAATGCAGATTTCAGTCTAGTGCTATTTTTTGGAATCCGGTAATGTAGATTTCAGACTAGTGCTATTTTTTATTGGCATCAGGTAATTAGATTGCACACTAGTTCTATTAAAATTAGTATCAGAGAAAGTAGATTTCAGTCTAGTGCTATTTATATTCGCATCAGGTAATGTAAATTTCAGTCTAATGCTATTTATATTGGCATCAGGTAATGTAGTTTTCACCCTGGTGCTGTTTAAATTTGCTTCATTTCATATAGGTTTAACTCCAGTGCTATTTAAATTGGTATCAGTAATGTAGATTTCAGGCTAGTGATATTTTAATTGGCATCAGGTAAATTTTAGTCTAACTAATTAAGAGTACGTCGATGTTTTTCAGAAATTTCAATAATTGTCGGTTAAAAAGAACTAACCTAAAACAAAATACGATAAAGGTCTTTTCAAATAAGAAGCAGAAGAGTTTTAATATTGTTATATTATAATAGTCTTATCTATTTAAGACTATACTGTCGTCCATCGGCTATATTGTAAAAAAAGCTTTTTAAATGGTGTACTTAAATTTTATTGCTGACTACATTATGTTCAATCATTCACTAACTACCTGGGCGCTAACATCGATGTATTCGACATATCTTCAAATATGTAATTGAATCATGCCTTAAATATGTCGTATTTGTCAAAGTGTGACTTAAGGAACAAGGTTGGTGATAGGCGTATATAATTTCTATACGTTTATTGTGAAAATGTTGTTTATTATGGAAACAGGTATAGGTTCCTTATTGTGGGTTCATTACAAATTGCATACCTCTGTTGTGTGGATTCTATATATGGCATGAGAGTGGTAACTTTCGGTAAATTAAATGAGTGATTTCTTTTGAACAGTTATAGAAGTATGTTCTTAGTATGAACTTTGAGAATTATAGCTTTCATCGGCTTTTGTTTATATCTAACCACATATATTATTTCCAGTGGTTGGGGTTAGGAATTACCGATTTGCTACTAATCCTAAAGTCTTTATCCAAAATAGGATATTGACAAAAGTTGTTTGTAAATAATAATAATAATAATAATAATAATAATAATAATAATAATAATAAAAACAATAATTATAATTATAAAAAATATTATTATTAATAATAATAATAATAATAATAATAATAATGAATGGTTAGAAGACAAGTAAAGATTACAACTATAACTGACGATCGAATGTTTTATGTTCGACCCCATCGAAAACAAGCACAGCAAACATATTTATCAATTTACCACACTGTATAGAATTACAATATACAAATGAATTAATATAAACTATTTTTAGAGCCATATACAGTGTTGATGTATTAAGAGGTTCGTATGTGGTGTCTGCGGTTCCGGGTTCGATTATCTGAGCCGTTAATTGTAAAAGTCAGTCGTATGTCACATTGTATGGCGGTATCATCTCTGTTCTGAAGTTTCTTCTAATAAAATACCACTTGTTACGATTCAAACGACATTCATACATATCTAACATAGAAAGATATTTGTACTTTATATTTTGCTGGTTTAACGGCACTTTGAACAAAGCATTGGCTAGGTCATGCCGTGGAAAGGTTAGCTATATCACGTTCTCATGGACACGCCATGACATTCCGAATCTGGCTGCCCTGTGCTAGTGTCGAACGCGTTACCAATAGATTACAAGTCAAACATTCAACAAATTGATATATCAATGCTACCTATACAAAAAGATAAACGGTCAAAGGATTTTGTATAAATAAGGCTTAATATAAAGATAAAATTACTTGACATTAATCAGACTTGATTCTAAGATAAGCCGTAACAAAAGACTTCGTATCAATAAGGTTTGATACAAAGATAAGCCTTAGCAAAGGACTGGTTATAATCTTGATACAATATTTTTGTCTCTTAAATATGCGACATAAATTTGAACTGCGGTTTTTGTGTTATTATCAAATAATGTTGTGGTTGAAATTGATAGGTTGATTCAGTTTATTTGCTGGATACCGATTTCACAGAATATGCATTTCACAAGAAAACAAAAGGCTCAAAAAGTAATAAAATATCACAGAAAATGGATCTTTCTTGTCAGGGTGGCATATTTAGGAAAAAGTGTTGACTGATGTAATTTTTGTGGCAAAGCTCAATATCGTTATCTTTTTATGTTGCATCAATAAGCTTACTATTTCATTAATCTGATCCAATCGAAGATCTTTGAGAGCGAAGCGTCTTCTAAGAACTGCAAAGTTTTGTAGCATTCCTTGCTTGACGCCATATTTTGTTACTATTCTTCCAATGTTAAAAGATATCATCTCATTTAAACTCAAAAACCGTTGTGTTGTTATTTTTTCAATCTCATTGCAATAATCTCGTAACATCAATTGTCTAGAGCTTTCTAGCGTTGGCAGTTTAACTTCATTAATATCGTAGTACAAATCAAATTTTATATAAATTCTTGCTGATTCAATTTCATTAAAAAAATTCTGAAATACTCATATAATCAACCATAGACGTCATATATGCAATTGCGTTTGTGGATTTGTCAATATGCATGACAAAGCATTTAACATAGACAACGATTAAAGGATCATTAACATAAAAAGTACATGGCACAAAGTATATATGTAAAGGGTACGATAAGTAGATTAGCTAGTTAGAATTGGGAGTGCAAGTTATGATATGAATTATATATATTACATGCCTCTCGCTTGTAAATGACTGACGAAGTGTGAATAAATAAAAGCACCAAGAACCGCGGATGGTTTTATATTGTCTTAAAAAAAAAGAACATTGAGGATATAAGTAAGTTTGAACGAATGATTATTATAAATGGATGGATATTTAAATTGCATGATGTATGTCAAGACAAAACCAAACTTAATTCGGCTTGGAAAAAAAAATTAAATATTATGTGGAAAGGGTGCACGTGGAAACCGTGATTAGACAACATTGTTTCAGCACGTTGAAAGATGATTATTTACAATGGGATACAAAAATAAAAACCAAACAAATCAAAGACGAATTAATTGATTCCCAGCATAATAAAAGATGGCTGAAAGACATATTCATATTAAATAGCCGCTTGATAAAATGAGTGTCCATATACGTCAAGCGATGATAAAAATTATAATATTGGCACAATCGAAACAAATATGCATTTTTAGTGGAAGAATTATAATGCGACTGTTAAACCGGGGTAAATGATCGAGGAAAAAATCAAAACAAATACAAAATGCATAGATTTTAGGTGTGTTACATAAATGTGATTTAAAATGTATTGCTGTGGAAACAACGAACAGATTAGAGAAAACTAAGTATGAAAGTGATCCTTACAAAACCTCACCGTCCTCTGCAAGGAGATAATTACGCTGAGCATGCCGTAGTTTGAGGCGAAATCGCAGTACTACTGAATTATATATATGTGAAGGCCGAATAGCCGCGATTTGCCAATATAATTGAGTGATAAAAGGGTTAACCCAGAAATGCCACTGTACTAAGAAGTAATCGCTATAACGTTTTTCGTATGCAATTTAATTGGATTAGAGACAGAATGACAAATAATGCAAACGATGAAGCAGATGTAGTCTATTAGAATGAGAGCTATGCATGTCACCTCAAGTAATAATGACATTAGTACGCTAATGAATTATTAGTTTAAAGGCGCGATTGGTGGGAATTTAATAGAAATAGCAGCAGAGAGGGTGAACCCTACAACTTTTCAGACAAAAAATAGATTGAATCCTTAAAACAGCAAATAGAGCCTTCCTTCGAAATCTCATATTTTAACAAAAAAAAAGAATGCCTCCATTTGGCAAACGGAGACTTTACGATTTTTCAATCAATTTTGGTCGCAAAGTCGTTGTCATCCACCCTCTCTGCTGCTGGAACTTTCAGTTCTGGTTAATAAAAATAATAAATGATTTCAACCAAATATTTGATCGAGTCCGATACGATATCGTGTCCGAGGATCATGTAAATTTATTGTTACAAATCCATGCGGGGTTGACTGAGCATGACTAAAGAAATTTTTAAATTGATTGAAATCCATATCGGAACACCATGTCTGCCAAATATTTCGTAGCGTATGAGTATCAACTCCGTTGAATACAGCAAGAATATTACAGTTATCTCTGATCACTTTTGGAATCTGAGTGTAGCGTTGAGTGACATATACCACATCAGTGTTTTTGTGACGCCCCCGGGAAAATATTCTAGCTGGGTTTTTTTGATTGTCTAACATCACATCGTCGTATACGACTAAATTGTTAATGCTCCCATCAAGGTCATCCACGGATGGCGCCTCGTCAATATCAGTTATAAAATCAATGGTATTCTCACCTTTAATTTCTGATGCATTCTCGTTAAAATCCTTTAACACTTCATAGCATCGTTGATCATCTACGCTAGGAGCAATTAAATACAACTTATCCCACTTCATCCATCTCATTATTAAATTGAGCAGCAATTGAGTCTTGCCGGATCCAGATGGCCCGATTATAATTGCACGGATAGAGTTTGGTAGCGCTGCATGATGCTTAACTGGTTCTCTTATTTTAGTCGCTGAAAAATCAATTATATTCATATCTCTATACATAAATTATGGATCTATATTGTGTGAAGTGTAAAACGCGTACTAGCACAAATGATGTGACGACGGTTACAACTAAAAATAACAGATCAGCACTAACTGGTAGATGTGCAACATGTGGTATAAAAAAGTTTAGATTTATTTCTACAAAATCAAAGATTTTACAATCCGGAGATGTTTTAAAAAAAAAAACGAGGAGGTGATATCGCAGCCAAATTGGCAAAGCTCCCTGGAACCCCATGGGCAAAGTACCCCGGAGAAAAGCACCTTCCAGGATATAGCTACTGTGGTCCCGGAACACGATTAGATATCAGACTTGATGATCAAAATCAACCTCGATCCGGCGAGTATCCGATAAACGCTATTGATAAGGCGTGTCATGCTCATGATGTTGCATATAAAAGCAGCAATCTGCAAAACAGGCATCTCGCGGATGTGAAATTAATTCATGCGTTAAATGCTATTCCTGATAAATCTTTTAAAGAAAAGTTGGCTTCGTGGTTGGTAAACTCAGCTATGAAAGGCAAATTGATGATGGGTGCTGGTAATTAATAATATGGAATCAATTTATTATTCCCCAAGAGGATACTGGAGGGGTAAATCAGCAGTCCATAAACTCGCTAGCGCTGCAAAAGTGAAAAAAACTACAGCGGCGGATTGGTTATCCAAACAGGCACTGTGGCAAATTTATCTACCACCGCCTAAACAAATTCAATTCTCGCATTTTGATGTGACTGCTCCTAATGAAGTTCATCAGGCTGATATATTATTTTTGCCACATGATCGTGGTTACAAATATGCGTTAACCGTAGTTGATATTGCAAGTCGATACAAAGAAGCAGAACCGTTAAAAACAAAATCAGCCACTGAAGTTGCTTCTGCATTTGAAAGGATTTATCGACGAGGTCCTCTGCACTGGTCAAATCTATTGCAGGTTGATCCTGGCAAGGAATTTCAAGGCGCTGTTTTATCAGCGATGAAACATCACAATGTCACCATCAGACAAGGACATACTGCACTACATCGCGATCAGGCAATTGTTGAACGATTTAATCGGACTCTTGCTGAACGGTTATTTGGATATCAATACGCGAAGGAGTTTATTCAGGATAAAAGATCCCGTGAATGGGTTAAGAGATTACCAGCTGTGATTACCGCGCTCAATAACGAGATTACTCGAACAATTAACATGAAACCTGTCAACGCGATTAAGAAAACGTCTATACCAAAAATGGAAATCCAAGGAATTTCACCCAAAAAAATTTCTAGAAACGCTAGCGTTTCCCAACCAATTCTTGGTAGTAATGTCACTGTTAGGTATTTATACGAACCAGGAGAGCTTGAAGGTGGCAGAAAAAGGGCTACCGATCCTATTTGGAGTGTTACTGCACACAAGATATCTACTATAACACGATCTACGGGTAGACCTCCAATCTATAAACTGGATTCAACTGCCCCTCAACGAGGATTTACTCGACAACAACTACAGGTAATTCCCGAGGATACTCAATTACCACCGCGGGGTCTTAATTAGCGCCGTTGCGTCTGTTGCACTCAAGACAAGTCAACATCACATTGTTTCTGACATGACCGAGACTGTTATTTTTTCTGTCTACGGTAAATTGGCGAGGATCTTTATCCGAATACTGCCAACGCATTATACAATTGCAACTCGCGCAGTGATTATTCTGTTGTTGTTTCAGCATAATTATTAATTTAGCATCAATGTCAAATTCTCGTTGTTTTTTTTTGTCTTGTTGTTTGTAACCGGAGAGTTTTTTTATTAATGATGCTAACATCAACGATGCTTGCATCATCCATTGTGGTGTCATCATCGCCACCAATGATTTCATCATCGCCTGACTCTGTCAGGACAACTCTTCGAAGCTGATTTATTCTTCGTACTCTGGATACTGCGAGATAGACTAAATTCGACCATTCGATGCGATTATCTACCATCCAAACAATTGTATCCGATATAGTTAATCCCTGTGAAGAATGTATCGTCGCTGCGTATCCTAGCGTCCATGGGGATTTATTAGCACGCAATGCATTTTCGACGACGTTGATATCAACCAGCACAATATCATTTAACACGAGAATCTGCTTTTCACTCTTCCCTGGAATATCAACTTCTATATTCTGCTTTCGTGTATCCGAAGGCCTATAACACAACGGTACTGGAAGTGTTGCAAATTTTTCTTTATGCGTTTCAAATAACTTCATCTGAAGTGTGTCTCTGACTATTTTTCTACTTGCAATTATCAAATCGGTTGGTCTCCACGCTCCCCAAAAATCATTCATGGAAGTTATCCGGCTGTAATCTAATCAGTGCTTTGAATTCGCGTAATTGTTCATCAAGTGATCTATAATCAGTGGTAATTTCTTCATAGTAGTCTACAAAACCCTTTAGCCATTCATGTGGAGATGCACCGACAAATGGTGGTGGTTGGCCGTGATCACCGCACATGACGACTTTTGTGTTTTTGTTTAACAACCATTCGAGAAATGTTTGTAATACATCTAATGACACTGTGCATATTTCATCCCAAATTATGATTTCAGGAATGAATTTATCACCCATACGCTCAGGAGTCCATTTATCACCCTTCCATCGAAAGAAACTGTGATAAGTACAGGCATTTACCCCTCGCTGTATCATCTCTCTGGCGAGTCTGTGAGTCGGTGTTAACACAATCATGTTTGACCGACGATATAATTCAATTGCACGAGTTGTCTTTCCTGACCCACCACAACCGTTTAAATAAACTGTCTTGTATCTACATATTGGATCAGATACCGGTGGTGCATTAGAAAATTCTGATTGAATCTCATCGCATTTTAAGTACTTTTCATCCATGGTAACATCTGCCGATTCACAATACTCATGTAGCGTCTCCTTTTTAAATCTCCAACATCCCCACGCTTCCTCCTGGGATGTGAATTTAGCTACATCTGATTTGTATTTATTGTGTATATACATCGAATCAGTAGCTACTCTAACCGCGGTATTAGGAAATCTATTTATCATCGAAAATAAATTGATAGAAGCATAAGCTAGCATAGAACTTCTCAAATGTGTGTACTGGGAATTATATCCATCACAGTAGGTAACAACTGTACCCAATTTTTCACCATTGGATAGAAAAGCATCCTTACGGGATACAAGTTTTCCCTGTTTCGTTAAATCCGTTACAAGAAAATCGTATTCAGCGACGTCTATGATCAACCGCGAGGAAAATTTTGCATTGTCGTATCTTCCACCCTGGGTAAATTTACCGATTATTCTTCGTCCAAAATCCTTTGCTTGTTCTTTTTTAATTTCAAATAACTTCTTAGACCAATTCATGATTTGTTCTTCATTGAAATTCTTTGAAATTGCTTTGCAATTTCCATTTCCATCTGAAAACTGTTTTCGCAGTTCGCTAATTATACGATCTAGATCGGGTTGTGGTAGCCAAACTTCTTTCTGAGCTCGATAGCATATAATAGCTTCGGAAACAATCAACGATATCAGCATGCCACAATCAATCATATATCGTAGTAACACTATTGGCATCCAGGCCTTTTCAGATATATGTCTACCAAGCCAAACATAACTACACGGATGTAACCCTGTAGCGAGTTCAAATGATATCACACGAGCGAATCCGGTTAAATCAAAATCAGGTAATGGCCCATTAATCGCAACACGAGTCATTTCATGCGTGGGGTGTCCAAATCGTTTAAAATAGTTACTACATTCTCCATACCCGAGAAAACTTCCAGGATAACACGCGGATATATCAATTGAAATCATACCGTCACGATGGTATTTTGTATTCCACAGTCCTCCATGACCGCATTCCACGCAACTCAATTTAACGTCCTCGAGAAAATCACTTCGTGTTGGACGCCATGAGTTTTTTTCTCTTGCGAAGTGAGCTACCACTGATGGAATAGTAAAACTATCCGTCAATAGTTTTTCATGGGAACTCTCCGGTGAAAAATCATTAGCGATTTTCTCATTATGTTATCTAATTCTTCAACGCGATATAATTCACCATTTGGTCTTACAAATTGATCAAATCCTGATTCGGAACCAGCACTACTAAGTAACCACACTGACACAGGATCATCTTTACACAACGCATGAATAGCATCAAATAATTTCTCTTCATAGAAAACATCCCCGACGAATTCCCCGGAAAATTCCGGGGGGATATATCTCACGGTTCTATCTCGTGGAAATATTGTTACTGCAGGTGTCCACGCGTGTTCGTTATGATCAATAATTTGTATTGGAGCTCCATTTTTGTTATATTTCGGTTCGTATAAAACTTCTCCGGTTATCGTCATAACGGTTATTGGGAATCTTAATGATGTTTCTAATTTAGCTATATCAGAAATCTTTGCACCGTGCTGTTTCACTGTCAGTTCCCATTCGGTTATTTTCCTACGTCGCAGATCAGTTAGTTTATTTCCTCGGGATGCATTTGTGAAGTGTTCCATTACCCGTGTTGCTACACAATTGAGCCTTGACGAAGTCAACGGTGAATATTTCATAGGAGCTAGTTTTGCAATATCGGGTTTATCATTTAACGGATATATCCCATAAACAATTGCTGTTACGGGATAAGATCTCTCGTAGTATGGTTTGTCAATTCCAGTTAGAATTCCTGGTTTGGAATCTCTACTTACAATGACAGTTTTTTTATCCTTGAGGATTGGTTCAAATTTATCCCTGATAATCCATTTGCCTTCGACTTCGATAATGAATTTTATTCTGAAAAAATACTTTTGTTGGGAATTGCTTTGTTTGGGAATTGCTTTGCTTGAAATCTTTTGGATTTCCACCTTTGGATTTCCACGTTTGGATTTCCATGATAAAATTCTTCGAATTTCCCCTTTGGATTTTACGCCAAGGTGTGAAATTATCACAGCTGCTCTTTCATCGTTCATAGTAGCATCGATGATGGGTACATTGACATCTTCATCAATAATTCGAAATGTCGACCAACAGTATGCTGCACCGTCTCGGTAGAATTCATTAAAACACTCCTTGATTTTACCCAGTATAGTTCTATCACCGATTAGACGTTTTGGTGTATCAGAGACTCTATCAAGATTGAATTTAGTATTTCTCCAAGGTTTGATTTTCGATAATCTTTGGAACTCCCTATCAAGATTGAATTTAGTATTTTTCCAGGGCTTAATTTTTGATAATCTTTGGAACTCCCTATCAAGATTGAATTTAGTATTTTTCCAGGGCTTAATTTTCGATAATCTCTTGAACTCCTCCATGTTATAATTAAAACAAGTATTTAAATAGAAAAATATAGTATAATGAATCACTGCAAGTGGCTTATGATTGGATCAACAACCCCGTGTAACAAATCATGCAGAAGTGAATTCTGTGGGTATCATATGCAAAGCGTTAGAAACGGTTCAAAAGGCCCTCTCCCATGCCTCCAATGTGGGGTGGGTGTTAGAGGAAAATCGCAATTATGCCTTGCTTGTGGGGGTAAACGATACAGGGAACTAAAACGCTATTATGACAAACGAATCAATGACTCCGTCCTTGATAAAATCAAGGACAAAATCATCAAAACCCCTCAAGATTATATCCAGAGATTTATAATTAAAGCAGATAATAAATTAGACAAGTAGTATTATTATACAAATGAGACAAGATTTCAGACCTCATCCAGTGCTTGTTAATTACGAAGCCTCCAGTGATGGTGTTGTCAGGCACCGCAGACTAAAAAAACCGATTGGATATCTGAATAATATGGGGTATTTGTTGTTTAGTGCTAGAAATAAAACATATCTCTGTCACAGAATTATTTTTGAATGTCATAACGGATTAATCGAAGACGGATTTGTGATTGATCACATAAATGGCGTGAAGACTGATAATTGTCTTGAGAATTTCAAGCCGTCTCACAAAGTCTGAATTCAAAATTAGGTGGAACCGGCAAATATGCCAAACACCCCAAGGGTGTTAAATCGTTTGATTTAGAAACCAGCGAGGAGAGAATCTTTCATTCGATAAACGAAGCCAGTAGATACTTTGACATTTGCATGCCTTCAATTCGATTTGTTGCAGAAAATTTAATTAAAACATCTCTGTCTAAAAAAAATGGTCATAAAATAAAATTCGTATACACCTGAAACTATTTAAGGGAGATAAATCCTTTATGGATAAATCCGCTGCATTTACACTCTACCTACTAAGTTCCCTTGTATTATGACGTCAAAGGAATTTGTCGCCTGCTATATTACCTGTATACCTTGACTAGGCGCGCCCACGTGACTGTAATGGAGATATAATACACGAGTTTCGATAGAGAATAAAACTTTTTATTGTCGCTTGTGGGCTAAAACTGCATTATTTAAATAGTTGTATTTTTATTTATCTACATATCTCATGTGTGGGGGTGGGTGGACTAGCAGTAAAGCAGACAGCTAACTCGTTCTTTTCAGTACAAAAATTCTTTATAATCTAACGCATTACCTATGTTCGCTCAGCCGGAACGCGAGTGTTTCCTATTCATTGAAGTAGGTGGGCGTGGTTAAAATTTCTTGTATCTGTAATGGAGATATAATACATGAGTTTCGATAGAGAATAAAACTTTTTATTGTCGCTTGTGGGCTAAAACTGCATTATTTATTGAAGCTAACTCGTTCTTTTCAGTACAAAATTTTTTATTTATCTACATATCTCATGTGTGGGGTGGGTGGACTAGCAGTAAAGCAGACAGCTAACTCGTTCTTTTCAGTACAAAAATTCTTTATAATCTAACGCATTACCTATGTTCGCTCAGCCGGAACGCGAGTGTTTCCTATTCATTGAAGTAGGTGGGCGTGGTTAAAATTTCTTGTATACAGCTTTTTGTGATGCATTTTTGTCTAGAGAATTAGAACAGGGAAAATATACGCTATTATTTAACAACAGTATTATTTTGTTTAATGTTTCATTTAAAATATTTGTCTCATTTAAATGTTTTGAAACAGCATTAATAAGTAATAAGGAAATAAAATAACACACTCGTGAATCAACGCTGCTGGATTAGTCGCCTTATATAGCATATGAAAGGTAGAAAGCTGGGGCTTTCGAAGGCCAATGCGACCGATCAAAACTAACTCACGCCATTTAACTCGGGCGTGTGGTTGTCTTTTGTTCACAATCATGCAACCGGGTTAATTTAATTGGGTTGCTTTTGATTGGTTGGTTGGCCGTAGAAAATCCGCCCCGTCGTTTCATGTTTGTGCTGTCTTGTGCCGTCCCCACATCATATATGTATGCCTAAAATTTGCCACAACACTCGAGTGGAGATATATATGGCATTGTGACGTCACCCCAAGCATATCTTCTGGGCGGTCTAAGATGGCGTTTGCCACCTTAGGCCTCCCGCCGGAGATGTATGTTTCGGGTCCCCTTGGGCTTACTTGGATGCGAAGGCAACCAAGGAGTTCCAAAGATGTGTTGTCGTATATGTAACCTCTGGGTCTCTCTGACGTCATAGGGCGCCAGCGAGATTGCCAAATGAGTGTTTCTCAAAGTTAAAAAATAACGGGGTAGTATTATCTGAAGATCTCGACGCTGACAAGATTGCTTCGGAATATGAAGAAATTGAGTATCAGTCTAGTAAGGGTCGTTATGTTTTACCCAAGATGTACAGACTCGTGAAAGGAATTCAAAAGTCCATTAATGCTTGTTTGTACGGTAACGACATTAATTTATTTATAACGCTATTTAACACCGTTGAAGCAATACGTCAAAAGCTCGGCCAAGAGTATCAAAAACGAGCTGAAATTAGTTCTAAGGTTCGTGATCTTAGAAAAATGTTAAACGAGGAAAAACCCGTATCTTAACCACGTGAGTGATAGGCTTTTCAGTAATTTTTATTAAAAAATATTTTTTTTTAGCGTTTTTTGCAACACTCACATAGGATTTTCTCCTGAAAGGATACTCAGCAGTCTAGACTTGCCCATGCAGTTATGTGCATAATGGATGATCTGGTCGTAGTAGCAAGTAATCACCGCGACGCCTCCATTTTTACGTAGTTGTTCTTGTTGCCGCGTCGTTAACACAAATCGTTCATCACCGTTCTCAGATATTACAATTCTGAAACCCCCAGCGATGTTATTTCTGAAACATTCACGGATAGCGTCGTACAGTTTAACCCTGTTGAAGATGGATACGTTAGCTTGATGGTACATTATTTAATAACTAAGTTATTTAATTGTGATGGAAACCCAAAGGGTTTTACATTTGAAAAATTAGTTCATAAACAATATATGGTAGGTGAATCACTTACAACTAGATTAGCCCGAGAGCGGCTAGCAGCAATTAAAAAGTTTATACCGGTTCGAGACAGACTTCGCGAGAAACTTCAACAACGATAACAAGCGCAGACTGACTTTTCTGTGTCAAGTGAACAACTGTTTACTCCGATAACAAGTGCGACCAAAGATGTGAAAACAGCAACTGAACGAGCAATATACGGAGATATTCCTAAGGAAGGCAAGCGACGAGAAGTGCCTGTTCTTGGTGTGCTTGAAAAGATATCAGCAGAGACCAGACAAACACGCGCAGGAATACAACAGCTATCCAGTGATATAAAAACTCAGCGCGAAATTGAAGAACGCGAAGGTGCAGCTGCAGGAAGAGACTATTCACCTGAGAATATATTTACAGTCGCAGCATTAAATGAAATTGAAGGAATCCGAACGGATTACGAATTAGCTGATTTTGCTAGAGAAAATTTTCCAAAGGGTAAGAGAGAGAATTTTTTAAAGGACGAGTTTAAAAGTTTTATAAAAAGCAAAGACACTTGGGCATCAAAAATATATTTAACGAAACACGGCGGGGATAAAATCTCAGCGTTGCAGCACCCTGGTTATGGTTACTTTCTAGCTGCGGTTAAAGGCGGTCCACAACCACCACGTTATACGGAGGATCCAATCCCGGAAGAAATAGACATAAGAGCAGAAGCCGGTTCTAAGAAAGCAAGTGGAAAAGGATATTCGATTAGAAATCCAAATGATTTCAACGCTGGAGTCTTTGACTCTACCGTGACATGCCCTGGTAACATTCTAAGTGATATATCACGGTTAGAGGTTCTCATCGGAGGGAAACGAGCCGGAAATAACTCCGTCGAGATAATTAACGAGGCCGCTGATATCTGTAGACGATTATTTGCCGGCGGTATCATGGACATTGATGTATATCGAGAACTTATTGCTGAATTAGTTGAAAATCACAGAGACGCACTACGTTATGATGAAAATCTTATGGATGTAAGCGATTGATCATTAATTGAAAAACTACTAGTTTTATAACAAGATGATTATACACTACAACCATGATAAACCAGTAAGCGTCTACGTGGTGAACTCACGATTGCCTGTTTATAGAGCATATTACGGAGATGGTTTCGGCAATACCATTGCGGGGTTATTTACAAGAATGGCTCCCAAGGTGGCGCCGTTAGCTAAACAATTATCAATGAAAGCCATTGATGTAATTCGTGATAAGGGTATTGGCAAAATCGGAGATCTCGCCGGAAAAGCGTTTTCTGCCGCGAAAGATAAAATAGCATCATTAGTGAGACGCGGAAAATCCCAAGGATTTTCAAAGAAACCGTTACCGTCTACAGCGGAAATGCCTGCAAGTGTTAGTAAAATTATAAATAACGCAGTAGATGAAAAACTAACGCAATTGACTTCGTCACAATTGACAGCTTCACCAGTAACAGATAGCGCTATCATGAACGCGATAGCAGGAAGTGGTTTGAAACAAAAAAGAAATTCGAAGAATTTTCAACGACGATGATTACAAAGATAAAATTGCTTTGCAATTCACCAATTGAAAACGCTAGTAATGTTATAAATGTTTAAACGAACAGCTGATCCCGCGTTAGATATGGAAGCCCCAGTGCGCAAAGACGATTCCGTCCGCGATTATCAATACTATTCCTATCATGCAATACAACCCGACCTACGATCGCGAATTGAACTTCAAGTTCAAGATACCAGTAAATACTTTTTGCCGTGTGAAGCATTTATCGAAGTAGAAGGAAAACTTGTAACAAATGTTCCAGCTGATACCCCATATGCAAATGATTCAAATATCCGAGTTGGTTTCGTCAACAATGGTATAATGGCGTTATTTGAAAGTGCAAGATATCTCATTGATGGAAAAGAAATTGAATCAATAGACCGTGAAGTTGATGTTGCAACAACAATAATCGGGCTAGCAAGATACTCCGATGATTATACAAGATCGGCTGGTCCATCTATGATGTTTGCAAAGGATACTACAGATAACGCTGACCACCTTCAATACATTAAAGTGTTAACACCGCAAGACACTTCAGTTGATAATCAACGAGAAGCAACTAATCCAGAACGTCGAGCTAGACCCGGAGCTGCGTTTGATATTCTCGGAGGCGTTAATGGTAATTTCAATTTAGGACTTGCAACACGAGTAGCAACATTGCAAAGACAGCAGCGATATTTTTCATGTGCGATTCCACTCCATCATATATTTGGATTCTGCAGAAATGTAAGAAAAGTCATCTATGGAGCCAAACACACAATCGCGTTAGTGCGAAAAGGCAATGACAATGATGCAATTTGGCGTACTGGTGCCGATGAAGGTAAAGTTGTTTTGAGTAAAATAGTATTATGGATGCCAGTAATGACTCCATCAATTACCACGGAAGAGCGGCTACTTTCATTTATGGAAACAGGTGGTAAATCATTGCTAAGTTGGCTAACAACAACGACTGATGCTAAAGAGGATAATGTTAATGGTACATTTACATGGCACCTGGCATCAAAACAAGGCGTTTCAGCTCCACGTCATATATTTATTGCGCTGCAGAATAGGAATCGATTAGGTTCCCAAGAACGCAGTCATATGATATTTGATCGGTTAGGGGTAAGTGAGGTTTCGCTGAGAATAAACGGACAACAAGAACCATCTGAGGATATACAGCTTAATTACGGAAACAACCAGATAGCACGTGTGTATCATCGGATGCTGTCATATATGGGTCGTGATCAAAATGTTGATACTGGTTTGCAAATATCTCAACTCGATTTTAAGAACTTGTATCCAATTTATTACTTTTCACTGGAACATCTTGATTTAACAAGGCAATCCGTTGTTGACATACATTTTAGGGCTCGTATAGATCCTGGTGGTGTTGATTATAGAGCGGTTGCTGTTATTCTCAGCGACAAATCAATGTTGTTAGAAGGGGCTGGCGGACGAATGAGAATCGTTGATGCACCAGTGGAAAATCTGTAAATGAAACTTGAAGAGTTTCCAATTAGATCAATTGAAAGCATAAATGTGTTTTACAATAAAATGACATATAGTGTTGTTAGTGTCAAGCTGACTGATGGTCAGGTCAAGAAATTGCGATCAAAATCCGCTAAAGAATGTGGAACCACAATAACGTTAAAACCAGCTCAGATGTCCGGCGGTACACATAAAATATCATTAACGGATCGTCAAATAAAACATTTCAATGATGCAATGAAAAAAAAGAGAGGAGTTCAAATAGAATTTTCAAAAGCCGCAGTCGCCAACATGATAAAATCAGGTGGTATATTTCCATTGTTAGCTGCAATACCAGCATTGATTGCAGCGGCTGCCCCAGCGGTGGCGAAAGCGGCAGCGTTGGGAGCCGTTGGGACCGCGGCAGGGATGGCGTTGAAAAAGGCAACTGGGAAAGGATATAAAAAAAAGGGAAAGGGATTGTACCTACCAGGAACCCCGTATTCATGGTACAGCGGCAGATCCGTGAACGGATCGGGTCTAAAAAGAATACCAGGAACGGTTTATTAATTCAGAAATCTTCGATTTCCGGCCCAATTGTTGAGGAGTCTATGACTCCTATGTCCAATTTTGATTTAATTGATGCTGCTAAAAAAATAGCGATAAAAAACTTCAGAGGGGTTTTTATGAGAGATCAATTACCAAGAAAACCTAAACACGTTGAAACCGGAATCATCAATCTTGATAACAGCAGCGGATCGGGAACTCACTGGGTTGCATACGCGATCGATCCGCGTGGGATTGTCTATTTCGATTCATATGGGTTAGCTCCGCCAAGCGAGTTTATGCGGTATATAAATTCCTCGATGAAACTCAAAGGGTTTCCGATTTTTTATTCCACGCTGCCAACACAACAATTAAATGATCCACCGATATGCGGCCGTGAAGTATTAAATGTCCTCGCGGAGATTTCATTAAAATCCTTTGGATCTCCGTGGAAACCACCTCATATTGTTGCAAACGAATACACGAGTGGGAAATTACAAGGTAATTTTAGAGAATCAATAAATTGAAAATACTAGAGTCTTTATAATAATGATCGATATTTGGGGACAATCTCTGTCAATGTCGGAACCCACCGCGGAAACATCTGCGGGTTCTATCGAAGAAGTAAAAAAAAATAATAGAAGATGAAATCGCTGAGACGTTAAATTTAACAAGTGTTGACCCGAACGAAATAGTTGTATTTCAAGATAGCCAGGGTAAATTGAAAAGCAGTAATATATCCGTGAATGATATTTTGATACGGCATCGCGCTGCCGCTGAAAACTCTATTGCACTGTATTCCAACGATGGACAACTTAAACCAGGCGCACTTGTGTCTACGATCACCGACGCGATTGCTACCAACAAACGTGAGCTGAATGATCTTATACGAGGTTATAATAGTTTTCGCAAAAATGTCGTACATAAATTCTTTGGAACCCCGCTTGTGGTTGGCATGACTCTCGCTGAAATTAAAAACTATCTATCGCTATTCTTTGCTAACAAGGACGCGGGAAGGATGATGAATGAAAATGAAATCAAGGCAAATTATCTCGATATTTCTAAACTAATAGAAAATCTTGAAAAGGTACAAAAACCCACTAACGACGTCATTGTTAAGTTTTTTGGAAACCCGCTTGTAGCAGGCATGACTCTCGCTGAAATTAGCGAGTTTATCGGCAAGCATACTCACAATGCCTACATCGCTAATAGTTTCTTTGGTGTCCCAGCTACATCTACAATGACTCTCAAAGATATTAATATGTTTATGGTGAGACAAACAACACTTAATACCATCGTTGATAAATTTTTAGGGAGAACACCTGTTTCTGAAACCACATCGTTGACAGGCATGACCCTCGCGGAGATTAAAAGCGCGTTTGACGAACAAAAGCTCACCAGTGAAATGGTTAATAAGTTCTTTGAGGGCAGTAAACCCAAGGATATCACGACAAAATTTTCTAACATCAACTGGTATATTGAAAACCAAACACGGCTTGGACTCACAGACCTTCTGATTTCATTCTTTTTTAGCAAGAGGGATGGGAGGATGATGGTTTCTACCGAGGTCCTTGTAAACTATCTCGAAATGTACAATGATATTCTTAATCTAAAAACTCTCAATGAATTTAAATACCTTCTGATTTCGTTCTTTTCTAACAAAGAGACGTTGAGGGCGATAAATATTAACGAAATCAAGACAAATTACCTCGAAATGTATAATGATATTCTTAAACTAAAAGCAGACTTTGAAAGGATACAAAAACCCGCCAGCGACGTCGTCAATAAGTTTTTTGGAACCCCACTTGTGGCAGTCATGACTCTCGCTGAAATTAGCACGGCTATCAATAAGGTAAAAATTCCACATAGTGTAAGCGCCGTTAATAACATCGTATACACAGTTGATAGTGGGACCTTTGATTGGATCCGAGGAGAAAAAATTCATCTTAGGGTTGGCAACAGACATACTGGTGCACCAGGTTGCTACCGACTTACAATAATACATCTCAAAAATTTTGATTTGGAATTCAGCAACACAGGTATCAGAGGTGTTAACACGCTGACATATATGCTAGAGAAAATACCAAAACCTCCACCCTATATACCAATCCCGCTTACGATTGCTATAAGCAATTCAAACGAATCCGTGATTAGGGAGTCGCTACCCTGGATAATAGAATTTTTATACGGTATCCCCTCATCAGATCCTAAAACCACTTCGTTGGTAGGATAATTGAAAGGAAAATCCTTCGGATTTCACAATTGAAAACGCTAGCGTTTTTAAAATAAAAATGATTTCATCAACGCAATGTCGCTATTATCAGGTCAGAGAATTTCAGACTAGACTCAAAACCCTCACTGAGGAGAATCAAATAAAAATGAAAAAATACCGACGAAGAATCACCGCAATTGATGTTATTGTGTACTCGGTGTCAAGCGTTCTCACTGGCGCCGGAATAATACTTGCATCGGTTATAATGATTGCTCCGGTTGTAGTTCCAATTTGCATTTCTGCGGTGGCTACAATCGCGGGTATATCAACCGGGATAGCAAAAAAGATATCATCATGCAGCCAGAGTAAACTGCAGGATTACTTAATTCAATTTCATATTGTATCAACCGCATACTCGCAATTATCATTGATGATATCATCGTCACTCGATAATACGATTATATCAGATAGTGAATTCTCAGCGATGGTCAGTATTTTTGATTCCGCGATATCGAAATTAGAGCGACAACATGAATATAATAACAATGACAACACCGATGGAATTGGAAAACACGAACCCGAAAACCAAAATGATCTCAATAACCTCAACCATACCAGATTGTGAGTTCCCAGTGACGGTCAGTATTTACATTTCCGCGATGTCAAAATTAGAGCGACAACATGAGTATAGCAACGATGACAACACCGATGGAATTACTTCAACAAATAGTGGAGAACACGAACCCAGTACAAACAAGCATGATATCAATAACATCAACGAAACCCGAGTTTAGTGTGAATTTCCCTAGCCTAATCCCCGTGAAGGAGATAGCGCTTGCAAAACTACGGGTGTATCACAGTTGGCCTAATATCAGATCAAAATCATTTGGTGGTCAACAACCGAATAATTCACTGGTATTTGCAAATAAGAATAAAGACGACGGTACTCCAGAGTGGGAAACTGTTTCGTTACCAACTGGGTCGTACCAAATTAAGCAAATCAATGCTGAAATTCAACGTAGAATAAAATCAATCACTGGAAAAGAATCAAAAGTAGCTATTAATCTTCATCAACCGACGCTCTCGTCGTCGATCGAAATAAGCACAGAGGGATACATTGTAGATATCTATAACAGCTCGTTAAGAACAGTGTTAGGATGGCCTGAAAAACCACCGGAAAAATCCACCGCCGACTTAACCACAGACGTACAATCATATCATGAAATCAATCCCAGTTATCGAGATAATTTATCTGATATAAGAAAAGGAAGAATCGGCGATAGATTTATATTTACCAACAAAGACACATTGCAATGGGATTTTATCATTAAAAGAACAGCCGACTCATCTGTTACTATTTCATTTACGCTAACTGACGTCCGTGGTTATTTTAATGAGATTAAACAATTATATGAAACACAACTAGAACAACTACGGCAAACAAAATCGCAAAAACACGTTGAAATAATAAATCAACTTATATCTGACATGAAATATATCTATGAACTAATTATTCAAACAATAATTAATGACAACAGCGACAATAAACAACGATTCCTAACCGATTACAATATCACAGAAGACAATCTGCGTAATTTCAAGTTTCCCAAATACAACGCTGATGAACTAGCAAGAATTGTTAAAACCGATATCAAGGCGCTACAAAAAGCAGATTCAACTATCCTCAAGTATAATAATGATCCAGATGGCGGTGGTAGGCATATCGCTCCTTTCAACGTGAATATTTCAACAGTGATTGCTCTCAATTTAGTATGTGATGCAATTGAAGGAAGCTATCAAATTAATCTAGAGCAATCAAATCAAGCTCAGCAGGGATATATTCTTTATTCGTTTGCACCAACAGCTCCTCCAGGATTCCTAATTATTGAAAACCCAATTAATCCTGTCTACATGCGATGCCATAATAATTCATTAACCAGAATTAATTTCAAACTCACCGACCAGTCAAATAATTTAATTGATCTACAAGAGGAGGTGTTAGCGATTAGTTTGTTTGTGAAATCATAAATGATTTTCGTCCTAAGGACTTCCATCATAAAGACTCGATCAAATATTTGGTTGAACTCGTAAAAGAATTATTAACCAGAACTGAAAGTTCCAGCTGCAGAGAGGGTGGATGACAACGACTTTGCGACCAAAATTGATTGAAAAATCGTAAAGTCTCCGTTTGCCAAATGGAGGCATTCTTTTTTTTTGTTAAAATATGAGATTTCGAAGGAAGGCACTATTTGCTGTTTTAAGGATTCAATCTATTTTTTGTCTGAAAAGTTGTAGGGTTCACCCTCTCTGCTGCTGAAATGGTGGCAGGGAATAAACCATTCAAGGCTTTCCACTCTCCACAGTGGTCATTTAAAACTGATCGACAGCTATCTGGCTAACTTAGTACGCAACCCTTTCCCTATTTAATGTGCTCTGATTTGATACCTACATTGAACTGATCCTGCTTGGTTGAAATCAATCCTTTTAAATATCGTTTAATTACATTACATACTCAGTACAAAACTTAAATAATTACAGATATTGTTCCAACAGACTTTTATTTCGAATAAATTTTGAAAGGCTGATTGTATTAAGAGGCAAATGAACTGAAAGACAGGTAATTATACTCTTCCTTGAAATCAATGACATCTCCAACATTCCTGACCGGGACAGCGGTACTCTAAATTGGATGGAATATCTCCGACTTTGGCAACCTGGACAGCGGTACTCTAAATTGAATACAATTATATTTCTCAAATGCTACTGACCGAGACAGGATGCTCTTAGTTGGATACAATGATATCTCAATGGTACTAATATATGGAGACAAGTAAATACGCTTAAAGTGATATTCATATTTCGTTATATCGACATATAAGACACTACTGATCCTGGTAGAGGTAGTGTTACTTTGGTACAGTGATTTCTTACACAATACTGATCCAGAAAGCGGTACCATTGCATTGAGAATTACGACTCAGCCAATTCTGTCTCAGTCAGTCCTAATTTAGCTAGGATACAGGGGTAGATAATATTAACAGGGACAGTGGTACTCTCATAGAAGACAAGATGTTTCCCACATAAGTGTTTAATATTTATAATTGTAGAAATTAATTGCCTCGGATACCTAAATAAGCTGTTAGCCAAATGTGAGACAAGAGGTTCTGTGTAGCCTACTCGTTAGTTTTCACTATGTCTGAGCGGCTCTGTTGTCAGTAGTACAGACGGAAATGAACACCATGAATTCTTATCAAATTCTATCTCGAATTTGCGATTGAAAAAGAACCTGATGTCGAAGATATGTGACGCTAAGAAAAAGTTACAGGGAATTATTCCTAACATATCAGACATGATAATGTTATCAGTTGAATGCCCTAGCCAATGTTAGCCGATCTATGACAACAACAAAACAAAACAAAACACAATTATTATAAACTTAGCATTGTCAGTATTGATGTTACTACCCTTCTACGCATTCAGGCGTAAAGGTAACACGTGACATATCAGTTTATAAACTTGTGACTTATAATAAAGCTGTCACAATGACTCAATATAATACCGTATCTGACTTAGACGACACAGGAGTTTGAGAACGTTATTAGAAGACCTTACCGCATATCTAACTCTTTGATACTCCGCAACCACCAGAAATGTGATTGATATCTCGCCATTAACAGGTAAGATAATACATTGTTTATCTGCACATTGCTTTATTGTAAATTATATACTAATTCATTCTGTAAAGTGGATTTCCTTTTAAATATATTGTTCGGCCATAAGGAAAATCATAAGGCTGCATTACCCTTGATGTGATAATCAGTAGGAAAACGTTCGTATGTGTGGGACTTGACTACCATGCCATATTTCATCTGTCATACCATAAGTAGACTTGTTGTGTATATTTCCAGTATACATTTTTGTATCAACACTACGTATATTTTCCGTCTTTCTGGTTTTTAGTAGGACATGTACGTTATACCAAAATAAGCCTAATTATATCTTTACTAAATTGCTTGGAAAAAATATTAGATCGTGAGATGGAATATCATTCATCTAAAACGTTAACGATTCCGACCTCCCATACCACACCCGGACATTTTGATGGCTAGCACCGAAATGAAAATCAAAACTTCATTGTTCTAAAAGGATTCGGAACTTTGTTAAGATCAAATGCGTGACTGTTTGTTTGTTTCTTTCTTTCTTTATGGTTTAACGCCATTTTGCAGCACACGATAAGATATACATGGCGGCCAGTATTAATGGCAGAGGAAGAACCCGGAAAACCTCCAGAAAGAACCACTGGCAAGCTTTCTCACATAACTATATTAGCTGAATCTTAGACTTGAACCCACGCAAAGGTGAGATGGCAATGATTTGTAACCGACAGCGCTTTATGCCACTTGGGGCCCATATATTGCGTAACTGAAATCACGTACTAAAATCCAAAAATACAAAGTCCATGAAAAAGTGTTTCTCTTCACACATGACATGATTAAATTAAACTTCTCCTATTACATATGACAAGAGTATATTCGTTACTTTAATAGCTTACTGAACCGACACACCGTTAATTTGGTAAGGAATGTGTCTTTAAATAGTTTAGAAATAACGAAAATAAAAATGGTGATAAAACGCTTTGGCCGGACACTTACACATTTATTGCTAGTTATTTGGCGTTTTCACATAAACTTTGACATTTACTTCAATTGTCAAACTATCACACTTATATATATATATATATATATATATATATATATATATATATATATATATATATATATATATATATATATATATATATATATATATATATATATATTATATATATATGTATATATATATATATATATATATATATATATATATATATATATAAGGCTTTTCTTAAAACTTAAAACATACGAAGATTTTTATAATTTACCAAAGGTATTTATTTAATTCTTTTCAGTATATTCGTCTCTTCAAATGCCTTGAGCGATTATTTGCCAAAACGTATATACTTGGGTTTATAATATAATTATAATGTAAAATGTGCCAGTCACAATGATCTGTTGATGTCAAATAGCTCAGCGGAAGACAGTTTTTTTTGTGTTTGATATTTGTTATGTTCAATGGTGAATGTATTAATCGATGTACATGTGCGTCAGTTGAGACATAAGTAGGTCATAATGTGGTTTGGCGATATTTAATTCGATACGACAAAACGCAGTATGAACAATATTCTACATTGAAGAATTCGGGTGATTAAAGTCAATGCTCTTCACTGTGTTGAGGCTAGAACATGGGTTTATTGTTGATATTTGATATAGTTTTGTTTCTTCGGTGGAGTTAGACAAATTATGAAATTTTGGACTTTTCATTCATAACAGATTTCTTTCTCAGCGCTCATTTAATTTTTTCAGTCATGTTTTATTCAACGAATTATATTTCAAAAAGCAAATAATTAAGAGTTTAACGTTGTTTATTCTGCGTTCATCGTGGTATGAACTGTCAGTTGCCGACTCACACAGCAAATAACGCCCGAAGGGCGTTATGTAAGCTGTGTGAGTCGGCAACTGACAGTTCATACCACGATGAACGCAGAAAAAAACAACTTTAAACTCTTATAATTGAAATTGCAATGTATTGTTATGTTCTTTTCATTTTTCATCATAAAAAAAATAATCATAATTGTGCGTAGTAATACTATTGTCGGGTTTCTGTTACGTAGCTATTTATAGCTCTTGGGATTGTACTGCTTGTAAGTCCGTCATCCAATGGAACCCACGGAAGGAATTTGAACATTTTTAATATTTTATCATATTGAACACGTGTATGTAAAGTTGAAGCTCAATATTTTAAGTCACGATGTCGTGGATATAAGGATGTTTGCTTATTTTAGATTGACTTAATGTGATTTGGCATATTCATCACTGTTGTGACAAGTGAGTAATCTGATTTCGTTCTTCAAAACCTATTTTCGTGTTATAAACAGGCTGTACTATAATACATGTAGGTGTATGAAGTTTGGTTATAGAAAGTATGTGATCAGTTTTATTGGCTCTAACATACACATACACGCACAGTTCTAGAATAATTAAGTACTTATTTTATCCCTCTAGTTATTCCATGAGTTATTTTGTGACAATGGTTCATAACCAGATTCTTCTCATCAAATATGTGACATTAGTGTAAAAAGTGAACAGACAGACACATAAAATGACAGATTTAAAAACAGTTAGACAATTTAATTTATGAAATTTGTGTTTATTGTTGACACATTGTTTGAATTAAACTGAGGAGTGCAGTAATAATGACAATACAGCATAATAATTGTAATTCATGTATTTACTATTTTAAAAAAAGCAAATAACATGTTAGTATTGATCATTTGAACATTTACAGTTGCATGAGATAGTTCTGCAGACACACTATTTGAATTATACTTAGTAGTACAATAATAATGACAATACAGCATACTAATTTTACTTGAAAATTTACTTGAAAATCACATACTTGCAATCCAAGTAGCTGGTAGAGAAAAGTAATGAAAAACAGTATGACACATTTATGTATTTACTATTTTTAAAAAAGCAAATAACATGTTAGTATTGATAGGTTATATGGACACTTTACTTGAAAATCACATACTTGCAATCCAAGTAGCTGGTAGAGAAAAGTAATGAAAAACTGTATGACACATTAATGTATTTACTACTTTTAAAAAAGCAAATAACATATTAGTAAGGATAGTTTACATTGACAATTTACTTGAAAATCACATATTTCCTTAATTTGTTTGCACTTACTTGTTTCACTTTGAACTAAACTGGAAGGTGCAGTTATTGAAATGACAGGTAGATTGTGTAATGAAACCTGTCATATAGTTCATTGTATTATGTGATAGTTCTTGTAGGGGATTTTGAACAGATTCAGTAATATTTACTTGGTTTGTACTACTTGGGTTTGTATGGGTTTCTTGAACATTTTCTTGAGTCGTACTGCTCGAGTTTGTTGGGGTCATTTGAACATTTACAGTTGCATGAGATAGTACTGTAGAAGAGTCTTGAGCTGACAATGCTACATTTGCACATACATTTGAAAGAATGTTACTCATTTGTTGTTTATGTTGAGTGCTGGGCCTTGTGTATTGTTTCAAGGATAGTTCATTCGAGTGGTCAGACAGAGACATAATGTGCCTAGCAGGAAGGTTGGCGTCTGTCATTGCATTCAAAGCTGTGGCACGAAGAGAGTGAGCAGTATATCTTGCAGATATATGGGCATTTTTGCATATGTCTGGCATAAAACTGCTAAATGTTCTGTGTCCAACACATTTTGTTGTGTACCATGTTTGATAAACTTGGGGATTTTCAAAAGCATTTTTATCAATGTGACAAAAAAGTGATCCAGCTCTTGGATTAATGCGTGTGAGTAGTATTTTATTGACCTGACGGGGCAGTTTTGACCACCAGTTGCATACATTCTTTTGTCAGAATTTTCTTCCTTAGCATTTAAGTCTCCCTGATGATTTTTTTGCATAGTTTGATGGGTCAAAATGACATATTCAGCCCCAGTTTCATCAAATCTGATTTCAAGACTGGTAGGTGTCAATTGGCTGTGGAATTCTAATCCACGTGTTACGTAGTGGATGGAGAGGTATAACCAAACCCTGTATCTGAGTGTGATAGGATTATCTTGCATCAGGTATTGATTGATCACATACATGTCTGATGGAGGAATAATTGGTTTGTGTTGTGTTGATCTTGATAAGCCAGTCTTTGTGTTTAGTTTTAATTTTCCATTTAACATGTTATTTGCTTTTTTAAACTCAGGGTCTGTAACAATATTAATGGAACGACCACATTCAACCTGAATGTGGCGATTAATAGCAGCCCTGACATTCTTTAAGGTGTTTTTGTGATATTCCTCAGCTTGGGCTTCAGGGAGCATCCTCTTTCGTGCTGTGGTGATTTTTGGGGCTGCTTCGGCATAAAATATGGATAACATTTGGCCCAAATGTCCAGACTCAACTGTCATCAGATTCACCTCCATAATCTTTTCTTTGCACCATTCTGAAATGTATGTTTTTTTGCTTGGTAATAACTATTTTTAACATTTAAAATATTTAGATCTTTGGGATGAATCATTCATGCATATTTCCTTAATTTTTATTTATACAACAAATGTTTTACATTTTGTAAGCTTTCACAAATATTAGTTTAAAGATAAATTACATTTTATTCACTTCAAAATAATTTAAATCTCATTTTTATTTTTAAAATGTAATAATATTTTAAATCTCATTTTTATAATTTAAGAAAATAATAGATTTAGAGCAATTTCAGTATCAAGCATTATTATTTAATCTTACATTAATGAACAGTCCAGTATACTGGTTATTGTTATTATTATAGTTAATTTATTATAATTATTGAATGAATATATAAATTACATGTGAAGGTGTTGTAGCCACATTTAGTATTTTTCTTTGTAGATTTAGAGTAGCGCTGTTCTGAAATTTTTACTAGATCTTCTTCGTCTAGTGATTTGAACCGTTTAACTTTTGCTTTGTGGTCATCCTGTTCATCAACTGTGAATGGTGTTGGTTCATTCAAACTAAATATTAAATTGGTTTGTAACTCTTCTTCAAATTAAAAAGGCTCGTCAAATATCGATGGATCAAAATTTTCAACATCATCATCCGTGAAATCTATTTGATAAGGCAAAGTTATCGAAAAATCTCCAAATTCTGACATTTTACTTTCAACGTTTGACAGCCGCAATACTGGTGACCTTGACCTAGCGCGCTTGAAACATTATTTTATCCATACTTTTCTTCACAAATTTCATCAAACAATGACTGATTTTATTCATAAAAGATGAGAAATATATTTTTCTTTAATCTTTCAAACTAAATTTATTCAATTATTGTTTTAAAAATTGTAAAAATGGTTCTTTTCCTTTAATGTTTACTTCGTGTCTGCCTTCACTAGCAGTGTTTATCTTCTGCTATACACGTGACTCTATTTATAGACGTGGGTATTTTTAGAAAAGTAGTTCTCCTAACAGTTCATCCTGAAATGAACGCAATTCATTTTGATCACGTGATAACATTCTGACCAATCGAAACATTACTTTCCTCTACAAGCTACTTCGATTGCAATTATTATATTTTAATGCATCTTTAAAACTTATTATTTGCCATGAATGTGTATATGTGGAATTATAATAACTATAAGAAACACACATATATCACATACATACGATAGTAAATTTATGAAATATCCAGTAATCATGGCAATATTGAATCTTTGTTGGCCTGTAAAATCGCATTATTTATTCAGGAATAGAATCCTGGTTTCATTCTTTTCTTTGTGCTTTGTTATAATAATTATTTATTGCTGTTCTTAAGGTATATTTTGCCTTTGTCAAGCGGAGAGAACGTTTCTAATATTGAAGTCTAAAAGTTATCTCAATTCAGACTATACAATAAACTTCAGTCAGCATTTACATGTACGGTGATAACATCTCCGCCTTTTAAAGCTATGACTGGCATGGACAATAGACAAATGTAGCAACACACTCATCACCTTATAATATCAAACATTCTCCTGCAGAATCAAGTGATATAGGTCATTCTTTTCCGTTTGGTGTAAATTTGTAATTCTCAATATTTAATTTTATATGCACTGAATGGCTGTCAGAATAATAAAGGAATTGCTTGCTTGTCCTTTTTAAGGGAATTTGGCTATAGTAACAATACTACAACTGATGAAGTATTAATACCACAAAACTATCCCCCAAACCCTTGTAGTAGCACTACCCTATATTCAGGCACTAATTTTATGATCTCCAAAACCTGATATAGTAACAATACTACAACTGATGTAGTATTAATACTACAAAGCTATCCCCACCAAACCCATGTAGTAACATTACCCTATGTTCAGGCACTAATTTTATGATCTCCAAAACCTGATGTAGTAACAATACTACAACTGATGTAGTATTAATACTACAACACTATCCCTGCAAACCCATGTAGTAGCATCACTCTATGTGCAGCCACTAATTTTATGATCTCCAAAACCTGGTGTAGTAACAATACTACAACTGATGTAGTATTAATACTACAAAGCTATCCCCACCAAAACCCATGTAGTAACATTACCCTATGTTCAGGCACTAATTTTATGATCTCTAAAACCTGATGTAGTAACAATACTACAACTGTTGTAGTATTAATACTACAAAGCTATCCCCACCAAACCCATGTAGTAACATTACCCTATGTTCAGGCACTAATTTTATGATCTCCAAAACCTGATGTAGTAACAATACTACAACTAATGTATTATGAATACTACAACACTATCCCTGCAAACCCATGTAGTAACATTACTCTATGTGCAGCCACTAATTTTATGATCTCCAAAACCTGGTGTAGTAACAATACTACAAAGCTATCCCCACCAAACCCATGTAGTAACATTACCCTATGTTCAGGCACTAATTTTATGATATCTAAAACCTGATGTAGTAACAATACTACAACTGATGTAGTATTAATACTACAAAGATATCCCCACCAAACCCATGTAGTAACATTACCCAATGTTCAGGCACTAATTTTATGATCTCCAAAACCTGATGTAGTAACAATACTACAACTGATGTAGTATTAATACTACAACACTATCCCTGCAAACCCATATAGTAACATTACCCTATGTTCAGGCACTAATTTTTTCATCTCCAAAACCTGATGTAGTAACAATACTACATAGCTCTAATGCTATCCCCCAAACCCATATAGTAACATTACCCTATGTCCAAGCACTAATTTGTGACCTCCAAAACTTGATGTAGTAACAATACTACATAGCCATCACAGCCATCCCCCAAAATCCATGTAGCAACATTACCCTCTTTCCAAGCACTGATTTTGTGATCTCCAAAACCTAATCTAGTATCAATACTACATAGCTATCCCCCAAACCATGTAGTAACATTACTCTATTTCCAGGTACTGATATTGTGAGCCCCAGGGTCCGATATAGTAACAATACTACAACTGATGTAGTAACAATACTACATAGCTCTCTACCAAACCCATATAGTAACAATACCCTATTTCCCAGCAATGATTTGTTGTCTTCAAAATCTGATGTAGTAACAATACTACATAGCTCTCCACCAAACCCATGCAGTAACAATACCCTATTTCCAAGCACTGATTTCTTTTCTCCAAAACCTGATTTAGTAACAATACTACATAGCTCTCCACCAAAAGAATGTAGTAACAATACCCCATTTCCCAGCACTCATGTTGTGATCTCAAAAATCTGATGTAGTAACAATACTACATAGCTCTCCACCAAACCCATGTAGTAATATTACCCTAATTCCATGTGACATTGTAAAGCAGAGTTTGTGATATAAAAAATCTGATGTAGTAACAATACTGCATTGTCAATCGTCAAATTTGTGTAGTAACATTACCTTATTTCTATGTGACAGTGTGAAATTGATTGTCTTTATCTCCAAAAATTGATGCAGCCACAATTCTAAATTGTTCATGCAGTGACATTACCCTATTTCCATTTAACAGGGTAACACTGACTTATGTGATTTGGAAAACATGGTGTAGAAAAAAATTCTAAATCGTTAATTCCAAAGCACAAGTAGCAACATTACCCTATTTCCATGCTTACAGTGTAACATTCATGTTGTCATTTAAAATATCTGATGTAAGATTACTAGAACTAAGCCTCACACTGCCTTCAGAATATAAAAGAAAATTCTGTGTTGTTATTCATATAGGACTTGAACTTTGTTTAATATTACTTGTAAACGCTTTTCATATACTAATATTACCCTACTGATTATCAACTGTACCACCTTCCCAAGTCAAGACTGCCCATGGTAGTAATAACAGAATCCATTGGATGCATCTGTGTAGACCATGAAAATAAATTCCATCAGAATTTTAAGTGGTACACAAGGCTGTTCTGAGAGTTTGATGCAAATTTGTAATCCCAAGAGGAAATTTCTATCTTACATTGAAGCACAATGATTAATTATTTTCTGACACTCTTTATAAAAAATGGGAGTCCATGTTAAAAGGTATACTGTTAATATTGCAGCAACTTTAATGTTGCAAAAGAACCATTGAAAATTTCCTTATGGTAGAGCTTAAAAAATTAGATTTACACTGAAATATTCAGTGTAAACTTTCAGTGATTTTCCTTTTAGCTTTCAAAGAACACAAACACAGTAGATAAAATTTTCTATATTAATGTCAATACATAGTGTCTGAAATGTGTATGACATAGTAATGATACACATATAAGAGGTCACAAAAAGAAGTCCACTTTTATTGACAAGATTAATCAAGATGGACAAAAATAATGACATAGTTCTCATTCAACTTTGAGGTACAATTGATTTACCCTTCAGAAAAGATCTAATAAGAATATAAATTTTATTACCAAAACAACAATTACAGCAGCAGCTTTTCAACTCAAAATTAGACAATGGAAACTGTTCATTTTGCTTGATCGATCAGCTCGAAATGTGTTTGTGTAACACAACTTAAATCATTGGATTAGTATGTTTTAAATATGTTGCAATTTATGCTTGTCTTGATTATTGGAAAAGTTTGTTCAAGTGATGATGCAAATCAGGACATATTTGATATTTTGTGTGCTCCCAGTAAATGTGTATATGAATGTGATAATATCACTATATTGCCAAGTTGGGGTCAGTCAGGTGTTTTAGACCTTGTTAGGATACATTCAATTTGAACTTAGAATACTTTCTTCTAGCTAAGAGGAACTGAGCATAGATTTACCTAAGCTGGGATCAGCACACAATATGCAGTAACTCTGGGATTAGTCTTAGTCTAGTACAGATGATACTTAAGCTGGGATCAGTACAAAGTACAGTTTTATGATGGGACCAGCCTAGGATGGTCTGGAAATCATCATATTTATGTACATTTTTTCATTCAGAATCTGGCTCATATATGTAGCCACCATAAACAGAGACAAAATTTCATTTATGTAGTGAATGTTATATGTGTGTGTGTGTGTGTGTGTGTGTGGTGACATAGTTTAATATATTTGTTATCATGAATAAAAAGTGTGTGTTGAATTGAAAGATAATTCATTATGCTCATGTAACCTTTATTTTTCTTACATGGCATGTATGAAGCAACACTTCTTTTTGACCTTTTTATGTCTTCTAAGAAGGTTTCCTTTGATTTTGTTACCACAAGAATAGAAGTTTTTAAAAATCATGTAAGTACCTTTCTGTTACATAGAAAAAGAGCACAATTTTTGTATCAGTCCTTTTCAAACATATCACATGTCTAATTAAATATAAGGTAATTCCTGAATACAATTACATACCATTTAATATCTTTTAATATTTGCTTGTACCAAGAGGTGCTAATGTTAAATATGACTAGTTATAGATTTTATTTTGATATAATATTTGGATACAAAGAAAGATGTCATCCCTACACCAAGTTTGTCATCCTGAAGACCATGATAAGCCTTCTTTCCATGATCAGTGCACAGATAGATACCTAAAAGTGTGTCACCTTAAACTGAATAATGAACATTGTTCTAGATAGTAAGGGCTGTTCCATTAGAACATACATGGAACCCAGGGAAGGCACTTTTAAAATGGGGTTCTTACCCATAGATGCAATTTAGAATTTTCTTATCATTTAATATGAAATCATTGAAATCAAAGTATCCTGGCATATATTTAAAAAAATCTGCCTTCCCTGGGTACCATGTATATTTAAATGGAACAGCCCTAATGGTTATAATAGCACGATCATATTTTGTAAAGAAGCAAACAATAACTAGTGTACATATACTATGTTAAGAAAATAGTACAACATACTTCCTATATAGATTGCGTCATAATTTTCATATTTTAGCATTAAAGATTGAAAAGTTTTTAAATGTTGCTCAAAACAGTGATGTCATGAAAGAATCAAACCTGACTCCAAAGGAAAATAAATCACAAAGATCATATAGCAATTTACTTTTATGTCATATGATTAGTATCAATTTTGCAGTTTTGTGTCACAGTGCCAAGATTGTTAGACTTATTTTAAATAATTTTTTATTTTAGTTTCCAGTCTCTCCTTGTTAATACTTTCAAATGAAATTATGTCTTTGGTGACATGTCCGAAAAATGTACACACTAGATAAGCTGTATCTATAATCTGCTTATCTTTTCTATCAAGCTGCATTGACATTTTGCTGGTGTTGTATGTCAGTGTCTCCTTTTGCACTTTTGCTATTGGTTCTTTACAAAATATAAAAGTGTTTTCATCTGAAAAAATGCCCAGATAAAATTTTTTGTTGTTGTATTCAACAATTGCTAACTCTTGTTCTGTGCCTTCTGATCCTTTTCCTTCCTGCAATCAAAGATAGAAAAAATTACTTTGTTACTACTAATTTAAAAACCAAGTGCATAAAAACTGAAGATGAAATAATTAAGCATATACTCTATAGAAACATAAACTTTAAAACATATAAATGTTTAATTTTCTGTCTCAAATGTGGTAAAGACAAAAGGCTCAAAGACTCGCTACAAGAACGAGTAAACCTCTGTAAACTTTACATCAGCATAAAGAAACTTATCATGGGAATAAATGTTAGACATTATTTATTTGTATTGAATTGTATAATGGAATTTAATGACATTAGTCAGAATCATGCAAAATAATTGCTAACATTTATTTGCATAAATATATGATTAATAATTAGTATAAATTTGGAATTAAGCTAACAAAGTAAGTTGACACTGACACTGATCCTTTATACTTATGTAAGGGTTTTTATAATCAGTTAGTTATTCAATATATATTCAAGTACTGTCCTGCATACAGAGAATTGAGAAATTTAACTGATCAGGAAGACAAATGGATAATATGATGGCATATCAGTAACTGTCATGCAGAAATGCACTATTAAATAAGACAGTGATACATTATTCTATTTTTTTATACTAACTTCACATTTCTTTTGCATCTTCAAGTGTTCATCATTAGATCTGTTTTGTTTCAAATTCACTTTTCTGCTAGGAACTTCATTGTTACCTTCAAGGTCCTGAAATGAAGTACATGTTATGTAGCTACTTCGGTATGGTGCATTATGGAACATTGCGTGAAATTTTTCATGCTTATTGTTGGGAGAAAGACCTAGTCATTGTTCAGTGGGGGCTACTGCATCATTAGTGTCTTTATGGTTTTGCTTAAGGTTTATTTATATCTCCTAAACACTATTTTCTTTATACTTGTTATTAATTATTATGAAGTTAAGATAATTTATTCTGAAGTCGGCCTTTTGATCTTGGAGCCAAACTAATACATTTTACAGCCTAATCATCGGCTCAACATGTATGCCCAGACTTTCATGTAGTGTGTATGTTCATTAACTTTTAAAAAATTTGCTTGTAGTTTTTTAAATCAGTATGTAAAACAACATTTATGGATTTCCTTCTCTAAACAGTTATATAAGTCTCACTTATCGATTATCAAAATTGATGAAGAGCATGTGCCAAGTTATTACTCCCTAATTTATCTATATTACCACACTATACCAACTAAATATCTGTTTGTATATCATACTAATACATTATTTGTCAAACATATTCAGCACATATAATTATGTGGCTAAACAGTAGGACCTGTTGATAATCAGTTATAAGTAATAAAACTAATGAATCTCTGTGAAGCTTCTTTCATGATTATGAAAATGCATTTTGCTTCGAAATAAGAGTTGGATTGTGTAAATTCAAGTCAAGTTCTAATCCCTTCATCAAACAATAATAATATTAAGATGGCAGATCGTTACTTAACCAAGTTATGTTAAAAGGGACTACTTTTCATAAATAACTTAAGATATGTTTCTTGCATTCTCTGTCTCCTAAGATACAAAATACATGTACACTTTATCTAAGGTAAAGTAAAATTATTAAATGCCAGTTTTCACCCTAACCAACTGCTCAGGGTACTAACCTGATTTTGAGATAAATGTCAAATTTCATTAAAAAGAAAACTAACTCTAGTTTTCTTGCAGTATATGCAGGATTCTGATTCATGATTTTGAAATTTTATACTCAATTCAAATAAATTTCAATTTCTTTCATGTAACAAAGATCTAATCGCAGATCACTTCTTCAAACATTACTTCAATTAATTTTAAGGTTTCAGATATTTACTCAGCCAAGATATTTGCAAAAGAGTCTGATGTTCAAAATTAATTTATTTCAGTTAGATTTCTTTTGTTTAGCGTGCTGATATCCATTTTACATGTATACTTTGCCTTTTTACCACAAAGAAAATAAAACTTTAGTCAACTGATTATGGTTTGGAGAAGAAAAAAACTTTAAAAAAAACATAACTTGTTTCTTGCAATTGGCATGACTCTACTGTATGATTTTTAATTTTTAAATTTAAATAAAATGAATTGCCAAGTATTCTCTAATCTCAAATTTAGTTTGCATTTATTTCTAGCCCAAGCAATGCAAATGGTTAGAATAGAACCACTTATGTTTGATTTCTGCAGTGTGCTGACAACCTTGACAATGCATAGATGATGAGAGAGGAGGTGATTCAGTGTAAAAAAATAATGTATTCATTCCTCGCACACATGTTAGATTCATTTGAGTATATTCCAAATATGACTTGAAGAAGAATTATCTTAAATCCAACTTCACCTGTTAACCATCTGCCCTTTTGTCAATTAACTTCCTCATGTTGTATATGTTACACACACACACACACACACACACACACACACACACAGTTCTCTGAGAAAAAAAAACAAGCTTAAATAAAATTCTGAAATCTAATACACATCTGACTGACACTAATGACAACAGGGAGCTTGGTCAGTTACACATAGGTTGACCACTTGGTCTAGGCTTAAGGCTCTAACAGGTCTTTATTGGGGTCATAATGGTGATTTGGTAACATACCCCACTGTGAGATCAGAATTGGGTAAAGGATAAAACTGAATTTAATAGGAATCAGTTACTAAAATGTACAGTAAATACAATTGTATCCAATCTATCATGATCAGTTACATACATAACTGATATAGCTAATCACATCTACTGTCTAAATTTATTTTGAAAATGAAAAATAAATATTACTTGGAAAATCTAATATAAAATATTCATCCATCTTTAAAAGAAAGTAATTTACTAGTTTAGCATTAACCAGTTTTATGTCAATTTTGTTGATGGAAATTACATTATATAAGATTAAAAAAGTCAACTGAAAATATAACTATCAAATTAAAAGAAATTATTAAATCGATTCTGTCAAATATCATAACATTGAAAACATACCTTTACATGCTGTCTGACTGCTGCTGCAGATATCTGAAGTATCTTCTTTTCTGTCATCAAAACATCTTTCGACACGAAAAGATTGTCTTTTATCCCCCCCCCACACTTATTTTTCTGTGCCATTTGGCTCTACTTCACTTCACTAAGCAAGGATGGAGTTTCAGAAATGCCCAGCCAAAATGATATCAGTTTGCCTTCTATGAGAAACCCAATTACTGGACTGGAGGACATGAAGGCTATCAGATTTCAGATTATCAATGTCAGTTTGTTTGAATCCAATTGACTATAATTGCTACAAAGAGAAACCTGCTGATATGAGATTCTGCATCTGTTCCTGTGTAGCTGTGCAGGGTCACCTTGATGTAGACTTTTTAGAATTAGATTTTGAAAATAAAAACTTTTTAGCACAATTAAGTAAAAACAACTGGAGAAGACAGCTTATATATATATATATATATATATATATATATATATATATATATATATATATATATATATATATATATATATATATATATATATATATATATATATATATAATTGACCCAATTAGATGTTCAGGACATTATAACCTCATTGTATTTGTTTTACTTTCCACACTTTGTACTTGAACATGCTATCTTACAACAATTCCAAGTCCAAGAAATGCACAATATTCTGTCTATATCATGATTGGCTATGTATGTATTTATATAAGCGTATTGTAACTGTGCATGGGAAAGTATGTATGTATGTATGTATGTATGTATGTATGTATGTATGTATGCATCTATGTATGTATGTATGTCCATGGGTGCGTGCATGTGTGTGTGTGTGTATGTATGTATTTATGTATGTATCCATGGGTGCATGCATGTGTGTGTGTGAATGTAGGCATGCATGTATGTATGTATGTATGTATGTATGTATGTATGTATGTATGTATGTATGTATGTATGTATGTATGTATGTCCATGGGTGCGTGCATGTGTGTGTGTGTGTATGTATGTATTTATGTATGTATGTATGTATCCATGGGTGCATGCATGTGTGTGTGTGAATGTATGCATGTATGTATGTATGTATGTATGTATGTGTGTGTGTGTGTGTGTGTGTGTGTGTGTATGTATGTATGTATGTATGTAATTTCACCTAGTAAAACAAGCTCAGTTGACAGGGATTCAGACTAGTAATCCTAACATTCAAGCTTTGACAGGCTGGCTCAAACCAGCATTGAGCTAACTGCTTTGGTATGTCCTTGGGAAAAGTATTTGGTCATAACGGTGCTGACAAAACCAACAAAAGCAAGAAACAAAAAGCAAATAATAAAATCCGGCTCAACAATATAATAGCTAATGAAGCAGACTCTAAGAACAAATACTTACAATAACAAGGAAAACAAAATTATCCTCTTTATTTTTAGCAACTCATTATAGTACCTACTTTTATATCATTTAAAAGAAAGTTATTTTTTGACATGCTATCTTGTTGCCATTTACATCTGCTTTTACTCTGTGTATTGCAAACTGAAAGTTATTGTTCAGTAAAAAATATTATTCAAATTATTCCCCTGAATTGGATGCAACAGAATTGAAGATACATTCATAACCCCAACATGATCTAATATATGTATCCCATTGTTTTATAATATGCGAATCTTGCAATAGATATATTAAGTATTACCTTTTTTTTCTTGCCATCACTTCTTTTAACTGGGTTCCCCAAACCCATGAAGGCATTTATCAAGAATTCATCCATTTTCCATATTTTAAAATCAATTATATTTGACATTGCTAAGCACTTTACTTCTATTATTTGCAGAGACATTCTTCTCCAAAACTGCAATAGTGAACATTTGATTTGTTATTCTTTGGTTACATATAAAACAAAGGTTCATACTGTCAATAAGATAATGACAAAAGAGGAAAGAGAAGAAGTAAACAAAGTGACAGGTGATATCTAAAACACAAATTGTCAATGTTGTTAAGAGAACTATCTTAAATGTTGCAGAAATATTTTTAAAATGGTAAAACCAATGCCCTGTAATTCAATAAGAGTATTGTTGTGACTTTTGTTTTGACACTTATCTTTTAACTTTGCTTTTTATTTTTACTTTTTATCTAAAATATCTACAGCAATCAAAATGATGCAGCCTGTGTAGTCTGCTTCATTGCTGTTCATATGGTATTAGCAAAAAATCTTTTGCTTTTGGCTTTCCAATGGATACCCTTCACCAACCCCCAACACCACCCACAAGATATTGTAGATGGCAAATTTCTTAACTTAAGGCTATGGCATGACTTTTGTTTAGATATTATAATTAAAGATATGGATATATTTGTTAATTAGCTTTTTTAGGTTTGTATTATTCCTGAAATTGATGTGAGGCATGTACACCTCATATAATCTCTGCACAGTACTGTATGTAGCCAATGAAATACCAATAGTCCGCTAGGAAGCAGAGCTAGCTAGTTATAGCAACATACATGTTGGTTCAAGGCAAGTAGAATATCTCAAAACTGCATGGACGAAAATATTTTGACTTACATCTAGCTATTAAATAGACAATGTTTTGCGCATTATTACCCAGGGAATGGGCTAGTGTTTGCACTGTGACCATCATGTGCTGTCAAAAATGGCAGACCTTCGAACATGAAAAATGCATATAAAAATTTGGGGGTGGGGTGCAACAACTTTTTATTTTATGAACTTCCATTGACTGATTAGGCCAAGTGAGTGATATTCTTATGTTTTGCTTTATTATGCCTATCCAAAATCATGGACCTTTTTGACCTCGTGTATTGTTTATTGTTTAAAAAATTTATTTGAAAGATGTATGCAACATTAAATTTGATCATACAAACTGTCCCTTGCACCCTAAGACCAGTTTTCGTACTACATGATCCACATCAAAGATGTGGATTTAGATGCTCTCCAACCCGGCAGTAAGCCTTTAGATGATTTGGTTTTCTAACTCTCCTTGTAAGTACACAAGCTAGAACTCCAGTTATACTAAATAATAATTGCTAAAAATAGGTAATTTGGAAACATCCTTTACAGTTTTGCATGGTTAACAATAGTTATCTTCCTTGTCAAGATAGAAAGAAGGCTAAATGTGCAAGTGTGTGTGATTTGGATTTTTAACATAGTTTTAAAAAAATTCAGTAATATCGCTATGATGTCTGAAGTGTAGCAGTTTATAGTGATGTATAGCACTGGGGTATCAAGCCGCAGACATGTAGCTTGATGTCCCACCCAGTCACATGATCCTGACAATAGGCTGACCAATCCTAACACTAACCTCATAATGCAGAGTGCGAGATAGCTGTTAGTACCATTGTTAGAAAATGTTTGGTATGACTCGGCCAGGATTCAAACCTGCAGCCTCATTCATCCAAGGTGGATGCTCTAACCACTAGCGGTTAGATAGCAGTTATTTTACAAACAATTTAATTAAGTTAAATATCGAACATAAGATGAACATTGTAGGAAAGGAACACTTCCAAATATTAAATTTTAAAAAAGTTATATTTATAAGTTTTGCTTACATACTTGGTCAGTGGTCTTTTAGATTTGAGAGGTTTGATCTCATCCAGAATCAGAGGTTTTTCATTATTCATTTTTCCCAATATTCTTCTATTACAAAAACAACAGTTTCCAAAGATTCATGTTATACTTTTACCATGAAGTCATGTGTTGCTTTCATTTTATCTTCCTTTATCACATAGTTTAAGTCCTTAAAAATCTTCCTTGTGCATTTTTTTAAAAAATGTTGCTTGTGTCCTTCAGGAAATTTAAGTCCTTATATCCATATATCTGTATGCCCATTCCAAATCCACTTTAGTGTGATGCCAAAAAAAATTTCAACTAAGAATCATAAAATTATATACATAAATAAATTATTTAGATCACCAGGATATTACAGCAGTCTTTGAAATGCTTTTATACCTTCTTTTAACTTTTTGGAGGGGCCCCCGATAGGCCGAGTGGTCTAATGCGCTCTCCGTTGCCATCTCATCTCTGTCTGCGTGGGTTCGAGTCTAGGATTCGGCCAATGTGGGTATGTTAGAAAGCTTGCAAGTAGCTTATCATGGGTCGGTGGTTCTCCCCAGGGTTTTCCCAGGTTATTCCTCCACCATTAATACTGGCCTCCATGCATAGCCTATCGTGTGCTGAAAAATGGTGTTAAACCCCACAATAACAACAACAACAACTTTTTGGATGTTGACCTTTCGATTACAAAAATTCTTACCTCAATTAGCAGTCACCTCCTAACATTTTTACATCATTAGCTTATTCTTAAATAAATATAAACTCATCATTGGCAGTAAATTGTTCAACAAAAGTTATCAAAAGGGATTATTATTATTATTATTATTATTATTATTATTATTATTATTATTATGTCATCTATGTGCAACAAATTGTTTTCCAGCAGTAACAATATAGACACTTCTAAGCCATCATGGTCAGATAATGCTATTGTGTTTCAATATATTTAGATATTTATATCTGTAGAAGAGAGCAAATGGATTAGTGTATTTCAGATTAAAGATGAAGAGTATACACCAAGCTATAACTGTAAACATCTGATCCATGCACTCTCCTTACTGAGGAATTTGCTAATTGTGAGCCCATACTTGTTTAGCAAGCTGGTGATGGTAGTAAAACACAGTTAGATGCACAGCAGGTGTTAACAACCAATTAGGCCTTTATAAATTCTTAAATATCTGACCAAACAAATAATGTAAACAGAAGAGAGAGAGAAAGAGAGAGAGAGAAGGGTTGTAGATATTTTTATTTCCTACAGGGTAATTTGCTTAACAGAAGGGCAGGCTAGGTTAGCAATTTTTTTTGGGGGGTGGGGGCAGTGGTCACAAAAACATCACTAGTTCCCCAGCAGGAGTGTGTGAAAAACCACTCTAGTTGAAATATATTCTTAACTATGAGAGAGAGAGAGAGAGAGAGAGAGAGAGAGAGAGAGAGAGAGAGAGAGAGAGAGAGAGAGAGAGAGAGAGAGAGAGAGAGATTCATTAAGATGTAAAACCAAAAGTAGTTTCTGATTGAATAAATATAACTATGTCCAGACTTGGAAATGTTACTGTTTTCCCCCCAAAAAACAGAAAGTAAATCTACTTGTTCCCTTGAGTATTTTGATGAAAAGTTAGGGATTATACAATCCTAGATACATGGATGGGTTGATTTATTAATAATATTGCACATGTCTTCCAAACTGTTCAAGTCTCTAGGCTTAGAAGTTTAGGATATTATTGGAGATGGTCTACATATGTGTAAAATAGTTTAATAAACCAACCCCGACTATTAGAGCTTGATATTGAGCTTGGAAACTGTTTAAAAAAAAAGTAAAATTAAGCTCAATTAGATCTAAGAGCACCCACATGAATTTGCGCAAATCTGAAGAGTGGCTTATCTCATCAGTTACAATTATTAGCAAATTAAACTCATACATACATACATACATACATACATACATACATACATACATACATACATACATACATACATACATACATACATACATACATACATACATACATACATACATACATACATACATACATACATACATACATACATTTTGCTAGGTATATCTGATTTAATATATATTTTAATTTAATTGTTTGTTTGTCAGTTTTAAATTTTTTTAATCTGTTACATGCTATTATAATATAAATTTATTCACTGGAGATGATATTTTTCCAGAAAATCGGTTGACCTGAATCAATCTTTTTGTAAACACCAGGTGTAGGCCTGGATCCTGACCTTGATTCAAAATTGGTAGCAGCCACGTAAATAAGTTCTATTTTTATTTTAAAATGATTGGTTGTTGTGAAGGTCATGATGGGACTACATGATTTAAGATGTAAACAATTTTTTTTATTCTTGGAGTAAAATCATTCGTCTAATCAAGGCCATATTCTGTGTACATGTTTTATATGTAAACACGATCACGTGTCCTCCCTCTTCTGATTTCGCAACTTAGGTGATTTTCAAAACTGCATCTTAGAATACGATATAACCTTTGTTTTAGAGAAATATGCTCAGTTTCTGGCTTTTACACTTGGAATCAAGTTGTTTTCTTTTGTTTTAGCCAGATTTTGACTTATAATTATCTTCAGATCATCTGGATTTCAAAAGAATTAATTCTTTTTCTCTCATATAGGATTTTTGGAAAGACATTGCTTACAAATTTTATTCGGATTTCAAACACCGGAATTGTAAATGACCACACTGTACAGACTACAGCATATGTCATCGTCATCCATCATGGATTGTCCATCAGGACTCGAACTTGAATTCATTAGAACATTTTATTATTAGGACTTTTGTAATTTAATTCATGGATTATTCTTGGATTATTTTTGGATTTGATTCTTGAAACTGTAACTTAAGTTCTTATTTTTTCATTTTTACAGAATTTTTCCATGGATATAAATTATTTGTTAAATTATACAAAGCTTTTTGTTTTCACTTTTTCTGTGTTACTGTTTATTTGAGCCTAAACATGTAACAATACATACATACATACATACATACATACATACATACATACATACATACATACATACATACATACATACATACATACATACATACATACATACATACATACTCAAAGTTCTTGTCCATATGATGTAATCATTATTCTGTAGGACAGAAATGCAAGCCTATTTCTGTCTACATCCATTGTAATAAGTATACCACCTTTAAATATACTTTAATCAGAGTGCATGCAAGGAAATTGAGTGTTTCAAGAATGAAGGAAAGCATAATATCCCCCACCCACTTGTATCATGGAGAAACCTGGGGTTTGGTAAAGTTATTTTATAATTACTTCAAATAGAGGGACAAATCCCTTGTGTGAAAAGATCAAAGTTGACAGCTGTTGATTGCAGTTGCAGAGAATGGCAGTGCAGTTCTTTTGACTGACATAGCAAGACACAGGGGAGGGGAGTGTTGGACTATAATTGTAGAATTTGCTAGTGTCTGAGATCTGATGGTTGGCTAAATGTCAGCACCTGTTGGGCATTGAATGGGATCCCAATGGCTCTCTAATTAATGTATAAATGTTTTGACTGGAGAGAGTCCAATCACTAACATTAGCTATGCTAGATGTTGTTCATGTAATGCCAATTCTTTGTATTATAACTGTTAATATCTAGCAGTAAAAGTAAACATATAGCTTATTAAAGGTGATAGTATTATATGCTGCCTGAAGTATATCCTTGAATGAATTGCCATATAAAGCTGAAATGGCCAGTGAAACAGACTTTTCCTTTGATGAACTTGGCAATTCTATGGAAAAAAATTATGATAATGCTTTAGGAACCTCATTAATGGACAATAATGTGTGGCAGGATAATGATATATCCAAAAGTATTGATGTTCTGGGTACATCACTTATTGACAAATTGGGAAGTTCTTTGAAAGAAGATCAGTTAAAAAGTCACGATGCTTCAGATATATCAATTGAAGAGGAAGCCATCACTTTTCAAGATGATAACATGACAAAGAAAGATGATGTTGATGCATTTGGATCATCAATAATGTCTACAAAACCAGCAGATTCAAACAGTTGCTTCCTGGATAGCCAGATGGAAAACTATTCATTTACTGAAAGGACCAAGGTATGTAGCATCTTAAATGTTATACCACAAAATATTTATAAACCTTAAATTAAATGCAATGTATTTGTGGATTCTATATTTTCTGCTTGTAATTAATTGTAATATCTACCATTTTTTTCTCAGATGTAGGAGTTAGCAATTACATATTTAATATGATTCTTCAATATCCTACTTCTCATTAAAAAAAGTTATCATTTAATTAATTAACCAGGTGGTGTGGATCAATAAGTTTTGTAGATCTAGGTATGTGTAGAATATTTAAAGTTCTTACTGTGCCAATATAAGCACATCACAGCAATACAGAAATAACTGTTAATCAGTTGATGTAGTTTTCAGTTCTAGCATGCATTTTAAGCCACAAAAGTGGGAGAGAAAATGTTCAATGTTGAATCATTATAGCCATAAAGTGTTTTACTGATGTTTATATTCTTGTACCAAAATCTGAAGGTAAATAAAAGAACAAAAAACAAATTTAAACTTTTACATTTTGTTACATATTTTAAATCTAAAACCTTCTTTTATTTATTTAGGATATTTCCCTAACAATGGAGAATGATCCATATGACTTCAGTATTGAGGTAGGTGGTTTTATGAATTTAAGTACAATTACATTCAGAAGTAAAGAGCTTTCATACTTTACTGGTATATTTTTGGACTCTTTTTCACAAGATTTTAAAATTTAAATGATGTTTAATTGTGATTGCTTTTATGTCTAGTTGACATCATATTCAATATGTACAGTAAAGCCTGGTTTGCATGGATGGATATAACAAATTTGCATGTAGTATAAAATAAATTTGCACAACCAAAAATGCACAAAAACAGTATTGTAACAAAGTTATAAGTAATATATATTGGGGCTTCCATTCAGGTTTCTTAACAAGATAGTTTACAGTATATACCATGGAAACTGGACTAATATGCGACATAATGACAAGAAGTACTATAAAATTTAGGATCTTCAATGATATATTCATATGATACAACAGAGGATCATTACTGACATACAGTTTTGAAAGTACAAAAATGCTTGTGGGTCAATGGTTCGTTCAGGGTTTTTCCTCCACCATTAATACTGGCAGCCATTATAGCCTATCTTGTGCTGAAAAATGACGTTAAACCCTACAACAACAAAAATGCTTAACATTTATGCTCTGATTGCCTTTGTATTAGCTTTTCCACATTTTTGGCAATTTCTTTGTCAAATTTAGTTACATGTTTTTTTTATCTATTCGATATTTCTTTTCCACTTTTAGGTTGAAAATTCTGAAGATCAGTACATTATACAGGATGTCTCCAGGGACCTATTCAGCTTCAAGATCAAGCCACTGATTACATCAACACCTAAAAAGTCAAAAGCAGTACCAGATTCTGTGAGAAAATGAATACTTTTGCTTTCTTTACATTCATAGCTAAAGTCACTAGATTTTTAAAAAATATTAAGAAAGCCACTACTTTATATGACATGACAAATCTTTGATCAAGCACTTAACAGGAACATGACTGACACCTTTTTTATTGAGGACAATTAGGCATGAATTAAATGTGTAAGATACCTAAAAATATTTAGAAGAAAAGGTTTTGAAGAAGAAATAATTTGAAAATGCCTGCTTATGCAGGCTGGACAGTGTATTATGATAAAGGTCATCATACTGCAGAAACAGCTACCTGTGAAATAATAAGCAATAATATAAGTCAATATTTCTGCAAGAAATTCAAATAATATTATTTTTTTAAAATATTTTAAAAGTTTTAAAATACATTTTTTCTTTTTTGAAATGTATCAGTCTGTTTAACAGAAGTCTTGAAAAGTTCACATGAAGATGCTACTGTTTTATTTAAATATTTATTGACATGGGAAGTACAAACAATGAATGATATATCTTTTCATATAGATATCACTTTTCATATAGATATCACTAGAGGTGCATGGAATTAATGTTATATCAGTTTACTGTGATATTCTTTTATGGGACTGTTACATATTTAGGCTCTTTTAAACAGTAACAAGAAAAGAGTGAAGACCTGTGGTCAGCGTAATACTGATGTGTCAACAGTTATTTGTTGAATCACAGAAAATAATGTTTTCAAATAAACTATTTTATCTTTTCAGAAAATTGATAAGGAAAACACTGTATAAGTGGAGACAATGACTCTGTGTAGGCTGTATGTTGAAAAGAGATCAATGGAAGAGCAGAACAGAATTTATATGAAACTCAAACAATCTCCTAATGAAAGAATTACCAAATATCTGCCTTATATGGAAGAACTACCAGAAATAACAGCAAGAGATGCTACTGACATTTTAATTCTTTTAAATGAGAAAGAAATTGTGCCTTACATTAGTGTTGAAAATATCTATATTTTATGATGATTAAAATATTGTGTACAAGTACTTCAATATACTGAATATCTTGTATAAATAGCACCTTCAAATTCTTTCTACACTGTATGTTCTGGAGCACGTCGTGTTTTTCTAGTAGTAAGTTTTGGGACAACTTATTAATCATTCCAAAATTACATGTCGAAAAACACACTCCAACTTTAATGTTATTGTAAAAAATATAAAACTGTGCAATTGAGATAAAACTCTCTAGTCCACTGCATCATCATTTCATCTACACAACCCTTCTCCTGCACATGTATGATTCATTATTTTGGTGCATGAATATTTGTTAACCTTTCTCATGTCGTAAATAATTATCGTTGGAGGCAACACATCTCTTGAAGTGGAAACTGTAAGGACCAAAGTCAGATTTTTTTATCAATCTGCACCAGTCATGCTAATTCTCACACATTTAACCCCCATTTTATCATCAGTCCATCAAGATCAAAGTACACTAGAGTATCATCCATGTTAATGTCCATATTGTCGGCAAATTATGTAGTATTGTTACTACATCAGTTGTAGTATTGTTACTACATCAGATTTTGGAGATCAAAAAATTAGTGTCTGAACATAGGGTAATGTTACTACATGGGTTTGCAGGGATAGTGTTGTAGTATTAATACTACATCAGTTGTAGTATTGTTACTACATCAGGTTTTGGAGATCATAAAATTAGTGCCTGAACATAGGGTAATGTTACTATATGGGTTTGGGGGCGATAGCTTTGTAGTATTAATACTACATCAGTTGTAGTATTGTTACTACATCAGATTTTGGAGATCATAAAATTAGTGCCTGCACATAGAGTAATGTTACTACATGGGTTTGGGGGATAGTGTTGTAGTATTAATACTACATCAGTTGTAGTATTGTTACTACATCAGGTTTTGGAAATCATAAAATTAGTGCCTGCACATAGAGTAATGTTACTACATGGGTTTGGGGGGATAGTGTTGTAGTATTAATACTACATTAGTTGTAGTATTGTTACTACATCAGATTTTGGAGATCATAAAATTAGTGCCTGCACATAGAGTAATGTTACTACATGGGTTTGGGGGGATAGCTTTGTAGTATTAATACTACATCAGTTGTAGTATTGTTACTACATCAGATTTTGGAGATCATAAAATTAGTGCCTGCACATAGAGTAATGTTACTACATGGGTTTGGGGGGATAGCTTTGTAGTATTAATACTACATCAGTTGTAGTATTGTTACTACATCAGACTTTGGAGATCATAAAATTAGTGCCTGCACATAGAGTAATGTTACTACATGGGTTTGGGGGGATAGCTTTGTAGTATTAATACTACATCAGTTGTAGTATTGTTACTACATCAGATTTTGGAGATCACAAAATTAGTGCCTGCACATAGAGTAATGTTACTACATGGGTTTGGGGGGATAGCTTTGTAGTATTAATACTACATCAGTTGTAGTATTGTTAATACATCAGGTTTTGGAGATCATAAAATTAGTGCCTGCACATAGAGTAATGTTACTACATGGGTTTGGGGGGATAGTGTTGTAGTATTAATACTACATCAGTTGTAGTATTGTTACTACATCAGGTTTTGGAGATCATAAAATTAGTGCCTGAACATAGGGTAATGTTACTACATGGGTTTGGGGGGGGATAGCTTTGTAGTATTAATACTACATCAGTTGTATTATTGTTACTACATCAGGTTTTGGAGATCATAAAATTAGTGCCTGAGCATAGGGTAATGTTACTACATGGGTTTGGGGGGGATAGCTTTGTAGTATTAATACTACATCAGTTGTAGTATTGTTACTACATCAGATTTTGGAGATCATAAAATTAGTGCCTGCACATAGAGTAATGTTACTACATGGGTTTGGGGGGATAGCTTTGTAGTATTAATACTACATCAGTTGTAGTATTGTTACTACATCAGGTTTTGGAGATCATAAAATTAGTGCCTGCACATAGAGTAATGTTACTACATGGGTTTGGGGGGATAGTGTTGTAGTATTAATACTTCATCAGTTGTAGTATTGTTACTACATCAGGTTTTGGAGATCATAAAATTAGTGCCTGAGCATAGGGTAATGTTACTACATGGGTTTGGGGGGATAGCTTTGTAGTATTAATACTACATCAGTTGTAGTATTGTTACTACATCAGATTTTGGAGATCATAAAATTAGTGCCTGCACATAGAGTAATGTTACTACATGGGTTTGGGGGGATAGCTTTGTAGTATTAATACTACATCAGTTGTAGTATTGTTACTATAGCCAAATTCCCTTAAAAAGGACAAGCAAGCAATTCCTTTTTTATTCTGACAGCCCATACTGATATCTTTCATAGGCATCTGGAATAACTGTAGATATGTGCGAATTAATTACTAAGTCGCATATAAAACCATTGTTTGCTGATGTGTGCTCAGTCCTGGTATAATATGGTCTGATGTGTGTATGCATTACAATGGGTGCCGTTTACCTGTAGATTTTGGTTTGAATCTATGTAAAGTACGAATAAAACAACTCTCTATCAAGTCTACGTTTGAAAGTGTCACATGGCTGGGGATCAAAACAAGTCAATATACTCTTGATACTATCTGAATTGTTTTCAATTGTGTTCCAGACCGGTCATTAGAATTTACAAGGAAGCTAAATGGATGAGTTTCATGCCGGCATACAGTCTCTGGTATCCTCGACTATCTGATTATTAAGTTGGTATATACCTCGTGGATTCAAATAAACTCCAGACTTTGTCAAAGCAATTTCTTCATCTGCTGCAAACTTGGCCAGACAAGCAGCAAGCAGTAGGTCTGCAAATATCCACTTATTTCACAATACGTCTTCTGAGACAGCGAATAAAGACTTCTACTTCATATCAGTTATTCTTTTTTTTCAGATTTGTTTATTTATTGTGTGTCCCTGTCCATATTGTTCATTTCTGTAAAAGACTTATTTAATCGAGCGCCATTTGTAACACGGCTGTTAGCTTGCTTACTGTCTACAACGTTCCTCATTCTAAAGTTTTTCACTGTGCTTAGATACTGTTTTACTTGCGTGAGTCATGAAGCGCTCAATCACACCTTTGATAACTTCCTCGATTTGTTCTCATATATATAAAGATTTTTATATGATTTTCTTTTATGCTAAATTTTCCATTGTTGTGTCGGCGTCTTTAGTTGACTAGATGCAGAAAGATCACTGTTTAATTGATGTGCCAAGCATGCTATCTGCTAGTCTATCAAACATCGCTTCACAAATCCACAAACGATATTTGTACACTTAATTCATTTTTATTTCATTAGACCAAGATATGTACAGGTTGAAATTTTCTCTCAAAGTCGTTAAAATGGTAAAGGCTCCCTATTTATGTTTTCGTTGTTTCTGGACTGGTTGTATAATGTCTGCAATGCTGTCGGCAATAATTATTGACTAGGAAAGAGCAGCAAATGTTTGATTGTCATTGGTGACCAGGGTGGCGCGTTAGGAATGAGGATATAAATAAGAAGGCTAAGGCAGTCTCGTTCTTCCTATGACCACTCGTCCATATAACTACTTATGAGAAAGCTGTTAATGGCGCTATGTTGGAAGTAACATTTCCAAATATGTTGTAAGCCAGCTTGCTGCATAATTTGTTGAATGTCAGAAAATAATTTTAGTCGCGCATTAATTCAGATGGGAGATTGTAATATTTGATGTCTGTATGTGTTATACACTTAGGTTTAATTCTTTCAGTACTTTTTCCCGATCTCCTAATATGTCAGCCTATCTTTCATACCGACTTGCCTAAGGTCTGTTAAATTTTCTAGCTCTTTTCTAACGAATATTCCATTTGGAATCTGAACGAGCCTTTCTTACTTTTCCGAAATCTTCATAGTCATTTGTCTATCACGATGTTGTTTCTGCATTTTGGTTTCCCCCATACACTTGGGACCTCAGCAAGATATACACACATTTCGGACCCACACAATAACTATTTCCTTAAACAACCTTTTCTTATCTTTTTTTTTTAAGTTGGAACATATAACGTTTCTCGTCGTCTGATTTTTTCATTGAAAGTTTGTATAGTTTATTAAGCTGAAGGTTTAGACCTGTTTTATTGGTTGCTTGGTACATATTGTCAGAAATATTGCTATGGCCGTATGGAGAAACTTTCTGGTC